>CANTUR010000505.1:0-600000 GCA_947683625.1 Mallotus nudiflorus
AATTCAAATGGTCCGATATATCTCAGTGTTAACTTACCCTTCCTGCAAAATCTCATAACACCCATCATCGGAGACACCTTCAGAAAAAATAAAGTCTCCAACCTAAAACTCCACATCTCTGCGCCTAGGATCCGCATAGCTCTTCTGCCTGCTAATTGCGGTCTCTAATCTATGCTTAATCACGATGAATTTCTCTACAACATCCTGAACCATCTCAGGTCCAGTCAAAAGCTCTCTTACCAATCTCATCCCAACTCAGTGGGGATCTACATTTCCTTCCATACAACACCTCATATGGTGCCTAAACCTCCCAAATCCAGAAACACACATCCTCAACATATCTTCCAGTGTCTAGATCCTCCTCTCAGACTGTCCATCTGTCTGAGGATGAAAAGCAGTACTGAAATCCAACCTAGTGCCCATCGCTTCCTACAACTTCTGCCAAAAACGAGAGATAAAACTAAACCTCTGTCTGACACAATGGACACAGGTACTCCATGAAGGCACACAATATGCTTCATATATAGCTTCGCCAATCTAGCTACAGAATAGGTGGCTTTCACAGGTAAGAAATGTGCAGACTTAGTCAACCTATCTACAATCACATAGATGGAATCATATCCATCCTTAGAATGAGGTAAACCAACCACAAAATCCATAGCTATCCTTTCCTACTTCCACTCGAGAATAGGAAGAGGCTGAAGCTTCCCAGAAGGCTTCTGATGTTCAGCTTTTACTTGCTGACATGTCAAGCACTTAGCAATATAATCAGTGACATCCTTCTTCAGTCCGTCCCACCAGTATAAGTCTCTGATACTGTGGTGCATCTTAGTGACACCCGGATGTATGCTATAGGCTGTAGAATGTGCTTCCTCTAGGATCTCTTCTCTCAAATCATCCACATCAGGAACACACAATCTACCACTGATCCATAACACACCATCATCATCGAGTATAAAATCAGTGAACTTCCCTACTCGAACATTCTCTGCAAGCTCTTCTAGAATAGGATCTCGACTCTAGGCTGCTTTAATCCTATCCCTCAGTATAGATCGCACCTTAAATTGAGCTAGCAGTCCACTTGACCTACTGATCTTCATCATCAAACCTTGATCCACCAACAGATGCAACTCCTGGATCAATGGTCTCCTCTCAACACTGATATGAGCAAGACTGCCTAAGGACTTTCTACTCAAGGCATCTGCTACCACATTAGCCTTGCCCGGATGATATAAAATCTCACAATCATAATCTTTCAATAGTTCCAACCATCTCCTCTGCCTCAGATTCATATCTCTCTACTGGAAAATGTACTTAAAGCTCTTATGATCAATAAAAATCTCACAAGTCACCCCGTACAAATAATGTCTCCAGATCTTGAGAGTAAAGATCACTGCAGCCATCTCAAGGTCATGTGTAGGATAGTTCTTCTCATGCTTCTTCAACTACCTCAAAGCATAGGCTATCACCCTACCATTCTACATCAACACATAACCAAGGCCAACTCTAGAGGCATCACAATAAACTGTGAACTTGTCCATACTATTAGGCAAAGCTAGCACTGGAGTTGTGGTCAATTTCTCCTTCAACAACTGGAAACTGTTCTCACAAGCTTTCGACCACTCAAATCTAACATTCTTTTGAGTTAAACGAGTCATAGGGGCTGTAATTCTGGAAAAATCCAGCACAAACTGCCTATAATACCCAACTAAACCCAAAAAACTCTGAATCTCAGTAATAGAAGTCGGTCTAGGCCACTCAGACACTGCCTCAATCTTCTATGGATCAACCTGGATACCGTCTTTAGACACTACGTGTCCAAGAAAAGAAACACTCTCCATCCAGAAATCACACTTTGAGAATTTAGCATAAAGCTGATGTTCTCTCAGTGTCTGTAGTATAGTCCTCAAGTGATATACATGCTCCTCCATACTCCTCGAATATACCAGTATATGATCGATGAAGACTACCACAAACTGATCCACATACGGTCTGAATACCTTGTTCATTAGGTCCATAAAAGTTGTTGGTGCATTAGACAAACCAAAAGACGTCACCAGAAACTCATAATGGCCATATCCAGTGCGGAATGCCATTTTAGGAACATCGACTTCACTGATCCACAGCTGATGATAACTCGACCTTAGATCAATCTTAGAAAAGAAATGTGCACCCTGTAGCTAATCAAACAAGTCATTTATCCCCGGGAGAGGATACTTGTTCTTCACTGTCACCTTATTTAGCTCTCTATAGTCAATGCACAGTCTCAGGGTACTATCCTTCTTCTTCAAAAACAGGACTGGTGCACCCCAAGGAGAAACACTGGGTCTGATAAAACCCTTATCCAACAACTCTTGCAACTGCTCCTTCAACTCTTTCAACTCTGCAGGAGCCATTTTATAGGGTGGCATAGATATAGGAGTAGTACCTGGAACCACATCTATACAAAACTCAATCTCTCTGTGAGGTGGTAAACCTGGCAACTCCTCAGGAAAAACATCAGGAAACTCACAGGCAACAGGAACATCTGTGAGTGACAACTTCTCCACTGAAGTATCCCTGACTAATGCCAAATATCCCTGACATTCTTTCCTCAATAACTTCTTAGCCGTAATAGCAGAAATGAGATTCTGAGGTGCTGAACTCCTATCACCCACAAACTTAAGTTCTTCTTCACCATGAATTCTGAAAGTCACCTATTTATTTAGACAATCCACCATGGCATAGTGCTGAGATAACCAATCCATACCCAGAATAACATCAAACTTCATCACATCCAATATAATCAAATCAGCAGACAATTCTGTACCTCCCACGAGAACTGGACAACCAGAAAGAAAAATATTGGTGTCTAAAGAATCACTTGGAGGAGTGGCAACAGACAAAGGAAAAGCCATCCTCGAAGCTTGTCAATAAGACTTGGAAGAAAAAATAGGAGAAATGAACGAATGTGTGGTACCCGGATCAAACAGAACCCATGCATCTAGGTAACAGACAGAAACAATACCTGCCATGACTGCATTAGATGCCTGAGCATCCTACTGAGTGAGATGGAAGACTTTGGCCTGTCCTTGACCTCCCTGCTAATTGGTAAAAGCCTGGCCAACACCTCTGGCACCTCCTCTAGCACCTGTACCACGACCCTGCTGTGGAACAAGCTGAGTGGAACTCTGATGCTGGGCTGGAGGCAACTGAAAAGGAACGAATGCAGCACTAGCAATCGACTACTGTGGGAATCATGGAATCTACGGCTGCTGATACCCGAAATAAGGATATGATCTAGCATAATGTCCTGTCTGCCCGCATCTGAAGCATGTCAGTGGTGTCAGGTAACATGGTTCCTGATGGACTCTACTGCAGGTCTGGCATACACTGGCAGCTGATCCGGAACTACATCCACTGCTGCTGCTCGAAGCACCTGACCCAAATTTAAACAGTCTATGCTGCCTTCCATGGCCATATCTACTGTTCCAATGCACTCGCTGATGCTGCCTCTGACTCTGCTGAGTCAGACCTCTCTGCTGACTACTCAAACCAACATGAAAACTTGAATACGAAGTAGCCTGCAATCCACTTGACTGAACACCTAACTAGTAATAATCAGGCATCACTCCCTGCATGACTAGCCTCAGCTCAATCTCCTTGGCCAACTCAATCACAGACTCTAGAGTAAGGCCCGCTGTAGGTATACCAGCAAATGTTGAACCCAAACCGGTGACGTAGGTAGTAAATGTGAAATACTGGTCTTGCATCAAATCCTCTGCATATCTGCCCAGCCGAAGGAACTCTCGGGTGTACTCCTCTAAAGATCGATCACTGTGAGAAATGCTGGTCAACCGGTGATAATAACTGATACGGAGTGGCTCTGGACAGAATCTCCTAAAAAACTGCTCTCTGAACTGAGCCCAGGTCATCGTCAACATGTAAGGTTGGATCATCTGAATGAACCAGTCCAGGGCTGATCTCTCGATAGAAAGCTCAATGATCATGATCCGCTGGTACTTGGTATGAGCAGTCCAAGTCTTAGTCTCGATCACATACAGAAAATCTAACGGATCGAAAGTCCCATCGAAGGCAATCCTGCCAACTCTGGCATAGAATAGAGCTGCCTCAAGGTCAGACATACCCTGCTGATAGGCAGGCTAAATAGTCTAAACGACTAGAGGTATAGGATCCTCAAACTCAGGCTCCTTGTCCTATATCTCTCTCTACCTACGGCGACCTGCTGCTCCTCAAGGTCTAACTCTGCCATGACCTCTACGTCTAACTAGCGGCTCAGGAGGTAAAACCTCATCCTGAAAGGACTCATCATCCTCCGCCTCAACAACCGGTGGAGCGACATATGGTCGCCTCCTCATTCTGAAAAGACAAACAAAAGGATTCAGACAAAACAGACAATAAAGGAATAATACAGAAAGCTAAAGCAAGGAATACTCAT
The DNA here is from genome assembly GCA_947683625.1 of Mallotus nudiflorus. Lineage (NCBI taxonomy): Eukaryota > Viridiplantae > Streptophyta > Magnoliopsida > Malpighiales > Euphorbiaceae > Mallotus > Mallotus nudiflorus. Next base: position 4,439 of record CANTUR010000505.1, read on the forward strand.
CAAGACATACTCAAACCTAATTCACTGCAGTAGTTCAATAGAAAACACAACACTGAAAACTAGGGCCACAACTCACACAACTAAGCCTTGACATAGAACTTTGCTCTGATACCAACTTTGTCACGACCCAAAACAGGGGCCATGACCGGCGCTAGGGAACGGGAATTCTTTCAAATCCGGAACCCGTAGCAAGTCTTAAAATAAAATAAAACATGCAATAATAATAATGACATAATTAAAATATTCTATAGCGGAAATAAATCATAAATATTAAAATAATAATCCACCAAAAATAATTAAATCGAACAACCTCATCTTCTATATAAATAAACTTTTAATACAAGCTTCAGTTCAAATTTTTGAAATACATAACTCACATAAATATAATACATAACCCTTTAACAATTTTACAACTACTGCAATGTCTAGATTATAAAATAAAACTCAGATAAGCAGTTACATAATGAAGTCGGGGCAAAAGAAATTCGGCGTATGGATCTACTACTAAGGTCTGAAGATGATGACTCTCCTGAAAAATATTCAACGGAGGGGAGTCAGACCTCACTGAGTGAATTGCTATAATATATATACATGCATACTAAATGACAATGCACACAGTCAATAGTATATATATACAGGAAAATACACACAGATGCAGTAAAATCATTTGATATATTTTATGAAAATCACTGTTTATGAAGGATCAAATAGAACCCTAGAAAATCGCAACCTCAAACAGTGTTAGACAACACTCTAGCCATACAGGCTCACTTATTCCAAATAATTTCACTTGTCCCATTCGGACAGTAGACTGGCCCCAAGATACTAAGTCAACCGAGCTCCAGCAGTCTGACTGTCAATGTGATTGACCTCGAGACACTTGGTCAACCAAGCTCTAGCAATCACACTCCCAAATCATATCACACATCAAATCAACCAATCCGATCAATATCCACAAATAGGTTAGTGATATAGCCTAAATGCTATTAGCGTACCGGTACGTACTCGGTCCTAGTGCTGCCCACTAGGTAGCATGTTCTATTGATATCCTTCATTATTAAATAAAAACATACATACATAATATAAATGATGCATAAATTTGAAATAAATAACAACATAAACCATATATATACTAGAAATATACCAAAAGTAAACCAGGTATATTTTGAGTATATATACGTCAATAAATCCAATATAATTGCAAAATAAACTAGAAATATACTTAAAAACATTTCAAGAATAATTTATTAATAAAACATGCATATAGTTTGAAAATATACCAAAACATGCATATAATTTCTAAAATATGCACCCTAAAACATATATATATATATAAAATAACAACTCACTGTTATTGCGCTCCATGAGATGGGACCGACGGGCCTGGTCAACTAGGCCTCGGTCTCGGCGGCAACTAAACAAACAAATGACAACAGAAGATCAGAATACATCTAACAGAAATTCCTAAAAACTCGATCTAGAATTCTAGACACAAAATTAAAATCAGAATTCGACCGGACATCACGTTTTATGAGAATTATACTGAAAATTCGGTAGAAACTCCCCTGTAAAACAGACATCTCTCTACTGAAAGAGGAGAGTTGGTCCTGCAAGGAAACACACTTCGAAAAAACACAATATTCACAACCACAATCCCTCGATCGGACTCCAAACTATAACTTACCAACCGAGGTTCCCAATTCACAGAATATTTACAAAAATACTGAAAATGCCCTTATATAATAAAAATACATTTTATCAATCCAAATTACTTAATTACCCCTAAAACACATTAAAAACCGATAAAAACTCATTATTTAGAAAAATCGTATATTATATATATAATTTGAAAATAATTTATGAAAAATAGTTTTAATTAATTAAAAATACTAAATAATTTGTAGAAATCATTTTTATACCCGAAATAACTATTAAAACCAATTTAATTACATTTTTAACCTATTTAGTCTCAAATTACCAAAATACCCCTATATATATAAATTTACTAAAATCAATCCAAAAACTCACCAAAAATAATATAATTACTCAAAATTAATTTTCTCAACATATATTTTCATAATATCAATAAATATACTCAATTTACCAATTAATTTCAATTAAACACATAATTAACCCTATTTTTCAAAATTACATAAACTTAATAAATTCCAAATAAATATATAAAAATTCACAAAAATTAAAAATAAATTTCTAAAATTCATTTCAACACCTATAATTACCATAAAATTCAATTTCATAATTTAATTAATTAATTTTTGAAAATTATAAAATATTAATAAAATAATCAAAAATACCCAAAAATCAAAATAATTTCTAAAAATTCTACAAAAATTACCACATGTAGATTGAGTTACAAGGATCAAAGTTTGTGAAGGTCTTTTTCATGAATCAATCAAATTTAAGCTAAAAAAATTCAAAAATCCTAATAGGCCGAAATGAAGAAATTGGAACCTAGGAAAATCTAGACCATTTTAAGTGAAACAAAGCTTGGAATCACACTAACTGGAGCTCAGGGAGAAGATAGAGACTGGTGGCATCGAGTTTGGTGGCTGGAATCACATCGATCGGAGCTTAGTGGAGTTTCGGCTTCTCTTGGCTTTTCCGGCCAAAACATGTAGGAATAGGGAGTTTCAAGCATCGGGAAAGGCTGGAGGTGGAGGAGTAAGGATAAGAGGCACAACGAAAGCAAGAAAACCAGCTTGGAATGCCCGGAAATGGAGGAATGGCGATCAGGAGGGAAGAGGATGACCGAGTGGCAAATTCGTAAATAATGCAAACTTTTAATTTTTGATTATAATATATATATATATATATATATATATATATATATATATATTCACACTATATATTATAATAATATAAAATCTCACACACATATTTTAATAATTTATACACTTATAATTAATTAATTAATATTAAAACTAAATAATAAAAATTAAGTTAATTAATTAAACTCTAATTTAATTTAAATAAATACACATATATACATTTTATCTAGCACTTTAAAATATATATGATTTCATGCAAATTCATAAAACTAGTCAAAATAATTAATATTAAATTATTTACGTATCAATTTCCTCGAAAATATAATTTCTAGAAAAATTTAGCGTAAAGTACTTAAAATAATATAAAATAATTAAAATTAGCTTTAATAAATATCAAACTCATAAAAATATCATAAATATATACAAAATTATTAACACTGCATATCCCAATACAGTATAAAAATATTTAAAAACTCGGGATATTACATAACCCATAATTTTCCTTGTACTATTTTTTTTATTTACCTCTTATACTTTTATTTGTGAATCTTTGCACTTTTATTTTTGTTAAAATCAAGTCCTTCCAGTCTCTGTAATTTTCAATATGTCTAATAAATTTACATACTTTTATTTTTTATTTAATTAGTCCTTAATGTTTTTAAGTGATTTTTAATTATTTTTTCTTTTATTACAATAAATATTTTTATTTAATTCTTAATATTTATATATTTCGTTAATAAACTAATAATTTAATTAATTTCAACATGTAATTGTGTATTTGATTAATAATTGAGGTAAATTATTAAAATTGTTTGTTTCTTTGATTACCACCTGGCAGTTAAACAAATTAAGGTATAAAATATTTAACTGAGTTCCTATAATTTTATATTATATCTTATCAAGTTTTTATAATTTTTGTTTCTAACTGACTATATTCTTATTGTTTCAACATTTTTTACTAGAAAAATTACAACTAAAGTCATTAAAAATTTAAATCATTGTGTTTTCGCCATCATCTTTTGTCTAATTTTTATATAAATTATTGCTTTTTATTTATAGTTAACTATACTATTTTGCCTGCTACAGCAGTTGGAGGATCACTGCAGTATTATTGTTGGACATTTTCTATGCTTAGCAAATAATATTTTTTTTTTTTTTTTGCCCTAGTCGAAATGGAAATGATTAAAGTATTAATATATTAGTGTTAATAGTTTTGAGACGAGTAAGGATCGATTCTGAACTCCTTAAAACCATACCCATCTAGAGTGGCATTGCACTAAACAAGCACAGGCTTAGCACATAAGTACAAATTTACTAGTAGGTTCAATAGTTATCAAAATTGTATTTGCTTTTCTTGATTAAATTTCTAAATACCAAAAAATATATAAAATAATTATAAAATTAATATATCAAAGAAAGCAAGCGATATGCGGTGGAACCCAAGATAAGTAGAAAATCCATTCCAAAAAAAAATTCAACCAATGAGCGGATTTAGTAATCAAATTCATTGGTGATATACTTTGTTTCAATTCCATCAATAAATTTATTTTATTTTCAGATAAATTTTTAATAGAATTTATTTACTATTAATTTCACATGTTTGATTTATATGAATATTTTTTTTAATATTTCAAATGAATGTTATATATCTCAAATTCACAATAATATTTTATTTGATAAAAATAGTATTTTAACCAAATGTTACATGATAAATAAGTAATAATGAAATATAGGTATGAAAGCATTTTAGGAAATAAAAATGATAAAAGTAATATTTATTCTTATAAAAAAATATAGATATGATATTATGAAATTCACTTACATATTAAAACTATTTTACTAAAATTTGGTCTAATTATAAGTAACTTCACAAATTTAAAACACTCATTTAATAATAATTTCATAAAAATAGTAATTAACGCTTTAAAATCCATATTTTAATATAATAAGTAAAATTTGGGTCATTACAAGGTATATGATATTCCAGTTGGATTTATGTATTCCAATGTTGGTAAGCAACTTGGGGATTTCATTGGAACATTTATTGACTATGATTCATCTAATATAACTAGCTTGTGGAAGAGCTTCATGCATATTAAAGTTAGAATAGATGTCAGACAACCATTAAAAAGGTGGAAAAAAGATTAATTAGTAAAGGTTATACTTCTATAGTTCATTTCAAATATGAAAGACTACACAATTTCTATATTATTTGTGGCCTTTTGGGTTGTACAGAAAAGTTCTGTGACCAGCTATTTCACTTGTCGAAATCTAAAATTCAAAAAGACTAGGGTGTATGGCTTAGAGTGTTGGGTTTTTGTGATTCATACATGCAACGAAAAATAAAAATTTTAATCATAAAACCCTCATAGGATCCATGTTATTCAAATAAATCGATCAAGAAAGAGATTTTAAAAACTCACCAAAAGAATTTCAAGGCAAGAAGGTTATAAGAAAGATTGAGGGTTCACACCAGTGACACCCTATCTTGAGCTTTTTGTATCTTTTTTATCGGATTAAGAGGCCACTAATAAGACCACACCTTTTACCGATATCGACATGAACAGGAAATTCAAAACAGAGTGTAGCACCTTTGAAGTCTCACTTTTGTTTTCCCTCTTTGTGTGTTTTCTTTCCACTGAAAAATAGAAGAAGAATGAGGAAAATAATAGCCTTATAAAACCCTAGAGAAAGAGATGTATATATAGACATCCCATATAGGGTTTCTCAAACCACTAACTTATCAAAACAGTTTTGGTGAGATTAAACTTTCTTTTTTATTTTAATTCTAATTCTAAAATTAGAATTATTTTTCTGCTTTGGATATGTTTTAAATGTGTGACCCTGTAAGTTCACACAACATTAACAGTGGGCCTAAAATTCTCATTTTAGCCCACAATTCATAAATGACCTTTAGCAAGATATTATGACTATCAAAGTTGTGTGAAGGTTAATAATCTGACATAACATAATTCACAACCTGTATTATAGTCATTTTGTCACACAATATCTTAGTTGAACATAAGACATAGTTTATGTCATCCTTATATAGCTCAATAATATTATTTCTTGATCCTATGTAGACTAATATTGATAACTCTTTATCTGATATTGATAACACTTTATTAATACATTCCAGCATGACCATGCATTTCTTTTTAGTCTAACTTATTGATGAGCTCATAAATATCTTCTTAAAATAATTAAGGGACAAATTCTATCTTAATCACTCTTATTCCTCACATAACTCATTCTATATCCAATCAAAACCTGTTTTACCATCCAGTTAAAGATAATGTAAAAATGTGTAAAAATATAGAACTTATTATGTAGGAAACCATGATCATCTCAGGTCAAAGGATTAAAATAATACTATTATGATGAGAATCACTTATGACAATTATCCATATAGTATTCTCATAGTAGGTCGATCTAGTACATTATTTCTCTAAATATGTACCTATGAGTTTGACTACATATCTCATATATATGATCAGTAAAATACAATAATTAATCAACCTCATACTAACCTTTATTCATTGTTGTTTCCACAATAATGATTGACTAAGGATAATTTAGAATATAATTCAAGTATCACCTAAGAATTTTACTATAAAGTCACATACTTAATTATCTTAGGTAGAATTAACTATTTAAGGAACATATTATAATTAGTCGGTAATAATAAAAATGTTTCTTTATTAATAAAATGAAATATTATAAAGTCAAAGTATGGTCATTACATAATTGGCCTAAGGCATATCACTAATAATCTCCCACTTGCACTAGGCCTAATTAACAGTGTATCTCATACTCATTGACCTAGTATGACTCTCATGCTTAGGCTGTGGATGAGGCTTAGTTAGTAAATCAGCAACATTATCATCTACCAACAGCATTAGCTTACTGACTTATTGGTCCACTTTGATATGACCCTATATTTCTACTTACTTCATTTTGCACCATTATTTCTCTATTAGGGCTTGGAGGTCTACCTTCCCTTATTATACATGAAGCACTTGATCTTTGCATTCGTTGCTCTACTAATACCTTATTAGGACAATCACGAGTATAGTGCCTTATCTCATTGCACTGATAGCATCACACTATTGTACGCCTACTACTATATCCCATATGGTTACTTTGACACTCATCGCACTAAGGCGTAGCTTTTTTGTATGTTTTATTCCAACTCCCATGGTAGTGCTATTGGTTACCTTATCGACGCTTAACTCTTTTGAGGTTTACCATTTCCTCTTCTTCTAATATTTTCTTTTATAGTAGAGGTAAATTTCAATTTCTTATTCTCCTTTTAAGATTACTTACCTGATCCTAATTATTGTTTGGACTTTAATCGTGTCACTTCTTCTAATTCTTTATCTAACCTATCTTGCTCCATGGCTTTCTTAACCCAACCTTTAGAATATTTCCCGTATAAAAATTCAATTTCCTTTTCAAAGACACATGTGAACCATCATGAAACTTTTCACTCTTCTCCTCCTCAATTAAGTAAATGTTCTTTGAATACTTGTATAAATCCTCAAATTTAATAACATATTCTCTTACAGTCATTGTTTTTTTCTCTAAGGTGATAAACAATGCTACTTTCTCTTTCCTATAATTCTTAGTCAAATATTCTTAACACATAATCTAGTTATGAACTTCTTAATCCAAACATATTCCTTAGCTACCTCTGAGGTAGTTATGTACTCAGCTTTTGTTGTAGAATCGGCAACGATGTATTACTTTGAACTTCTTTAGCTCATTGTGTAACACCCCTTCCTATTTAGACCTTCTCTGCGTATTATCACAATATAATATCACATTGAAAGCATTAACAGGGAGGACCATTACCTAAAATTAACCTCTAATGGTATGATCAATTCAATATCACTTAAAAATAACCATCCAACAATAAGCATTATAACAACTAGCTTAATTAGTTAATAATAAGTTAAGATATTTACACAAGATGGCAAGAGAGACAATAACTTCATTTACATATCATATCATAATATTCCTATAATACCAAAATATCAAAAATACCTAGCTCTCTCCCTCCTACACCATACACTTAGTACTAAACCAAACTTATTCATCTACTTCCAAAGGTTGCACATAATAATTGCTACATATACGATCCTATGACCTGATTGAAAATAGGTGACATGCATATCCCTGCTAACAAACTAGGAGATGACCCAATCAAGACATTAGATATGCTGAAGAATATCAACATGGGGACCGAGGCTGATAAGTGGCTGATTTACATCAGTGTCAAACTCTAGATATGCTTGTTTTATATTAAATTATATTAATTTAATATAATAAGCAAATTAGAAAAATGAAAAAAATATAATATAATATAAAAGGACACATAAAATTATTTTATTTTTTAAAATAAGATCTATATGAATTTTAAAATGTAAAATCTGATAAAAATACTATTTTAGAAAATTTTTACCAAACCAAATACTCAATCATAAAAAATATTTTAAATATATAAATAATAGAAATTAAAATAAACAAACACTTTTTTTTCCCCTTAATTATTTTGCCCTTATTTTTATGTGGATTATGTTAAGAAAATAACTATTGAAAGGGCTAAAAAATTTAATCCCTTTGCACCCTTAATCTCATGAGGGCTAAAAGTGAAGATAAAAATTTTTATTTTTATTTATTAATTTTAAAAAATTAATTAATTATAAATTGTAATGATCGATATAATTTTAATTAATATAAATACATTTTGAGAACTCTATTATTTTAAATATTAAAGTTATTAATATATTATTGTCATTATAATTTTTTATATATATAGTATTATTATTATTATTATTTCTATTGTTATTAATATTATTATTTTAATTAGGGTTATTTTTATTATTAAATTAAAATTTAGTGAAAAAAAAGTTACAAACTAAAATTTTATAACTAAATTAAAATCACAAATAAAATTTTGTGACCAATTTGTTCAAATTACCCGACTACCATCTCTCTTCTTCTTTCTCCCTGTTAGAATCTTCCAGTTCGCGTGTTCCTACTACTTCTTTTTACCTTTCCGTCGCCTCTGTTCATAAACCAAACTTCGTTAATTTTCTGGATGACTGTTACTTCTCGGATGTTGATGGAGACGCCGCTGATGTTAGTAGAGAAGAAGCGGAAGCTGCTTCGTGGCTTCTTGCAAATCCTCCTAATGTCAACAATAAGCCCGTGGAGAGTCCACCTTTTTGTGATTTTTTTGATATTTTTTTGATATATTTTTTTTTAAATATGAGTTGATTGTGTTCTTGCGACCTCAGGTGCCATCCTGATCACCAGACGTTGGTGTGGTACATTATATGTTGGTTTTGAATTTTGATATTCGTCATCTCGAATTGAAGAGTAGTTTTTATTTTTTAATATTAGTGACATTCTCTGAGTGTTCTTAAATGATATGTTTAATTCATGTGATTGCAGAAGTTTATAACAAGTGAAAAACAACTGATTTGAATTGTCATGAGGATTCTCTAGAAGAGTCTTGTTATTGTAGCTCCGTCTTCTACTTCTTGATTTGACTGGTTTTGGTTGGGTTTTTGGCCAATCCTTGGCCAAAAAAACCATCCAAACACCAGATCATTTGAGTAAGTGTGGTGCCCTCCGTGGGTTTCCTTGTGCCCTCTGTGGGTTTCCTTGCGCCCTTGGTGGTTTTCTCATACGTCCACTATGCTTCTTTTTTCTCTTCTTTGCTCTGCATAAATTTGGTTGAGATCTGCTGTTTATTGTTTTATGTTCTATGGATATTAATTTAGTGTACTAGATATTGAGATTTTGTGATGTTGGCAGCAAGCAAGAAGAAGAAATGTTTATGATTTTGTAATCTTCTATAGAAGGAAGAGGTGCTGAGGTTGAAGTCAGCCAAGAAAAGTTTCCTTAAAATCCTGTTTTATTTTTTGTAGATATGGCTGAAGATTTCTTCATCGGAACAGTGAAAGTTCGGATGTCCAAGCAGGATCATGGAGCAGTGTTACTAGATCTTGTTTTGGTTTGCTATCCCGATGAATTGTGTTCTTCATCTTCAGTTGGGATGGCTAGCTTTGTATGCTCACCACCTGTTTGACAAAATTCTTCAGACTCTCTTAAGAGTTTGAGTTTTTGCTGTTTCAAGTTGATCAATTCCTATTTCACAAACAAGCTTTTTTTGGTGTTTAGTTAGTTTATTTTCAGTTTTTTGTTTTAAGTAGGTTTGGGACTGATATGCAGTACTTTTAGGATGATGTTTAGTTCATCCTTTTGATCATATAGTAGCCCAGGATGGTGTTATTATCCTTCTTCTGATTTTGTAACTACCTGTGGGTAGCAAATGTTTTTCCCAATCTTGGGTTCTTTGGTTTCTTAATGAAATAATAATCTTTATTCTCAAAAAAAAAAAAAAAATACTGATTCAGAATCAGAAATTTTTGATAGAACAAAATATAGCATCTTTAAGGAAGGAACACTTAAAAGTTTTATTCTTTTACACTCGCTGAATTTACAAAGAAATGATTAAATGAAGAGATTCATCAAGAAGAATGTTTAAATTCTTAGTTAGTTATAAGATAGCTATTGCATAAAAAGATCTCAAAACAAAAATAATATTCATCAAGAATTAAAACCCCATAAAGAATACTAAAGAAAACAGATTCCAAGAAACTTTAGGAACTTCATTTGTAGATTGCCCGTTTAGAGGGAAGCGCATATCAGAACCAAGAGAGAATGTGTTGAAAATAACAAAAAAGAGTTTTATGTACATTGTTTTAATTTTTTCAATGAATTTTTTTTTTCTTTTAAAAAATTACAATGTCCATGTAATATATGTATTTAGACAATAAATAAATAAAGGAAAACACTAAATGAATATTCTCTTACTTCATACAACCAATTTGGCATTTTGAATTGGGTCTATTACCTAGTTCTGAAGATAGGATGGAAAAATTATTAAATTGAACCAAAAGATATTAAAATTGTATCGAAATGACTAATTTTAATTTCAAATCGAATCAAACTAAATTTTATTTTTAATTTAGTATGGTACTGGATATTTACAAAAAACTGAATCGAAAATCATATCAAAACGAAAACTGAATATAAATCTAATAAATAATTCATAGATATTAATAAACAGTAGCATGTAGTAACTTAATTATATATTTTTTATATTGTCAAGTAATATACATATGAATAATAATATATGATAAAAATTATATGTTTTATGATTAAAATAAAATAAATAAATTATTAACAAAATATTTTTATTAATTTTATATTATTAATATTATTATCATTGTTTGTATTAGTACTAGTACTACTATTTTTATTATTATTATTATTATTATTCAATTAAAAATAAATAAAAATAATTTGATTAATAAATAAGAATGTGAAATATCCATTACAACACACTTTAAACTTAAAATATGAGAAATAAAAAAATTATTATTATTATAAATAAGGAATAAAAATGTGGAATGCCCACTATATCTTATTTTATTAATTTTTAATTAAAACATATTGTTATTATTATATTTAATAATATATTAATTATTATTGTTATTAAGTAATATAATTTTATTGATATTATTTTAAAATTAATGAGCTAAATAATATTATTATAATTATTATTTTGCTACATAATCATATATAAATATATATTATAACCAAAATGATGTAGTTTTGCTCAAAACTACGTTGTTTTGATTAAAATAAGTGGTCATTTAAAAAAAAAGCAAAGATAAGTTATTTTTATTAATTAAAATATATTGCTACTATTATATTTAATAATTTATTAATTATCATTGTTATTAAGTGATTTCACCCAATATAAATTCTGATTTTAGTCTTATTATTTTAAAAAATATATATATAATTGCTGGTATAATATAGTCTTAAAATAATAGTAGTTATTTAAATTATGGATTTTGCATCCAATAATAATATAAAAATTCAAATTTACAAAAATTAATTAATTTCTAACACTTTATGTTTTTTATTTTATTTTTTTATTGGACTAATGTTAATAAAATTTAAGTGAATGTTTTAAGAACATTCTATCACATGCCTTTGAGGGGGGGAAGAGAGGAAATAATACATCTATTAAATATTAGGCTTTGGTTCCTACACATAAACACTAGTAAGATGGTTCATTTCATAAAAAGACCAGCAGCCATCTTGAAATCATAGGCTCCGTAGCCGTTCAGAGAGGTGGTGTGGTGACGTCGTGACTGTGTGGCGACATGTGGGAACGTATGAGGTAGGGTTTGTTGAGGTTGTGCGGTGATGTTGTTGGGCATGCAGGTGTGGCCACATAAGGAAGAAGTGGATGACTTATTAGTATTTTGATGACTGTGGTCATATGCTGAGTTAGTGGCGTTGGTGCGGGGAGAAAGGGTGCCGCTAGGGCCTACAAGTGGTGTGGCATTACTTGATTGCCCTTTCTCAAAGCAACATGTAGTCTTGGAGTGCCCTTTCTCAATTCGAGGATCCTGCACTTGTTCAATAATAATTGTGTAATTTATTGCGAATTTAAAATACTTTACATTTATTTTATATTTTTAATTTGTATATATTTTTATTAATTTAGATTATTTTTTATGTATTTATAATAATAATAATTATATAACAACGATGAGGCCATTTATAATAATAATAATAATAATAAAGATAATGAGCTAAATAAAGATAAAAATAATTATTTCATTTAAAAAAATAAATTAAAACTATATAAAAATAAATATTGTATTAGAAAAATATTTTCAAAATTTTAAATAAAATAAATTAAAAAACCAATCATAAACATTTTTTGTATGAGCGTTATGATCAGTGGGGATTGGTTATCAAATGTACCTGCTGACTTATTTGGTTTGTTTTATTATGGCCAATTTTGCTCAAGAGTTGATTGTTGGCTGTCATCGATTCATTCAACCTCCAAACGGTGCCGTTTTGCCAATAGATGGCGATTCTAGGGGGATTTCTTGTAGCAGGTGGAGTTTTTTTTTTTTTTTTTTTTTTTTTAAGTTTTAGATTGTTTATGCTTTATTAAAATAAAATTATGTTTATTTGGCAAAAAAAAAAAAAAGATGGCACGTTTAGCTGGTGGCTAACACTGAGTTAACCCAAGATTTAGATTTTGGATTTAGATTTTGGGGTCGAACTTTGATAACGTCAAAAGTTATCTTTGATTGCTCTTAAGAAAAAGAGACTTTTTATGGATTCCATGTAAATAAGGTAAATTCTCCTCTCTTTACTAACAGTTAATAAACTAATAGTCATGATTTAATTGTGATACTAACAACACAATATTAATAAAAAAAAAATGGCACATTTAACAAGGTTTCAACCCCTAATGATTATTGTGGTGAATAATTATGACAGATTAACTAAAGATTATATTGAAATTACGTTCTCACAATCACATATAAATTTATCAAAATATCCTTTCTATCCAAAAAAAACTTGGATCGATTCTATCCTGTTTTACTCCGTTAAAGTAATATATTCCTACCATTTAATTTACTGTTAAATAGATTAATTTAAAAAAACTAAAAGTTCTATTTTTTCCGTGAAATTATGATATAGTTTTAAATTCATCTATTTTTTATTAAATCAATATAAATTTTTAACTTACTATGTTTTTATTGCAATAATAGTTATAATAACTAATTAATTTTTATTTTTAACATTAAAATAAATTTAAAACATATTAATTTTAGATTGACACTATTCCAATAGAAATATGTAATCAATGCTGTATTAGTTAGAATTTTATTATATAGATATGGACTCAATTTTATTGATTGTTACCATACTAATACGTTGCCTCTTTTGCATGCCTCATTGTCTTTTTGTGAATTTATTTAAATAATTATTTATTTATTTTATTTATTATTTTTATTATTATTTTTACATGCAAAATGATTGTAACTCATTCCTCCTTCCCCCATTTTTTGTATGAGCACTTATTTATTTATCTTTACTTTTAATGAATGTTTTGTATTATTTGTGATAAATGTTATGAATCACACTAAATTACATAAAATTGGATTACTATGCAAGCTTGAACTTAATTGTAAAACTTGAAAATTGAATGGAAACAATCATAATTTGCATGTTAATAAAGAAGCAATTGAATAATTAAAATTTATAAAATACAAAACACAAACAGAGGCCAACTGCAAGATTGGGTGAGCATTCCAAAAGCTCATACCCAGTTTCTGAACCCGTTATCTGATGACAGCTTCTAGAAACCTCCGTAGAATCCAATTACTATATAGTGTGTCCCAGCTTTTATCCGAGTGACGACTCTTTCTCCAATTTGGGCTCTAAGCTTATTTTGTATTTCCTAATGGGCTTCAAGCTCACTTAGTGTCATGGTCGCCAAACACTTGGACACGCGCTAAACCTCGCCGCTTATAGTGATGACTCCACTCGGATAGAGAATCTGATTCCAGTATTTTGTATTTTATCATTTTTTTATTATTCTTTTATTTCTTTTGCATTTTGTTGCATTCATTACATATTTTCACACATTGAACACTTCAGTCCCTGAATAGTCAATGATGGTAATTGATTTATTGCCTGTGTTTCACTCAAACCTAATAGTGGAGTATTTGATTATTATCACTCATAACACATACTTATCCATATTGTATGGAACCTTGAGTGGGGGGACATAATGGAGGTATGTCGCTATAGGATTCAAAGCCTATTATTCCATGACTCAAGCTCATTTAATGACTTAACAATTTCCATTAGGTTTTTTTCCCAAATGCATCTTCTTTATGCCATATAGTGGATTCTCAAAGTAAATCCCACGCCCAACATAAATGGACCTCATCAAAATAGGTCTCTCATGCCTATTTAAGCCCAGTATAAATGGACCTTGTCAAGATGGGCCTTGGCCCATTAAAAATGGACTTTGGATTTATATAAGGAATTCATTACTTATTTGAACCGTCTTAAAAGCTTTCGCATGTACGTTAGTCTTACTATCCCCTTTTGATGATTAAGGCCTAGATCAACAATCCTAGAAAAAGAAACTTACCATTGAACACGTGTGTAGGAGAAATAAGGGTGGAGTTTATCCTTCTATAATTATGTTTTCCTATGTGTAGATAGATCATGTGTTTCTTTTTCTTCTTTTTAAAATAATAAAATAAAATGAACCTATATATCATGCATACACGTCATGCATAAATTCTAACTAGTGGTGGTTATGGATATAGATCTGCTATAGTTTTCAACTTGGACATAGTCTAGCATTGGTCGTTTAGTTAAAACTCATAAAGAAATGGCAAAGGTAGGTGGTTTCAATCCTGAACCTTTTAAGGAATACTTGAAAGCAAAAATAGCTGAATAGACTCATTCGATTATATAGGATATGATGATAGAGATGATAGGACAAGCTAGACAATAATCACCAACATAATAGCCACCACTATTAGATCTCAAAGTCGAAATCTCTACAAGGCAATAGGTGGAAGATGATCTTGAGACTTTGATAGCCAAACTAGCGGTCGACAGAATGTGAATCTCTCTGAGAATATAGAAAAGATTGATTAGGCTAAAGGTATTACTAAAGCTATGGTTAAGGTATAAATGATGATGAAAGAAAAAAGGATTGATGCCTCAATGGATTATGTCGACTTGGATCTAGATGGAGATGATGATCCTTTGCCTTGGAAGTTTAAATTTTTAAATATAAAGAAGTACACTAGCACTGATGATTCTTATTTGCATTTAAAGTTGTATGTGACTCATATAAAAATAACCGGCTTAACTAAGACATAAATTGTGAAAAAATTTCCTTTGTCTCTAGAAGAGGCACCGATCAAATTGTATCATACCTTAGAATCTTATGCCTAAATTGGCTGGAAGAAGTTTTGTGCTGCATTTGTAAAGTAGTACGGTCTCAACATCCAAATGGACTTATCTCTCAAGGACTTGCATAACACTAAATAATGGTTCAACGAACCCTTTGCCGATTACTTAACTATATGGAGAGGAAAATTAGCGTAGATAAAACATAGACCCACATGAAAATAAGTAATTAGCTCAAGCAGTAATGCACAAATTAATGCTATTAAACAACCGAGCAGTAACATCTAGATTAATACTATCATACAACTTCGGAGGTTGTCAGACTTAGGTAGGCCTATATCAAAAGTTCTAGAGAAACTAATAAAGAAGAACCTTCTACAACCTTTACCCCCCAACGACCACCCTTATCAAAGCTAACCTAAAATTCTATTGCAAATACCACTAAGCCATCGGACACAATACTGTTGTTTGTATCCTACCAAAGCATAAAATCCAAGACCTAATTAACTCAGGCAAGATCATTGACCCTAAAACTTGAAAACCAAACTCTCAAAATAACCTTTTGCCCAACTATCGAAATGTTCTACCACTAAACACACCTATTCTTATGATTTACACAAGTCTAATGGAGGAGCAAGTCTTAAGCTCTTTTGTTGATGTTGCACCTAGCTCATTAAATCCTAAACCTAAAGACCTGAATCAGAATGAGCAGCCCTTAGGGCTTAACGTGAATGTCTTGGATATTTGGAGTTCTAATGATGAAGAGGGAGGAAAGATTGACCTATAGGAAAATGAGGAGAATAAAAATAGCCAATTAATTAAGAAAGTTAAGAAGAAAAAATAAGAAACCAAACCAGTTCAATCTGATTCGAAGAAGAAGGAAGAGGGTTCAAAAGGGGGAGTGAAGAAGGAAGAGAATATTGCTAGTGTTAGGAATTGCTTATGCATTTCTGGGATAATCGGGAAGCACTAGTTTTAGCTTTGGATTAAAAAAAGATATATATAAGCTGTACTCCTAAGCAAATGGTTAGTTCATTAATGGAGACCCCCCAAGGTGCTATTGTGTTTTCTAATGATGATCTATCGTTAGAAGGAAGAGACCATCACAAGGCCTTATTTATCAAAGCTGAGGTAAAAGGGAAACTAACTTACTATGTGATGGTGGATAATGGTTCGACCATTAATATATGTTCGTTAAAGATTCTATTGAAGTTAAGATTGACTTTAGTTAACCTGAAGCCTTCTAAGGTGATTATCAAGGCTTTTGATAATACAAAAAGGCTAGTTGAGGGTACATTTAGAGCATTAATCAAGACTGGACCTATTAAGACTTGGGTCAACTTACATGTGATTGACATTCCTATGAATTTTGCTATCCTACTAAGAAGGTCATGGTTTCATCCTTTGGGTGGTGTGTCATCCATCATCCATTAGAAGATAAAGTTCTCGTGTAAGGGCAATGTCATCGCCATCTCAACGGAAACTGAGGCCGTCGTAGTTACTTTAAAGTTAGGCCTTAAATAGATTCTCATAAGCCCAATTTTCAAAGTCTAGATGATTTATGAGGATGAGATAGACAAGAAAGTTGTGAGCATGATGAAGAATATAATGTTCATGCCTAACTAGGGACTAGAAAAGGATTAAAATGCGCCTTCTGAGTTTATGGAACCAAAAGTCCCTATTTTGAAGTGCGAGATTGAGTATTCTAGGTTTGAAGATTCTGAAAATGAAGAAAAGGTTTCCTTTAAAATTGGAAAATGAGGACTGTGGGATGTGTTTGCTAAAGAAGCCATTAGTTATCTATATGGGGACTTCTAAACCTCTTTTGATAGTTAAGGAAGTGATTATGGGATTTAAGATCTTTGTTGAGTATCTGAATGGGATGAGGAAAGCTACTATTGAGGAAAGTTTTATGGAAGAGTTAGTGCTGACTGAAGAAAAAACTGAGGAGGTCGTTGCTGCTCCGGAGTTGAAGAACACCGATGATCAGTACAAAGAGCTAGATTTTGAGACTTATGTCTTGAATTCTATCATGGATCATTTCTATGATGATATTGATGTTTCTCTTTCTACCTTGTTTGAAACTAATGACTTGTTCTTTTCTAAAGTTAATGCAATGAAGTCTGACTTTGCTCATTTATATGATGTGTTTCCTAATAGTTATTATGTTTGTGATTATCATTTCATGCATATATTTGATATTAATTCTATGCAAAC
The DNA here is from genome assembly GCA_947683625.1 of Mallotus nudiflorus. Lineage (NCBI taxonomy): Eukaryota > Viridiplantae > Streptophyta > Magnoliopsida > Malpighiales > Euphorbiaceae > Mallotus > Mallotus nudiflorus. The sequence goes on from CANTUR010000505.1 coordinate 22,279, forward strand.
TAAATCATTTAATTTATGCATAAATGATAACCTTAAAGATATATTGATTACTTATGATTTAACTCACGATGAAAGAGAAAAAATAAAAGAAATATTAAGGAAAATATAAAAAGTATTTGCTTGGGGCAATGAGGATATGCTTGGAATCGATAGAGAGATCTTAAAACACATGATCCTTACATATCCTCACATATTACTAATAAAGTAGGAAAAGAGAAGGTTAAGGTTGAAATGACCTTTTTTAGTTAAGGAAGAAGTTGAGAAGCAACTGAAGGCAAAGTTCTTAGAGGTAATGTAGGACACTTAATGGTTAGCGAATATAGTTCCCAAGGAGGGTCAGGTTGTGCATGGACTATAGAGATATAAATAAAGCTTGCCCAAAAAATGACTTTTCACGACCACATATTGACATGCTTGTCAATAGTATGGCTTTTCAGTGCAATGCATTCTTTCATAGATGGTTTCTCAGGATATAACTAGATCATAATGGTAGTAATTGATAAGCTAAAAATGTCTTTTACTTCCAAATGAGGTATCTACTATGACTTGGTTATGTCGTTCGGGTTAAAGAATATAAGGGCTACTTATTAAAGAAGGGCTACAGCTTTACTACATGACATGATCCATAAGGAGATAAAGGTGTACATGGATGATGTGATGGTAAAATCTACCACTAGAGAAGGCCATTTTAAAGCTTTAGACAAGTTCCTTATGAGAGCTAAAAAATATAATCTTAGATTAAACCCGAAAAAGTGTGTTTTTAGGGTAACATTTGGAAAACTACTAGGACACATCATCAGTCAGAAAGGGATAGAATTAAACCTAGACAAAGTTAAAGCAATTAAGGAAATGCTTATACTGAGAAATAAAAAAGAAGTTAAAGGATTCATTAATCGATTGTAGTATATTAGTAGGTTCATAATTAAGTTGATTACTATTTATGAGTCAATCTTTGAGCTTCTAAAGAAGAATCAACCAGTGATCAGAGATGATAAATGTTAACAAGCTTTTGAAACTATTAAGAACTATTTGATGAATCCTTCAATTTTAAAGTTTCCGACGCCAGGTAAATCTTTAATTCTCAATCTGGTAATTAAGAAAAAAGTAGTAGGCACAATGTTGCCTAAAAAAGGTGAAGGGAAAGTCAAGCACACAGTTTATTAGTTGAGTAAGAAATTTCTACCGTATAAAGCCAACTATAGTATGGTAGAGAAAACATACTTAATCGTAATATGGGCAACTAAGAAACTTCGGCATTATTTTTAATCTTATAGAGTGCAAGCAGTGTTTAAATATGACTCTTTTAAATACCTCCAACAAACTCCCTCACTAATAGAAAAATTAGTCATATGGTTAGTTATGCTCATTGAATTCGATATTGACTACGTAGCAAAGAAAGTAGTGAAAGGAAGGGCAGTGGTAGACTTTTTGGCTCAAAATCTAGTGGATGATGAATAGGAGTAGGAACTAGAGTTTCCAAATAAACATCTGAGGGCAATAGAGGTCCAAGGATGGAAAATGTATTTTGAGAGCTGTCAATAATAGAGGAGTAGACATTAGTGTAATTCTAATCACGCTAGAAGGATGGATGATCCAGATGGCAAAAAGACTAGAGTTTAAGGTGACAAACAATCATGCTAAATATGAGGCCTGTGTTTTTGGGTAAAAGGCACTTCGAAGTATGGGGCAAAAGATTTCATTGTGTATAGGGACTCTGTATTGGTTGTAAAGCAAGCATCTAGAGAATGGAAAGTAAAAGAAGATAAGCTACATCTATATTTGGACTATTTGGCTACTATTTTATTATCTTTTACCCAATGCAAGTTTGTTCATCTACCCCGAGATGAGAATCAACTAGTTGATGCTCTAGCTACTTTAGCTTCAATATAGGAAAGTGGAAAGCCAGTAAGTTTTAAATCCCTTATGTTAGTAAAATCTTAAAACCTTTATTATGAAGAGATAAATGTGATGTCAGTTGATTTTCCTAAAAAGCCCTAGTTTTATAATTTGCAATGATATTTAAAAATAGGTCAATTTCCAAAAGATTCAAATAAGAAATAAAGAATGTCTTTAAAGATGTTTTTGTTATAATTCATTAGCTATAATGGGATACTGTACAAAAGGATGCCAACTAGGGTTCACTTGAGATGTGTTGACAAAGATGAAGTCTAGAAACTTATGGAGGCAGTGCATGAAGGAGTATGTGGGCCACACATGAATGGGATGATTTTAGTAAAGAAAATAACTGGTCAAGGTTACTTTTAGCTAGCTATAGAGATAGATTGTGTTAAGTTCATGAAGAGGTGCCATAACTGCCAAGCTTATGGGGATGTCAGTCATCTGCCATCCATGGAACTTTAAGAAAATGATTTCTCCTTGCCCATTTGTAGTTTAGAGAATTAATATTATAAGAGAGATAAGGCCAAGAGCATCAAATGGTCATTGATACATTGTGGTGGCAATTGAATATTTCTCTAAATAGGTTAAAGCTGAGTCTTATACTACTATCAACTTGTAGCAAATGGCAAGGTTCACTAAGAAGAATATAATTTTTAGGTATGGGTTACCTCATCATATATTCAATGATAATGGTATACAATTTTAGGTAGAGATAGCTGCATTGTTAAAAGAATACAAGATCGAGCATCACAGGTCATCTCCATATAGGCCATAGGCAAATGGGGCAATGGAAGCTACGAATAAAAAATGTAAAGAAGATCCTAGCTAAGATGATGGAGAATTATTATGATTGGGCAAATTATATGCAATTTGCATTATGGGGAGATAGGACTACTACTAGGACATCAACTAGGGTCACTCCATATTCCTTAGTGTATAGGTGTAAAATTGTATTGCCAGTAAAGGTTGAGATTCAATCATTAAGGGTTCTCTTAGAATCTAAAATCCCTAAGTACTAGTGGGTGGAGAGTCGATTGACGCAGTTAACGTTGTTAGATGAGAAAAGAATGAAAGTTATGTATCACTTATAGCTATATCAGAAAAGAATAGCTTGGGCCTATAATAAGAAAATTAAGCTAGGAAAGATCAAATAGGGTGATTTAGTATTAAAACTCACTAAGCCAATCATGACTAACCCATAGGGTAGTTCAAGCCAAACTGGAAAGGTCAGTATCAAGTGAAAAAGTTATTTTCCAAAGGCATTAATATTATATCAAACTTAGAAGGAAATAAATTTAAAGAGCCCATCAACCTGGATAAGCTCAATAAGTACTTTCTGTATAGTCTCGCTAGGGGAAAACCTCAAAAAGAGGCTGTCTAGGAAAAAATAGAGACTAAAAGTGAAAAATAAAAATAAAGTATTGTTGGATTGAAAACCTTGAAGAGGCAGTCTAAGCAAAAATTAAGGACATGTAAAAGGGGTGGAAAACTTGTAAGGCCAAGCCAACTAACGACATGAGATATGGCAGAAGCAAAATGTATATACATATTATGCTTAAATTAAATGAAATTGATTGCCTTAATTACTGTTAAACATTACGTTAAATGTCTATTATAAATGGTTTAACTGAAAAGGGAAATTCTATTTAATAAGAGGGAAACGATGACTTAATTCATAAACTAATTTTGTTTCCATTTCTTTTGTTAAATATCCTGAGGACTCAACATTTACAACTCTCTTGTCCTTTTGTTTCTTATGAACTCATCTTTTTCTATTAGTTACAATTGGATCCATGCCTTTTACTGATCATTAGTGGTTAGATGTCCATCATAGTCAATGGGCCTCTAAATGATTTTACAAGACCAAGTAGCAACAAAATTATCTAGGAAGTTTTGAGAGAGAGGTCCTAGTTCAAACTTAAGCACTAATCCAACAATTAATTGTTTATGTCCATATTGTAGATAAAGACGGGCAAGATTATAGAAAGTAGTAAAATGGAGTCCAACAATAGGAATACAATAAGTATAAGATCGAATGGTCATGTACTATAATCTCCACCATGGGCACATCCACTGAATCAGAGTACCGGGTAATGTCGATAGCCAGCTTTGAACATCTTTTAGTATGGGATACAACCTTTTAGTTCGGCAATGCTTGGCTTTATAGTATGCAATGTCTCGGGAAGGTTCAAGCAGTTTTAATTCTCATGAAACCACATCTGTAAAAGTGATGATTAAGTAATAATGTTGGAAAAGCGGAAGATGAGAATAAGAGAAGAAGAAATTTACCTCCAATAAAAGTGGACTTCTAGAGAACCTCTTGGTTATTGTAAAGTTGTCTAGCCTAATGATAGTTTTTGTTAAGATGAGAGGGAAAGGATTAAGCCTAGCTTCCACTTGATCCAAGATGCGAGGAATTTTTGAATCACAGTTTCCAAAAGGGGAAATGAGTAGGAATTGAGTATATAGGCAAAGAGCAAGCATCCATAGCCACTAGACCTCCTTTTTATCTGTGGTTGCAATGAGCTCAAGGAAAGGCCCTACTAGTACTTCATTATCGAAGCTGTGATGAAAGGAAGACTAGGGTGAAAGATTAAATAACCTTGCCATTTGATATTAAATGAAGTACAAATCTGGGGTGGGTTCTAACTTGAGGGATTACAATCTGACAAGTGGAATCCATGTGATAGCCCATAATAGCTTTGAATTCCTCTGATAGGGGGCATAGTTCTGTTGTATTGAACTAGAATACATATTTTTTAGGATCTTAGAATTAAGTTACAACATGAAGGAAAGGGAAATTGATTCTTTTAATATGTAGAGATCTAAAGATTGATAAGTGAAATGGCTCAAATTTTGCCTATGATTCCTCGTATAAGCTTTTCAGGATTAATTGTAGTTGTTTCAAGCTTCTTTTGGTCATTTTAGGAGGTGGGGATACTATCTAGAGAGAAAGAATTGAGAAGAATGGTGAAAATATGGAATTGGGAATTTTAGAGGAGAGTTAGGGATTTAAATAGCTCCAGATTGTTATTAAAGAGGCAGTCGCCTTTATGATTAGATGATGCCTCTTTATATTGAGGTGATTCCCTATCGCCCCTTTATAAAAAGGCGATGCCTTAATGTTAAGGGGATGCATCTCCAATAGTAGGGATAGGAACATATTATTATACTGACACTAAGTGATTGACCTAAAAGTATAAAGCGGTTGTCAAAAAATAAAAAATTAATAATAAAAAATGTTTTTAATCGATTCAAGTTTAGTTGAATGAAATTTAGGCTCAATATTCAGTCAAAATAAAATGTGAAACTTCTAAAATAAGGATTAATTTGAAATGTCAGAACAACACAAAAACAATAATTTAAGATGACAAAATTGATCCTATGCTACCACTCATCTAAGGTGGTCCTCTACTCATCATCTTCAGACTCATCATCTCCCTTACTAGCAGGATCATCTCCCTCGTCCTTAGGATCATCGACATACTCCTTCTCCTCTCTATCATTACCTTCTTTATCATCTTTATGGTTGTTATAAACATAAAGGGCAGCTAGCTGATACTCCAGCGTAATGATCTTGGCCTGACTAGCCTCATCTCGGTCCTATCAAAGTATAATAAGAGCTAAGACATTTGAAAGCATGCATACATGTAGGAATAAGAAATTATTAATACCTTCCATTGTTGTGTCATGCTCATCGAGAAGTCCCACTGAGCCTTAATCACTTTGTACATGTACTCTCCTTAATCTTGAGGTATTTGCACAATTAATGACTTATTAGGACTGACCTTATGTTAAGTCAAATTTAAGAATAAGATTTTAAATGGGAAGAGAAATTACATGTGTAGATGGCTCTGGAATGAACATTAACTTTAAGGTCTCATCCAATGTCAAAAGCTAATGAGATAACTCGCCTAAAGGCATCCAGCACCAAGTCAGCAGGTTTCAAGGGGCAGCCAGCCTTAGCCATCATTTGAGATATGGAGCTAGACGACTCTCTAGTAAAAGGCTTACTAGAGGAGGTACCCTCATAATTAGGCACGATACGTGGGCACTGAGGACGTCTCACCTATGCAGTAGGCTTGGGACGAGTAGCTAATGCCCGAGGAGGAGACTAAATCAAGAAATTGATATTCACATATGCAAATATGAAGTTATGTGCTTAATAAAATGACATGCTTACCTAAGATGTAAATGTAGGTAGAGGAATCCTCTATAAGAGCTGAGTTTGAGCGAACTCCATATGTTGGGACTTCCTCCTCTTGTAGTAATCCTTCGCATCTTCCCCCTCTAAGGCCTAGTTAAGCTCGTATCCCTCCAATAGGTGTGCTTAGAAAATGGATTGAGGAGGAGAAAAGGGTGGTTGTCTCACCCGAGCACCCTGGCATCAATTATGTATCCTCTTGTCGTGGTACTAAACTCTGCAATTAGGTCCTTTAAGTAAGACCCTTCTCTTAGATAGCAGAATTGAGCAAATTATGGCCTAGGTCCATCTAGCTTAAGGACCCTATAAATCTAGGCACAATCGTGAAAACAATATGGTAAGTCAATGATTTAGATTAATAGATGTGTTATTGATTATAATTATATTTGTAGGTACCTACCTTATTATGTTTTAAGGTGTTCAGCCACTCAAAGTGGATGTGCTTGCGAGCGACATGCCTCCTCTAAGTGCGACTAGGCCCCTATCTCACCATGGCAGGGAAGGGAGTGTCATGAATATTGGATATCCTGACAATCAACTCTAGCTTTAGAGCCCAATCCTACAAAAAAGAGAAGGATGGTTAACAAATCATGATAATGGTATTTGAGATGAACCCAACAAAATAAAGGAAAGGAGGAAAATACCAAAATAGCATGTCAGAAATTGTAGAGTTATTTAGCTCTACACACCAACTTATCTATACTCTTATATAGGTAGGCTAAAGCACAACTGCTCTAATCATACAAAGCCACCAGGTTCATATCCCTTAAAGGCATAAGAAAAATTAGATTTATAGAGCTAGTTGTTTCTGCAAATAGAGTAGTGCCTAGCAGGTAAACTAGGAATGTCCTCACTACCTGATCAATCTCGCGAGGTGTGGTAACTACCTCAACTCTAGCGTAGGTATAGTAGCTCTTAATGGAATCCAGCTTTACTATATGCATCCCTTTCAAATCTAGGACCATGCCAAGCAGATGCTCAATGTTAGTGGTAACAGCAAAAGAGATAGAATCTCATACATAGGCGATGTTGGTGATAGCAGCAAAAGAGACTGGCTCCAGAGTGAACTCACCAAAGGGGAGATGGAATGTGTGAGTAGTATCAGACCATCTCTCCATCAGAGCATGAAGAGGCTGATAGTCCGTACACCTTTGCTGTGCTGGAAGTGTAAGGATAAAATTTGAAAATCTTATATCCTGAATATGAATCTTGACCTTGTTTGTAAGCTCATCATACTAGGCTTATGCCCTACTAAAATTCAATGCCTTTGAGAGTATGGATATCAAGCTACAAGATAAATAAGGAGTTGAATTATTAGTTTATTTGAATAAAATGTAAAAATTTCTACAGAATCCTATCGATGAGGCAATCACCTTTATGTGTAAAGGGGATCGCCCCATCAAAGAGGTGACTTCTCTTCCTATAAAGGTGATTGCATCCCTAGTAAATCGACTCAACATGATGAAGCGACTACCTCTTCAAAAGGGTAATTGCCCCAACGAAGAAGCGATCGCCCCATTGAAGAGGCGACGCCTCTTCATGTTGGCAATCTAATGCACATTTTTTATTTTCATCTACTTTTTTATTTAAATTAAGTACATTTTTATTCCTAATGATAAATATGTGTTTTCTAACAATAACATGATATTGCCCAATGTTATTTACAAGAAAAACCAAATAAATTGCACACTAACCTCTTCAGTAGCCAACCCATAGATATAAGATCGCATGTCCACTAAAAGGGGGATCTTATCTCTAATAGAGAGGCCAAAGTGTTGCAGAGCATGTATTAAAGGTGGTACTGGATCCCACTCTGGTAAGTTTTCTTTATATAAGAATAAAAGAAGAGAAGGAGCTTTTGAGAGGATGGGCCCTTAGAAGAATGGAACTTGAAGAGGATGGGCTTTTGAAAAACCTATCTCTTGGAGAAGTAAGAAGAGAAAAGGGAGAAGAAGGTCCTTACTAAAAGAGAGTGTCTTTTTAGGAATTTAAAAAAAGAATTTGAAATTGGGAGAATTTTTTCTCGGGTGCATCCCGAAGTTGATTGTGTAGAAGATAAAGGTTATCCTGTCAAAGTATTAATGAGTGACTGATTGGGTTGAATTTTTTAGAATCATAGTCACGTTTCAAATTGAAGAATTCATTTCTCAGTTTGATAAGCCTATAGCAGGGGGCAAACCGTAGACACTCAGTTTTATAGGCGTGTAACTGGGGGCGAGTTGTGAATTTTCTCTAATTGAAGTATTAGAATTGAGGGACTGCCTCTTGGGTTTATATACCTAAGGATGATGGTGTGAGTGTCATTTGTGATAAGTAAGCAATCAGACTTGATAGAGTTCCCGAGGATCACATTTTAATTGAGTGAGCAATCGGGCTTGATAGAATTCCTGAGGATCACGTTTCAGATGGGTGAGCATTTAGGCTTGATAGAGTTCCTAAGGATTATATTTTATATGTATTAATGAGTGGCTTCTCAATTCGAAGGAATTGGGATCCATGATTCAAATATTAATACGTAGCTAATTAGGATGAACTTCTGAGGATCACAGTCACTTTTTTAGTTTAAGAATTCACCTCTTGAATGAACCTTAAAGGTCAGGTATATCCTTTATTGATTATCGCTTGTGTGTGCAAGTTGCTTTTTTAAAAAATTTGATTGCATGTGTTCAATGTTTTAAAAAATCAAGGGGCAAACTGGAGACACTTGATTCGATCTACCCTAATAGGGGGTGAACTGTGGATGTTCGGTTTGATCGGCCTGCAATGAAGCCAAGTGATGAGAATGTACGAAGCTTAAATGCAACAGAAGCCTAAAAACTATTTGAAAATGGACCTAAAATCCTGATTTTTATCCATATAGAGCCCAAGTCCATTATGGCCCAAAAGCCCAATATATTTAAATTTAACCCTCTAATTATTTAATTTAATTAAATAATATTTTTATTTGAATCCAAAATTTTTATTATTATATAAATATATTTTATAATCAATTTCTTATCCACTTTTTTAATTTATTTTTATTATTTTATACACAGATAATTAGATGTCATTCATTTATTGAATTAAATTTATTTATAAATATATAATTTTAATGTTAATTCTAAATATGGATGTGACATAAAAAGAGGGTATTCAAATCAATTTATTTATTAAAATAATATATATATATACCTGTTTTAAACTTTTTTTTTTACTAATTTAAATATTTAATTGTAGAAAATAATAATTCTAATATCTAAGTATTAAATAGTAAAAAAAAAAATATTCAAACACCATTTATATATATTTTTTCCTTTATTTTTTCCCTTATTTTATATGAATTTTTTCCCTTATTTTATATGAATTAGTTTAAGAAAATAACTATTGAAAGGGCTAAAAACTTTAATCCCTTTGCAAATGTTTTTTTTTTTTTTTAAATTCCCTCCCCTCAGTCTCAAGAGAGCTAGAAGTGAAGATAAAATTTTAATTTTTATTCATTATTTGTAATAAAATTAATTAATTACAAAGAAATTTACTTTTATTTTGTAAAATAAGTCCTATATTAAACACATTTCAATACCAACAAACTCTTACTATAATTGTCATCCCTTATTTTTAACTTTCTTATGCTTGTTATTGCATCAAAGCTACATGTATTAAACATATTCAAGCGTGTTACACTTAATCAATGAAAATGTGACATCTATATACATGTTACAAGTCTCACCTTTATTGGCGAGTATAATGCACCTGAAATAAGTAAGTATTTTTTTTTTTCTTTTATTTTTTTTACTGTGATTCAAATGTTAAAGAAGAAAAAAAAAATGCATTATCTCATTTTTGTTTTGGTGTATATTGAATTTATTTTAATCTTTTCTACATAGTAACTAGAAAGCAACATTATCCCCAAAAAAGAATTTCATAAAAATCTTTAAGAATATGATTTTTATTCCCTTCAACTATAACAAATGTGAAGGCAACTTGACAGAAACTAAGAAGGATGAGTTTGCTGAATTTCTACCCTTCTACAAGGCAATAGAAGGAGGTGATTTGGATGGAGTTAAAAGCTTTCTTCATCTTCATCAAGATGCAATAAATAAAAAAATTACAGAAAATGGTTCAACAGCACTTCATCTAGCTACTTTAACAGGGAACATAGAGCTTGTGCAGGAACTGCTGGATTTAATGTCAGATGAAGGAGTAGAAATTACTGATAATTTAGAATGTACAGCTCTACATACAGCAGCTGAGATTCGAGCTACAAAAATTGCAGAACTCCTGGTAAAGAAAAATAAGAAATTGCTTAGTGTGCCATCAGGAGACTACTTACCTGTCACAGTTGCATGTTGTTGCGGCCATAAGGATACAACTTCGTTTCTATACTCTCAAACTCCAATGAACTTGCTACTTGAAGATGATGGATATTATGGGGCCTGGCTTCTTCTTTGTGCTCTTCAGACTGAAATGCTTGGTAATTACTGCAAACTTATATTTAATGGGTAAATTGTTTGGGAAGTCATCAAACTTTAAATGTTGTCATAATTTGGTTTCAAAAATTTAATTTATCTAATTTTAATTGGTTTAATTATATTTCATCTAACATTTTCCAAATTTATGTGATAGAGGTTGTCATCATGTAATATAAAAATGAAGTAAATTTAGGATGATTAAAACTGATGACAATCTCAACAAGATTAAAACATGACATACAGTTATTTTAGTTGTCATGTTATTAAATTTAGCCAATAATATTAAAACATGACATATGACAGTTGTCGATAAATATAAATGAATGTTAGATATATAATTAAAAGTAAATAAATTAAAGTTTTGAAATTAAATTATAACAAATACATAATTTGGTCACCACTTATATAAATTTTCCTGTTTCTTAATTATGTATATCCATTGTTTTGTTGTAGGTTCAATTTGGGCTATTTACCATTTCAGGGGACAAATTTTTTTTTTTTAAATTATACTGGTTTTAAAATTTATTCTCATTCATATGGTGAAATAGGAAAATATTTCTTATTTTATAATGATTTTAACTAAGTTGACAGTTTAATATATTAAAAGAGGACACAAAATGCTATTTAAAATAGCATTTGTACTTTTAATGTACAAAACACTACTCCAAGTAGTGTTTTATATTTTTAATATATAAAACGCTACTTTAAATAGTGTTTTGTATATTTATTTATTTTTAATGTTAACTTTTTAAATATTATAAATAGTATCAAATTATTAAATTATGATTATTTTAATTTTAATAATATTTAGAGACTAATCATTATGTAATGATTAATAATAATAATAATAATAATAATAATATATCTTATTAATAACAATAATAATCAATAGTTATAGTTATTTTATTGAAATATTTTGCATAATTAAGATAGTTTAAAATAAAAAAAAATATATATAAATTTACATTGTAAAATTATGTAAAAGTTATTATGAATTTATTTGAATAATAATAATAATAATAATAAAAATAAAAGTAGCTAATTTGTGAAGATAATTAAATAAAAAAATTTGTTATTAGTAATTAATTTATTAAAAATAATTTAATTAAAATAGAAATAAAAATAATTTTTTAATAATTATAGTCATAGATAAATAGTATCAAAATGTTATTTTTTAGATGAACATCAGCAAAACGTTATTTAAAGTAGTATTTTTTTACTGTTTATCTACAAAATAGTATTTTACATGTGAACAATAGTAAAATGTGTGTGAACAGTAGCAAAATGCTACTTTAAATAACGTTTTGTATTTTTTAATAAAGAAAAAATAAAATACTATAAAATGAAAATAAATTTTAAAACTATCATAATTTAAAAAAGAAAATTATTTTTTCTCCTAAAATGATAAATAGTCCATTTAATTTATTGAAAAAATTTGATGTTGTTTCTTTTCTTCGTTTCACTAGACATTGCACTAGATCTGATCCAACAGTCTCCACTCGTGGCTACTAGAAGATTCTATTTTGGAACCTTTCAAAGCACTCCTCTGAGGCAATTTGCTGCTATGCCTCATTTGTTCCCAAGCGGATGTCAACTGGTATTTTGGAAACGATGGATCTACTCTTGTCAGTATCTATTCCTTCTCCATTTTCTTGTTTCACGTTTTTTTTTTTAAGAAATTTTTTCATAAAAAATGTTCTAATTTTTAAAATTTGGCAAAAATATTCTAACTAAATTATTTATTTATTTATAATTTTGCAATATTGCAAAAATTAATTTAACTAAAATTAATAAAAAAAACCACATCACATGCCATTTGCATTTTTGTTTTTGTTAATTTTCACCAAATAGTACAATATGTTAAAATTGTAAATAATTGGCCAAATTATGATATTTTTCTTAAATCTTAGAGGTTAAAACAAATTTATAGCAGGTTATTAATATTATTAATAAATTACTCATTTTTAATATAGTAATATTTTGTAATAATAACAATAACCAAATACATAAACTCAATTTTCATTGAAGGTATTCAAGTACAACTGCCTACTTCTCCAAACAACGATTTGCAAGTACCCATTATTCTACAAAATGGGCAAATGCAACATGGAAACAGTTTAGCACGAGGCATGCCTCTATTGCTCATCTCTATCATATATACTGTAAATACATATAATATTGGTTTATTTATTTATTTTTTTTTTCTACACAGTGTTGTTTCATCAATTCCAAATTATGGGATCAAGATTCCTATCTTGTTTTGGTAAGCTAGCTACATGCAGCACATCTAACATAGTCCTGTAATCACATTATTATTTTATATGATATCTTCAATATCCGATACCTATCGGAGTTTTGATTATTTTGAAATTCAAATTGGACAAATTCATAAAATGACAAATCTCTCCTAGCACATATTTTTCTTCATATATAGAATTTGAATTAAATAGTTTATTTAAAGTATCATTTCAACCTTATTTTCACTTAAACTAATAAACGTTGGTTTAACTTTTTAATGCGCGTATTATTTTTAAATTTATAATATAATTTCCTCACTAGATTTGTTTATCAATAAAGGGATCAAGCAAGTTTATGACTGAAAGTTGAAGCATTCTTATGCTCTTGCACTTATACGACACATTTCTGAAGCAATATCAACTCTGAGTACAAGTGAACGCAAAGAAAGAGGAGTACATGAGGCATTCTTCGAATCTGCTAACCGTGGGATAGTTGAATTTGTTATTGCCATAACTAAAGCCAATCCGAGTCTACTATACCTTTTAGATCAAAATTCGCGGAATATACTTCATGTTGCTGTTCGAAATCGACAAGAAAATATCTTCAACCATATAATTAGTGCCCTCGGAGAAAGAAACTACATGTTGCTATCTCGAGTTGATTCTTTCAAAAATAATTTGTTGCATCTTGCAGCCATGATAGCACCACCAAATACCCATGAAGGCATATCAGGTGCTGCTTTACAAATGCAAAGGGAACTACAATGGTATAAGGTGAATTTTCTGGTGTTGTAGGATAGTGCAAATAATATATATATATATATATATATATATAGTTAATCCCTTACATCGTTTTTTCAACTATCCTTTAAAAAAAATTTACAATCAAGTTTTTTATTTGTTAATTTAGTTTGATTTGTTAATCAAAGTAATGTTTCATTATTCAACCCTCAAAATTAAACTTTTTTTTTTTTACATTCAGTCTTAAAATTATTAAAAAAATATCATTTTTTATTTTTTAAATAAATAATATTTAAATTAATAAATATTTTTTTACTTGGATAAACTCAATTAGTTTTATCAATATTATAATTTATATTATCTTTTAAATAAATTTTAAACTCAATTGTATCTCAATTAGAAAATTTAAAAGAAAAATAATTCTTTAAATTATGTTGTTTTACGACAAACATTTGAAGAATGACATATTTTAATTAGTAATTTTATTTGTTATTATAAAATAAAATTAATTTACGATAACATGTAAATTTTTGTTATTTTATCTTAAATTAATTATATTTTATTATAATATTTAAAATTATAATAAAAATATTTTAACTTATTTTATTTTTTCAAATCTTTATTATAAAATAGTCTAATTCAAAGAAATGTTTTTCAAAATTTTGACTATTTCAAATTTGACTGAGTTTAAAAATTATTTAAAATTTAACACAAATTAGAATATTGACAAAATTAAATGAGTTTTATCCTTATAAAAATATTTATTTATTTATGATATATTAATTGAATTTATATGTTTAAAAATAATTAAGAATATTTAATTAGTTTTATTTATCATTGTTAATATAACTATTCATTTAAGAAAAATATAATTTTTATTTTTATTATTTAAAATTATTTTAGTGAGTTTTATTATTATTTTTTTTATAGTTTTATAACTAAAATGTAAAAAAAAAAAGTTTGATTTTAAAAATTGACAAGTAATAACAACATTTTTAATCCTATAACTTATCATTTTTTTAATTAATTCCTATAAGTAATTTTTTTTAAAATTAAATCTATAAGTTTTAAAAAGTCATCCAGTAAGTTCTATTCATTAGTCGACTCAATTTTCTATTAGTTAACTCTTAACTAAATCAATTTTTTTTTTTTACATTTCAGTCCTAAAACTTTTAAAAAATATTATTTTTATATTTTAAATAAGTATTGTTTTTTTATGATTTATTTTATTATTTAACTTGCACAACAATATAGCTCACTAAAATAATATCAAAAAAATAAAAATTAAGAATTTTTTCTTAAATTACTAGTTTAATAAGCAACGATAAATAAAATTAATTAAATATTTTTTGATATATAATTTTAATTAATATATCATAAATGAATAAATTTTTTATATGGATAAAATTTAATCAATTTTGACAATGTTATAATTTGTGTTATATTTTAAATAATTTTTATACTCAATTGAATTTAAAATAGACAATTTTTTTTTAAAAAAATATTTCATTAATGTAGATTATTTTATAATAAATATTTGAGCAATCAAATAAGTGAACATCATTTTTTTATAAGTAGCTTAATGTAAAGAAATATTTTTTTTTGAAAATATTTAATTCAAATATAATTGAATTCAATAAATATTTAAAATCTAACACAAATTATAATGTTGATAAAATTAATTAAATTTATGTAAATATAAAAAAATTATGTCGTATATGATATATTAATTAAAATTATTTATTTTAAATAATTAAAATAATACTTGATTAATTTTATTTATCATTGTTAATGAAACTAATAATTTAAGAAAGAAAATTTTTTAATTTTTTGATATTATTTTTACTAATTAAATACAGTTACTATGAAAATTAAATAATATAATAAATTATAAATAAAAATAAAAATAATTTATTTAGAATATAAAAAAGTTTCAAATTTTAGGGCTACGATGTAAAAAAAAAGTTTAATTTTAATGGTTGACTAATGTAAAATTGGTTTGACTAATGGATAGAACTAACAGAGAGACTTTTTAAAACTTATAAAACTTGATTGTAAAAAAAATTTATTATATGACTTAATTGAAAAAAATGATATAATTAATAGGATTAAAAATGCTATTATCCCAATTGACAAATTGCTTTGAATGACATATAAAACTAACAGAAAATATTTTTAAAACTTATAGAATTGATTGTAAACGAAATTTCTTATATGACTCAATTGAAAAAAAAAATAATTTAATTTATATGACTATTAATGTTTTATATATATATATATATAGAAAGATTTATATGTTGTTTTTCATATATAATATAAATATCATATATTATATTCACAAATAAGTATTATGTTATATTTATTTAATACTTTTCATTCAAATGCGAAGTCTTCTTATATTAATTTGCATCTAAATCAAAACATATATGTATTATTATTGATATTATTCAGTAGGGTTTTGAAAATATGAAATATAGAAAAAATCACAAAACTAATTTTTTTAAAAAAAAAAATAAAACTAGAGAGGTCAAAATTGTTCTTTTTCTTGATTAAATTTGTAGACATTTTCATTATGTTATAATCATTAAATGATTCAAATGCAGGAAGTAGAAAGTATTGTGATTCCTTCTTTTAAACAATATGTCAATGAAGAATCTTTAACAGCCAGAGTATTATTTACAAAAGAGCACAAGGAATTAATGGCAGAGGGAGAGAAATGGATGAAAGAGACAGCAATCTTGTACAGTTGTAGGTGCTCTTATAATCACAATTATGTTCGCGGTGGCATTTGCTGTTCCTGGTGGTAACAATCAAGAAACTGGCTATCCAATATTTGTGCATGAAACTTCATTCAAGGTGTTCATAATATCTGATGCAATTTCTTTATTTGCTTCATCAACTTCAGTTTTAACATTTTTAGGAGTTCTGACGTCACGTTATGCAGAAAATGATTTTCTTATATCATTGCCTAGAAAGATGATCATCGGCCTCTCCACTCTTTTTATCTCCATTGCAGCCATGATGGTGTCATTTTGTGCTACTCTTATTTTAATGCTGAACAGAAATCTCAACCTTATAATTCCTACTGTATTGTTGGCTAGTATTCCGGTTACCATTTTCACGTTACTACAGTTTCCTCTTCTTGTTGAGATCTTCATATCCACATATGGACCTGGCAACTTTAATAGTAAAAAGAAATAGTTTTGATACTTCTTTGTAAGATACTTTTGTTCTGCAATTTTTTTATGACTCTTTATATATATATATATATATATATATATATATATATATATATATATATATATATATATATATATATATATATATATATATATTGGGTTAAAATCATGTTGACCGTGTTAAAATAAAATAATAGTCCCTGTAATTTTCCATACGTCCAATAAATTTACATACTTTTTTTTATTTAATTAGTCATTAATATTTTAAGTGATTTTTAATTATTTTTCTTTTTTATTACAATAAATATTTATTTAGTTCTTAATATTTAATTAATTTCAACCTATAATTGTATATTTAATAATTGAGGAAAATAATTAAAATTTTTTCTCTTATATTACTTATTAAAATTTCATATTATAATTAATTTATTTGATAAATTAACATTTTCTGTAATAACCTGAATTTATATGATTATTAATATAATTACTTTAAATTATTGTTATTATTATTATTTTACTATTAATATTATTGCCTTTATTATTATTATTATTATATATAAAAAAGAAAGAGACCAGTTGTTGATAGACACGTGGGTGTCCATCACTTTTTTGAAGAAAGAAAGTAGTTCTGCGCTTGGGAGTGTGAGGCAAGAGAGAGAGAGAGAGAGAGAGAGAGAGAGAGTAGTTTTTAGGGGCAAATTTCATTTTTGATACTAATTATTTACTTTTTTTTTTTTTCTGTTTAATACCCAAACGAACTCTAATCAATCTCAATTTTAAACAGTAGATTTATCTCATCCTCTTCTACCTTTTCATAATTTTTATTTTGCAAGAAAATGCTCAGAAATTGCCTAAAAATTGAAGAACGGTCGGCCTTTTTCTAACATTTTGGCACTGTTCCAACAGGATTTAGGTGATGGGATTGCCTCCATTACATCTCTCTTGTCGCCAGAAGTCTATAGGTACTAACCTCGCATCCGATCTACATCAGTAGAATATTTGGTGAGTTTTTTTATTAATTTCTTTTACTTTTTCGATTTGTGAATTCTATGTTGTTTTTGGTGCATTTCAAGCTATTTTTGTGTTCTAGTAATTATTAGGAATATTTTGGTATATTCGGTTTTGTTAGGTGATACTTTTTTGGTGAAAAATTTAGTGGGTTCTACTAGAACTCCAATGAATGAACAGTATCGACCCCGAGATAAATATATGAAATTATTTTTAATAAATAGTATAAATTATAACGATCAATTTCCGTGAAGGGAGTTTAAATTAATTCTTTACAGATTTTGAGTAATAAATCTTGGGTAGTTTGCAATGGGAATTTGTTAATTTCCATTTAAATTAGTTTAATAATTTTTAAGCATCAAATTAATAATTTAGAATGTTTCTAAGTCAATTTCCATGATTCCATCATTTTTATAATTTTTATAATATTTTGGGAGTTATTAGAAATTTATTTGATAATTATTTATATATATTGTAATTTATAGAGTATACCAGAGTGGAGACATCGGGTAATAGGCGGATAAGGACACATCAACCCGCTAGCTCCACTTGTAAATTAATATATGAAATATGCATTAGGTTTGCGTATAAAAGTAAAGGTTAATTAACTAAATTTAAAGAAATTATTTAATTAAAGAATTTATATTTCCAATATTTGAATATTGAGAATGTTAATTTTAACATTTTAATATGTTGATTATGTTTTGACTATATTCAATGTTATTTTGTCATCATTATTTTATTGTGATGATTATTAATATTTTAGTTTGATTATTTGTTATTATGATTTTATTATAAGTATATGGTGAGAAGTTAAAAGTATTGTTATTTTCAATTATAGTATTTCTTATGCATTTTATATATAGAAATATTTTTGGAAAGGACTGGTAGAATATGCTACTTAATGGATGTTATTAGGACCGTGTGCACATGCGTAATAATTTTAGAGTCGGACCCTTATTGAGAAATTAATTGTGAAGATCGGTTGATATTGAGAAATTAATTGTGAAGATCAGTTGATATTTAGCTCTTGGGCGATATGTATGAATTATGGGTAAATATTATTGGACCGGTGGCTTGGTTGATGCTTAACTTTCACTGCTAGTAATTATTGGAAAAAGAGATTGACCGTGGCTGGTAGCTCAGTGGAAGTTTAGATCTCAGGAGCCGACAATTATTGGATAAATAAGTGAGCTGAATGACTTTATAGAATTGTGGTCTAGGATTCTACCATTAATTTCCACCAAAAGACATTTATCGATATTATTTCTTTATTTTTATGTTTTATCATATTGTTTAAGCAATGATATTTGGAAGTCATGTTTTTTTTTTAGAAGATACCAAATGATTATTTAGTGTATTTATATATATATCCCCGTATTTATATGACTTATATATATACATACACTTATAATATTAAATAAATTAATTCTTTTCTTTAAAAATAAATTTTATAATAAATATTTGTAATAAATGTTTTAATAAAAAAAGGTTTTCAAACTAATATATATTACTTTATGTTAACTTACTCAGTGAGTTTTCAGTTAGTTCACCTTTTCTATGTCGGACTCATTTTTTACCGGTAGTATTATGTAGGTCCTTATAATGTTATTAATATTTGTGGAATGATTTGTAGCTAATTTAGACAATATAGTATTATTGGAGAAACTGTTGCTATGTATTTGCATTAATAATTGTGTTGTATTGTAATGTGTATTTTTATATATACTTGAGTTGAGATGTTGATGATTTGATGACATTGGAGTTGTGATGGTTAAGAATATATGTTATTGGGAGTATAATTGTTCTTTTACAGATTTTGATTCTGTCTCGGTATAGAGGAAATTTTTCCGGATTTTTCTTAGAATTTTACAGTTGGTTTTATTTTCGTAATAAATACCTTAGTCTTACTACGAGTTTCGGAAGCTTTTTACTTTCTTATTTCTTAGTGCCGATCATGTGCCCTTGGCGGTTTGGGTCATGACATTTTCATTTAATTAAATAAAGTAATATCATTTTATTTATAATGATATTTTTATTAGCCATAATTTGATGCTTTTTTATTTTATATTACTTTTGAATTTTTTAATAATAAATTACTAAAAACGTAATTTTTCTACTCTAACAATTTTATATATGCTCTATTTTATATTTTTAACAAAATAATTAAATTAGACTTTTTTAAAAATTTATACTAATGTCATAACTTTTTTCTTAAAGTTCTATTACTTTTTTTTTAGATAATTTTTTTTATTAGTTAGAAGTTTAATAATTGATCATTTAAGTTTACTCAAAGTAAGTTAAAATTAAATTTAATAATATTTTGCTTAATATTTTATATCTATTGAATATTTTATAATTGACATAAATTTTTTAAAATTGTTTCATTTTGATTACTTACTAAATTTTATATTTTCATTAATATAACTAATTTATTTAATAATTTAAATTTTTAATATCATTCTATTTAAAATTGTACTTCTATTAACAATAATTTGGCACTATTTTATATTGTATTGCTTTATAAATTTAATTTTAAATAAAAAATAATTAAAAATGTGATTATTTTTACTCCAGTAGTTTTAAATATGCTCTATTTTATACTTTTTAATGAATAATTAAATTAGATACCTTTAAAGAAATTATATTAATAGCATAATTATTATTTGTTAAAGATCAACAAATTATATTTATAGCATAATACTTTTTTTTGGAACAAAATCTTTTTATTTGTTAAAAATTTAATGATTTTATCATTTACTTTTACTTAGAACTATAGTTAAAATGTAATAGTATGATAAACAATTGTATTATTTAGATATTAATTTTTATGAGTGTTTACAATCTAAATCATATTTTATATAATTTTTATATTAAAAATAAAATATAAAAAACAGATTATAAGCATAATTGATGAAATTTTATAAATATATATCAATTAGTACTTAATATTACTAAAACAAAAATATATGAACTTAATTTTAATAAAAATAAAAGCATAAGAAGTTAATTTTAACAAAAAAAAAAAGTATATGGGTTCATATGAAAATGTTAAAATCATAAAATGAATCTCACTCAGTCAATGGCACATGAGTATCACACGCTAACGTGCTGTTAACGGAAGGACTTGATTTTAACAAAAATAAAAGAAAAAGGAGTAAATCTCAAAAAATAAAAGTGCAGGGAAAATATAGGTTTTATATATATATGGACTTCAAGCCATAATCTGGAGTTTATTTATTTATTTATTTTTTTTACAATAAAACTAGCCAAATGCATTCAACCCAAGTGCCCACAGGCATTACAGTACAAGATAGCAGCAAAGTTGGCTAGAGGATGAAAAATTCATGAAGTACAATTAAAAAATAACAATATGTTTTACAATCTAATCTGTTGCCTATTGTTGTTGTGGATGGTCAACCATAACTTGCTTGATTGAGAGTTATACATTGAGAAATGGTAACTTTAATGATCTATGAACACATGTTGATGGGTTAGTGACTAGAGATAACTTAACCTTTAATCAATTTTTTTTAGGTGTGCTTGACAATTTATTTGATTGAGATTATTTAATCTTTGATGATGATGAGAGTTAAGTCTTGAATTTGTAATTAAATTCAAATAGATTTAATCAATTATTGCTTGAGAGAGATTAATTGATACAATGAGAAACCCGGGATGTGCATTAGATTAGATGGATCTTGTTAATGACTTAATGATAGGTGGTGGAACAATTCCTAGCAACCAATTCTTATATTGATTTATCCTTGATTTCATTTAGCTTAGTTTAGCTACTAGATTCATTTTTATCTTAAACTAATAGTGAGCTCTAAACAAAAGTGCTCACAATGTGTGCTTAAACTAAAATCTATCTTAAACTAATTGTTAGCTAGAATCAAGATGTGCTTAATTAGTAATCATTGTAAGAACCATACTTTATTTATCACTTTATTACTTGTGCAGTTGAGCTAGCAAGCAACCAATGTTAATTTATTGCTAAGTAAAAAATTTAGATTTTAAATATAATGAGAATTACATATTTATAATAAAATTATGTATTTTTCATTAAATTAATATTAATATTATATTAATTTAAATTATTACTAAATATTAAGTAAATATTATTTGAATTATTTATAAATAAAAATAATTTAAAATATTAATTATTATTTAGAAGTAGAATTTTAAACATTAGAACATCATATTATTTGTATATTTAATTAGTTTTTTATTTCAACAAAATTAGTTTTTTTTTTTATGATATTTTGTAATTTGAATGTAAAATGTGTTAAAGAGTGTTAAAACAAGTTCTTATCATGTTGTGGCAAAGCAATTCAACTGGATGGTCCTATTGTTATTATAATTACTCTTGTTAAGTGAAGACTTGCTTGGTCATGTTCATTGTATTTGCCAATAATGCAGCTTTGTCTCTTATTTTTCTTTTAAATTTAAGGCGGACAATGATCACGGATTCAACTATAATATTTTTGGGATAATTTAAATTAGTCCTATTAGACCATAATTATTTCTTGGTCTATCTTTTTAAAAATAAATTAAAATTCCCTTAAATTTAATTTTGTACACTATTTTTTCTTTCCATCTAAAAGAAATGTTAATTAGCATAAAAAATATATTTACTCTTAATATGTTATTAAATTTATGCAAATATACCACTATATATTAACTACTTTTTTTTTTTCATTTCTTATGTTGCTTTATATTATCAACAATTAAATTAAAAATTTGATTGATTTATTATAATTAGTATAAATAAGTAAATTATTATAAAAATGTGTATGTATATATATGGCAAATTACAAAAAAATTTATCATTTTTAGTGCTTTTGGCAAATTCAATATGGCTTTTAATTTTGGTAATGTCATTAATCAATTTTTTAATTTTTGCAATTTGAAACTCATGAAAACTCCATTGTGAAATTATACTGACATAATGGTTGGAATTGTCTTTAATTCTTTACGGGGGGACTCATCTATACACAAAGTAGTGCATTTTATGAGGCTAAAATTTCAAAATACATCATTTAAAATAGCTCAATTCCTTAAATAAGTAGACAAATAGAACTATTTAAAAAGGTATGTTTTGAAATTTTAGGATGCACCATTTTATCCATCGGATCCTACACGGATTCCATTTAAAGAATTAAAGACAACTTTAATGGCTACTTTAGTTAAATTTCCCTAAAAGTTTGGATTTGTTGTATTATTGGTACTATAATTTTAGACTATATTTCACTTTTATATCAAAATTTTAATTTTTTTAGTTCCAAAAATTCTATTTTTATTTCAAGTTGAAGTATCTCGAACATATCTTATTAAAATTAATATATGTGACAATCGGAAAAAAATATATTTTTAGTATATTTACTTTGTAAGCATCCTATTAAACAGTTTAATCATCTTATTTGCATCATAAAACAAATTTGCTTGTGGATCCCATAAAATAAAATTTGATGTTAGCAAAATTTATTTTATGAAGCCCATAAGATGATTAGGCCATTTAATGAGATATTTACATAGTAAATATATTAAAAATATATTTATTCTAGTTGTCATGTATGCTAAATTTGATTGGATATGTTTGAGGTACTTTAACTTGAAACAAAAATAGAATTTTTGGGATTAAAAAGAAAAAAATTAAAAATTTAGTATCAAAGTGAAACATGTCCCAAAGTTATGGTACCAATGGTAAACTAAACCCTTAAAAGTTTACTGATGCTTCGAATTGCAAAATTTATAAAGTTGGTAAATTAAATTGTTAAAATTAAAAGAAGTCTCGAATTTGCCAAAAGTGCTAAAGTTCATGAATTTTTTTATAATTTGCCCTATACATATACATATACATATGTACACACACACACAAATATACCATATATAAACACCATATTTAGTATATATATGTTGTATATATATACCATATATGTATACTATTTATATACTAGATATATATATATATATATATATATATATATATATATATATATAAAATTATTGACACATGACTTAACCTAATCCAAGAGCGAAGACCAATGATGAAAATTAAAAAAAAAAGAACCTGAATAGTGTAATTAAAGCACAGTCATCTTCTCTCCAAATGGGTTTGTAGCCCATATGACCTTACTAAGGTGACAGTTTAATGTGCTAAGGCGATGAGACGACTCCTTAGCTCATTAAGGTGACAGGTACATGCCTTAGCACATTAAGGCGATACCTCAATGATGAGACGATGCCTTATCGATATTGAGCTATTTATTTATAAAGGAAAAAAAACCATATTTTGACCCTATTTTCTTATGCATTTTATGCGAAAAGACGTTGTTAACAATGAAGCATGGACAATAAGTGGAAAAAAACTGTTTTAACACTGAGAGGGGCATAAAAAGAAGGGGAAATCAGAGGAGAAAGAGAGGGATTTTTCTTCTAAAAAAATCAGACAGAAAAATCTTAAGGAGAAAAAAAGAGGGTGTAATATCCCGTGTTTTTAAATATTTTTATACTGCATTGGGATATGCAGTGTTAATAATTTTTGTATATATTTATGATATTTTAAGAGTTTTAATTTAATTAAAGCTAATTTTAATTGTTTTATATTATTTTAAGCAGTTTACGTAAAACTTTCCCGGAACTTGCATTTTCGGAAAAATTGACACGTAAATTATTTATTATTAATTATTTTAAACAATTTTACGGACTTGCATGAACTCATATATATATTTTTAAAGTACTAAATAACGTATATATGTGTATTTATTTATTTATTTAACTAGGGTTTAATTAATTACCCTAATAATTTATTATTTATTATTAGTTTTAATATTATTTAATTATTTTTAGTGTATAAATTATTTAAAATATTAAATTATATATGTGTGGTGTATATTTAATGTGTGTGATTTTATATTATTTTAATATATAGTGTAAAGTATATATATATACATATTATTGTCAAAATCAAAATTTATAGCCAAATTACCATTTTGATCCAACTTCTTCCTCTCCTTCCCCGACGCACTCCTGATCACCAACCACCGTTTGCCATCCCGTTTCCTCACTGTCGGTGTGCCTCCCGGCATGACACCTTCTTCCCCAGCCTTCCCTGCTGCCAGCAGCGCCCTATTCCGTCAAGTTTTGGCCGGAATAAGCTCGGGAAGCCGAATTCTTTCTCACCGTCGATCATGACATTTTCGGCCACCATTTTCGACACCGCCAGTCTCTTTCTTCTCCTTGAACTCCGGTGAGTGTGATTCCAAGTTTTGTTTCACTTAAAATGGTCTTGATTTGCTTAGGTTTCGATTTTGGTAATTCGGCAATTTTAGGGTTCTTGATTTTTTTGAACTTCGAATTGATTGATTCATGGAAACTTACTTCACAAATGTTGATCCTAGTAGCTTAATATATATGTGTGAATTTTTTTGGAATTTTTGGAGATTATTTTGATTTTTAGGTATTTTTGAATATTTTATTATTATTTTCTAATTTTCGAAAATTAATTAATTAAATTATGAAATTGTGTTTTATGATAATTATAGGTGTTGAAATGAATTATAGAAATTTATTTGGAATTTTTATGAATTTCTAATGTATTTATTTTGAATTTAATTAGTTTATGTAATTTTGAGAAATAGGGATAATTGTGTTTTCAATTGAAATTAATTAGTTAATTGAGTTTAATTATTGATATTATTGATAAATATGTTGAGAAAATTAATTTTGTGCAATTATATTATTTTGGTGAATTTTTGGAGTAATTTTAGTATATTTATATGTATAGGGGTATTTTGGTAATTTTATCCTAAATTGGCTAAAAATGTAATTAAATGGTTTTAATAGTTATTTAGGGGTATAAAATGATTTCCACAAATTATTTAGTATTTTTAACTAATTAAAAACTATTTTCCGTAAATTATTTTCAAATTATATATATCATATACGATTTTCTAAGTAAATGAGTTTTTATCGGTTTTTACTGTGTTTTAAGGTTAATTATGTAATTTCTACTTATTAAATGTATTTATGTGATATAAGGGCATTTTTGATATTTTCATAATTGTTCTGTGAATTGTGAACCCCCGGTCTGTAGACTGTTGTTTGGAGTCCAACCGAGGAGTTGTGGAAATGTTTCTGTGTCTATTTTTCAAAGTGCATTTCTTTTCAGGGCCGACTCTACTCTTTGAGTAGAGAGATGTCCATTTTACAGGGGAGGTTCTGTCGAATTTTTGATAGAATTCTCGTAAAACGTGATGTCCGGTCAAACCCTAATTCTGATTCTGTGTCTAATATTCTAGATCGAGTTTTCTAGGATTTTCTGTTAGGTTTATTCTGATGTCTGTTATTTATTGTTTGTTTAGTTGCGCCGAGGACCGAGGCCTAGTCGACTAGGCCCATCGGACCTATCTCAAGGAGCGCACTAAGTGTGAGTTACTATTTTATATATATGTGCTATAGGGTGCATGATTCTAGAAATATATGCTCTATTTTGATTAAATATGCATAAATGGTTTAATTATTACTTAAGTTTATTTTTAGTTTATTTTTGATTTATTTTCTATATATTTTAAACTATATGCATGTTTTATTAATGATTGTGTTTAAAATGTTTTTAAGTATATTTCTAGTTTATTTTATAATTTAATTGGATTTATTTGATGTATATATACTCGAAATATACCCTGGTTTACTTTTGGTATATTTTTAGTATATATATGGTTTATGTTGCTATTTATTTCAATTCATGCATCATTTACTTTTATGAATGTATGCTTTATATTTTAATGAAGGATATCGATAGAACGTGCTACCTAGTGGGCAGCACTAAGGACTGAGTACGTACCGGTACGGCTTATAGCATTTAGGCTATATTACTAACCATTTGTGGATATTGATTGGATATGATTATTTAATGTGTGAGATATGGTTTAGAGGTGTGATTGCTGGAGCTCGGTTGACCTAGTGTCTCGGGACCAATCACACTGACAGTCAGACTGCTGGAGCTCAGTTGACTTAGTGTCTTGGGGCCAGTCTACTGTCTAAATGGAAATAAGTGAATATTTTGGAATAAGTGAGCCTGTATGGCTAGAGTGTTTGTCTAACACTGCTTTGAGGTTGCGATATTCTAGGGTTCTATTCGATCCTTCATGAACTGTGATTTTCAATAAAAATATAAAAGGATTTTATTGCATCTGTGTGTATTTGCTTGTATATATGCATATTATATATACTATTGACTGTGTGCATTGTCATTTAGTATGCATGTATATATACTATAGTAATTCACTCAGTGAGGTCTGACTCCCCTCCGTTGACTATTTTTCAAGAGAGTCTTCTTCCTCAGACCTCAGTAGCAGGCCTGTACGCCGGATTTCTTCCGCCCCGGCTTCTTTATGTAAACTGCTTATCTGAGTTTGAGTTTTCTTTTATAATTTAGACACTGCAGTAGTTGTAAATAAGTTTGTGGGTTTTATGTATTATAATTGTGTGAGATATGTACTTTGAATATTTGAACTGAAACTTATATTAAAGGATTTATTTATATATGAGATATGGATTTGATTTAAATCCCGTGGTGGATTATTATCTTTATATTTATGATTTTATTCCGCTGCACAGTATTTAATTTAATTGTGTTGTTATTATTTCTATTGCATATTTTATTTATTTTTTTGGGCTTGCTACGGGTTCCGGATTCGAAATAATTCTCGTTCCCTAACGCCGGTCATGACCCCTGTTTTGAATCGTGACAGAGGGAGAGCTAAGGTAAAAAATTTTTGAGAGAACAAAAGAAAAAACAAAGAGAAAAAAAAAAGGATTAGGAGAGATAAACACTAAAAATACAGAAAAAAGAGCAGAGAAAAAGCTATACATAGAAGAGGAAGCTGAGAACCAAAAAAAAAAAAAATTACAAGAGAAAGGAAGGATTGAAGTTCAAGTTTCATAAGGAAGTCAGGATACAAGCTTTACATTATTTAAGAAACTAATTGCATGTTGACATAAATTATCTGACGGTCGAAGACAGGGGATTGAACTAGTGAAACAAGTAAGCCTCCTGAACATTTGTTTATTCAATTCATAGTATTTAGAAAAGTGTTCTAATTTTCAAATTAAATAGTTAAAAGATAGTATAATTTATATCCTAAATTGGTAT
Source organism: Mallotus nudiflorus (assembly GCA_947683625.1). Lineage (NCBI taxonomy): Eukaryota > Viridiplantae > Streptophyta > Magnoliopsida > Malpighiales > Euphorbiaceae > Mallotus > Mallotus nudiflorus. The sequence goes on from CANTUR010000505.1 coordinate 50,154, forward strand.
AAATTAATGGTTGAAAGTTGATGCATTTACCTTATTAGAAGTCTTGATTAATTTCTGCATCAGAGAAAAAGTTACAAAGCGATGGCCTCATTATAGAGGCGTCGCTGAGTGCATTAAGACGTTCGCATGTCGCCTTAGTGTGTAGAGGTAATGCTGTGTCACCGCATCCTTGTCTTGGCCTAGTTTGTAGTTCTTTCTTTTTATTATTTCAAAATGTTCTATTTATATTTTGGATTTTTGAGACATACTTTAGATTGATCGACATGGTAATATATAATTTAAACATTTTAATAATTATTTTTATTAATTTATATATTTTATTTAAAAAGATTTTTTTTAAATAAAATTATCATAAAAAAAAATCAGAAAGTACACCTAGATATCCCAGCTATGCTGGCATCCCTTAGCACCCACATTATTCTCCTAAACCATAACCTTTATTAATAATAAAAAGAATCACACAAAGCAACTAAAGAGGCATAAAACAACAATCAAGAGAACCTAAAATTCTCAATACCCATTGCATCATGACCATGAGATCATTACAATTAGGAGGATAAGAATCCCACCGAGTATCCACACTATGAGAAATAGCCATGGAAGATAATTTATTTGCGACAGCATGTCCTTCCCTAAAAACATGCAAAACATACAACTGCATATTGTCCATATACTGCAAACACCATTCCCATTGCTTCTGCACACACCAAGGGACTAATGAGCTTCGGGATTGAAGGAGCCGGACAACATAAAGAGAATCGCTCTCAATCCACATCGGGCCTAAATGCTACTGCCAAGCTTTCTCCAGGCAAGAATGATATCAAATAACTCTACCTCATGCACATATTTAGTACCTAGAGGAGCTGCAAAGAGGAAATAGCCGAACCATCAGACAATCGAAGAATACCACCTGCTCCAACTGGACTCGAAGAACCTATATCAGCACCATCTATGTTTATTTTCACCCTTATTAAAGGAGGGGGAACCCAAATAACAGAATAGATACGTTGAACTGGCTTGGGAATTCCAGAAATACGAAGGCGATGTAAAGAGAGGAAGTCCCTTTAAGAGTTATCCTTGTACCTGCTCTTAAAGACCTCAGCTTCTTTAATGCTAAGACACAGCTTCCGAATTGCAAAGTTAATAGGATGAAAAAACATTATCAAAAGTAGTTGAATTTCGCACCCACCAAATAATCCAGAAACAAGAGATTAACACCCACCGTCCATAAAGCTTGCAAACAAGAGGAGAAGGGAACTTTCAATGCATCCAAAAAATTACCATAGGATTGTCATTTAATATAAAGCTAACTTCAAATAGATTCATTAAAGCTGACCACATTACAGCTGTATAGGGGCAAGTTATGAAAACATGATTGATAGAATCAATCCCATAATGGCACATTCTACATCGAGAAGCAAAAATTATACCCTTCTGCTGCAATATCTCGTCTATAGGTAGAGCATTATAACATTATATGCCAAACAAAAAGAGATTGAGACATTGGAAGGAAATGTCACCATAATTCCTTACCCCACGCCACCTTAGACCCTTAATTTTGATAAAAATTATATGTTGATTTGCATGAAAACTCACCCGAAGATGAATCAATCCAAAGAAGCTTATCAACTTTACTAAAAACAACATTGTTGATATCCGAAGCTATATCCGGGAAAGAATTAACAAAAGCATTTGAAAGATGCCACTTACCACTCCAGAAAACATCAGAGATAAAAGTGTGCAGTTGGTTCTGAATAGCAACAGGAATATTAATAGAATCAGCAATAGGTGAGCCTAAGAAATTATCATTCCACAAATTCAACGTAAAAGAAGATGAAGGGACCACAATGATTGAGTTCAAAAATTTGAATAAATGTGCTTTATAGATGGCTAGATAGAAGAGTATATGTGAGAAGGCCTGAGCAATCTTAGCAGAAGTCAATATCGGCCATGAAGAAAAGAATAAATGAAATCATTATTAGCATAAAAATGCCAAGCAATTTTACCTATGACAACTTTATTCAGAGAGTGCAATCTTTTTAAACCAGTCCTACCTTTATCTACAGGCATACCGCATTGATCCCATTAATAGTAACCAATTTCTTTTGAAAAATTGAACTAGTCCAAAGAAAATTATGAATAGCTTTCTCTAAATTTCTAAGAAGTGAAGTAGGCCATTTGTAAATCATAAAAGAGTGTAAAAAAGATCCATATACCACCAAATTCATCAAGGCCAATCTACCCGCCATAGAGAGAATACTACCCTTCCAGCATCAAACTTCGAAAGAATATGACCTGCAATAGGCTTAAGCCACAAGCTTTTGGAGCACCATAGCAAATTGGAACCCCTAGATAAACAAAAGGCACCAATCCACTCCGAACTCTAATGCAAGAGTGGATGTTCCTAGCATGAAATATAAGAAATAAAGTCCACCCAGGAACAAATCTGATTTATCCAAGTTAACACGTTGGCTAGACAACTCACCATAATGAGAGAAAACCTTTGAAAGTAAGATGACATTAGACTTAGTAGCTCTATAAACAGTAAGGACATCATCAGCGTATAACATATGAGATGGACAAGACACACTAGTACCTTCATACATCAGGGACTAAGTCATTCAAATAAAAAAGAGAGCCAACTGACTATTTAAATATTCCTCTAAAGAATAGGAGAGAAGGGGGTCAACTTGATGAAGCCCTCTAGAACAGCTAAAATAGCCCTTAGGAGCCATTCAACAATTCCGAAAGCTTAGCAGAGTGTAGAATTGTTTGAATCCAATTACAAAATTAATTCAAAAAACCAAAAGATAACAAAATAGAGTGAATAAAACCCCACTCCATGGAATCAAAAGCCTTGCAGATGTCTACTTTAAAAGCCATGTTTCCTCCAAAACATTTGTAATTAAGAAGATTAAAACACTCAGAAGCTGCCACTAGACAATCCTCAATGTGTCTCCCCTTTATAAAGCCAATTTAGAAGGGGAAATAAGCTTAGGAACAATCAAAGAAAGTCGATCAACAATAATCTTTGTAATTATCTTGAAGAGAAAATTACTTAAAGTTATTAGCTGAAATTTATCAATGGAATTAGCTCTGGACACTTTAGGCAATAAAATCATGAAGCTCGAATTTAACCCATTTATAATAGTACCGATACGAAGAAGCTATGGACTGTGGAGCAAAATTCATGCTCAACAACTTCCCAATAATAACGAAAGAAAAGGCTAGAAAACCCATCAGGACCATGAGCACTGTAAGGGTCCATATAAAAAAATAACTTGCTTACTATAGAAATTGTGGGATACGATCAAGGCAACTCATTATCATCAATAGAAAAAAGTTTAGGAACAATATCAGCAACACGCGAGTAATCTATAGAGAAACATTGGAAGAGAAAAGTGAAGAAAAGTTATGAACCACATAATCTTCAATCACATTTGATCTCGAACTAAAACCCCGTCAATTAAAAGAGAACCAATATCTGTGATGAGCCAAAGGATTGTGAAAAAATTTGGAATTTCTGTCACTTCTTTAAGCCAGCAAATTCGGCTTTTGTCACGAAGCAAAGATTCTTGACGACCAACCTAAATAGATAGAGCAACATTGCATTTAACCCTTGAGAATGCAAAGAATCTAAAATACCTGAAGTCTCGATCTCAGCTTAAACACGCAACAATTCCTGCTTAGCTTAGGAATTTAAAGAATATACATGTCGAAAAAGCTCTTTGTTCCAAGTTCTTACATAAATACGAGGAAGCTTTAATTTATGCATTATAACAAACATAGGATGCCTAGATATCTCAATAGATTTCCAAAAAGAGGAAACATCCTCTTTGAATTTCTCGTGACTCACCCACATAGAAAGAAATCTAAAAGGCTTATAGGAAGCTTGAGATTGCTTACAATAAAGCAAAATAGGATTATAATCAGACTTCTAGCATGCTAAAGCATGACACTCAATAGAGTTCCAAAGTAGAAAAGCTGAATTAGAACATAACACCCAATCCAATCTAATATCAACTCTTGCATTACCTCTTCTATTGTTGCACCATGTAAAATGAACACCTCCAGTATGAAGACAAGTGAGAGCACATTGATTCATGGCATCCAAAAAATCATGACAACAACTAGTTGTTGGGGGGCGACCGGTTTTTTCATAGGAGCCAAAACAAGCATTGAAATCTCCAATAAGAAACTAACCAAAAGAAATATTAGAGAAAATATTAATGAGCTCGAACCAAAGCTAACGTCTAACAGAGTAAAGAACAATAGCATAAATAAAGGTAAAAAAATGCACAGAAGATGCTTTATGGAATTGCATAGTTAATTGTTGTTACAAACTAGCTAAAATCTCCACATTTCCAACACCAATTTTATTAGACACTAATAGGCAAAGAGAAGAAATTACAGTGTTATTAGCAAATAAAAAAGATAAGTCCAAGGCATGCCAAAAACTACTTGGAATGCTATCAAACAAAACCATTGGTTTAGTGAGGCATAAAAAATCCGGATTATGAGAGCGACAAAAATTGAAGAGAGCACATTTTGTTTGAATATTACCCAACCCTCTACAATTCCAATAAAGGACATTCATTGAGAGGTATGATAAAAAGCCCAAGTCATGGGCCTTTTACCATATAACACCACCGCAGGAGATTTAACTTGCTTTTTCTTTTTATGAGCAACCTCTTGCCAAGGATGATTACTATCTTCAAGATTAGCCCATGATTTGTTACCAACCATTTCCAGTTCATGAAAAGTAGCTGCTTTTCTAAAGACATATGGTCTTAAAGAGGTTCATCAACATTTTGAACTATGACCAATTGATCAAAGTCAAAGTTGTGAGCAAGAATAGCGAAGACATGATCTTTTGAAAATTGCACTACCGAATTACCCTGGTCATATGACACTGAAAGAGCAACATCAACCTAAGGAAGAGCATCATTTTTAGACTTGCCAATATCATGATACCTAGTTGGAAGAGCCAGATTAATGTCATTAAGAACTCTATCAAAAGTATTCATAATGGGGACGATAGTAACATCAACAAGTTTTGGCTTCCATTCCTGTAGTGTCACAAGTTTGTTATTGTGATTCTGATTTGTCAAAACCGGCTTCTCATGAGTAATAGCAGGGATAAGTTTATTTAAATGACAACTAGATGCAGCATGACTGATAAATTGACACGAATTACAAAATAGAGGGAGGTTTCCGAAAGTGACATCAATATCAAATAAGGTCTCATTACAATCAATAACTAACATACTGGGAAGATTATTAGCAAGGTCTACATCAACTAAAATTCTCAAAAAGTATCTGAAGTCTCCTTCATTTGTCGCTTTGTCAATATGTATTGGAGTTCATATTTGACGAGCAATGTCGCTTAAAATCTAAGGATCCCACAACTACTAAGGAAGATGATATAACCGAATCCATAATTGGATAGTCGTGGTTTTTTCTTTATAAGGATTAAATCTTGGCACCTACTTTTAAAGACGCAGAACTCCAGACTTAAGAAGAAGAGATCCTTTTCCCCAAACTAAATCTCTGTTAGCAGCAGAGGGAAGCAAGATATGGTAATAACCCCACCCTAATGAAATCAATCACTAATAAGATTTTAAGCCCCAAATCGATGACAATCTTTCCTTCAGCTTAACTAGTTGTCATGGAGTTTTTCCGTTCTATACAATAATTCGTCCAATCAAGGAATATTGACACATGACCAAACGTCATTGACAGATGTCCTTATTGATTTTTATTGCATGGTAGGAACCTAGTTTATGAACATTCTACTGAGAAATGAATGAAGAGGGTTCATCTGCAACGACCGATGCATAAGATTTCGGTAATGCAGGATGTGAATCAGTTTCCTGACGAGAAACTTCCTTTACAGGCAAATCATAACGAACTTGTGGAACCAGAAAATCTTTAGTTGAAAAAAGAGCTGAGTGTCCGATGTACATATCTGATGGAGTAGATAAAAGATGACAGTCCAGGTTACTGGAGTCGGAGGTTTTGTCAGGCGACATGGAGCCACAGAGAAAACCTCAAAAGTTTTAATAATATATAAAAATATTTAATATTTAATTATGATCAGTTTGATTTAATTAAAAAGGAATTAACATTCATTACCCATAAAGTTAGTGGGAGTGGGCTATTCCCATTCCTGGGTAACAGATTCTCATTTCTAACGGGCTTTTTTTCAAAACAAACATTAACAAGGGAATGAGTCATTCCTATTCCCATTGCCGAGTGGATTTTGGCCTAAATAAATGGGCCTTTAGTATATATATATGGTATACCATATATATATATATATATATATATATATATATATATATATATATATATATATATATATATATATATATATTTAAACATTTTAATAATTATTTTTATTAATTTATATATTTTATTTAAAAAGTTTTAATAATATATGAAAATATTTAAGTATTTAATTATGATTAGTTTGACTTAATTATAAGGGAATCAAAATTTATTACCCATAAAATAGGTGGGAGTGGGCTATTCCTATTCCTATTCCTGGGATAATAAATGCTCATTCCTAATCGGCTTCACTTCAAAACAAACACTAACAATGGAAATGGGGTCATTCCCGTTCTTGAGTGGATTTTGGCCCAAATAAATAGGCCCTTAGTGTGTGTGTATATATATATATATATATATATATTGTTATATCATGCACCCCTATTCATTTTACAATATGAACAACAAAAGCGCGAGATGAAAATGCGTGTTTTTTTTTCACGTCAAATATCTTTCTTTTTTCTCACCTTTTTTTAATCAAAAACTATGTAGGATCATTGATTTTCACTTACATGTTCATTGAGAATTAATAAAATTTATAGGTGAAGATCATTGAGTCTATTGCAAGTTCGTTAACTTTTACTTGGTAGTTAATTAATCTTCATTGAATATGTGAGTGAAAATCAATGAAACTATAGTAAATTCATTGACCTTTACCTATATGTTCATTAACCTTAACTTATAGGCTCATTGACCTTCACCTGTAGGCTCATTGACTTTCACCTGTAGGTTCATTTTCAATCTCATTAAAGTATTATTTATTTATGAAGAAACTCCAATCAATAACAAATGAACCTCTATATTACAACTAATGAATCTATATTCACAAAATAATGTATTTAAAATTATAACTTTTAAAAAAAAAAACAATAAAAAGAAATATTGCAAAAGTTTCCCTCTCTAAAAATCAATAAAAAAAACATGATTTTGATATTAAACTTGAAAATAAAAATAAAATCTTGTTTCCTTGTCTATTTATTAAAATGTTTGGTTTTTATAAAAAAAAAGAGAAGAGAAAAGCTAGAGAAGAAGAAGAAGGAAGATGAGGTAAAAAAAATTGCTACTCTTTTTTGGTTATTATCACTTACCTATCGCAAGTGCATGGGTTCATAAGTAATAAAGTAGTGAGTAGAGTATTGTCTCCACATGGATTAAGATCTAAGAACCTATTAATCTATCTCAATAGCATATATTTAGAGCTATAAATGGGTGGTTGTTAAAAGCAAGTAAATAAAAAAATTAATAACTAAACTAAAGAATGTTAGTGAGGCTATTGTTAATCAAAATAACAAGGAAACAAACAATAATGAAGGCATGTTGTTAGGAGAAATGACATACTACATTTTCATTTAATCAAATAATATATTAGTTCAAGTTCTTATGCACACTTTAAGATTTTAAAAACCAAATTAACAATCTCTCTCGAGCAAGGTTAATCTCACTAACAAGCATCAATCAAATCTCATTATACAACTTAATTCTCATTATCATCATACAACAAGACTAAATCTAACTTAGAAGGCATTCAGTAAACTTATGGAGGACTAGATCTAAACAAGATGTTGTTAGGAGAAATGACATACTACATTTTCATTTAATCAAATAATATATTAGTTCAAGTTCTTATGCACACTTTAAGATTTTAAAAACCAAATTAACAATCTCTCTCGAGCAAGGTTAATCTCATTAACAAGCATCAATCAAATCTCATTATACAACTTAATTCTTATTATCATCATACAATAAGACTAAATCTAACTTAGAAGGCATTCAGTAAACTTATGGAGGACTAGATCTAAACAAGCTTTCTCATGTCATTAAAAGATCTAACAAGTGTGTGTGGGTCTATTGAATCCACCAACTATCGTTGCATAGATTCAAACAAAGGATGCATTTGGCAATAATACATCACTTAATAAGCTTAACATACACAATATGTAATTAATAAACAATAACTAATATATTAAACAAACTTAATTCAAATGGGTTTTTAAAAAACCTAATAACATATAAAAACTTAGCCACTTATGGCTATTAAAATTAATATTCAATATTCAATTACACATAAGAAACTAAAAATAGGATAAGAGTAAGAATGTTATCCAAAGGAGCTTAAATCTTCTAATGGGTCTCTCTCTTTCAGCTTCTTTTTCTCCTTTTTCTCCTCCTTCTCTCCTTCTCTTGTGTGTGTTTCTTCTTGTCTAATTTTTCTCCTCTTGCTTGATAATATAAGATCATGTGAATATAATGTGTGTCCTCCTCCCTAAGTAATTCATGTCTTTTGTACTTTTAGCCCTTTTAGAACATGTCCTTTCACCTCCCTTTATACATTTCTCAAAATTAACACACATTAGCATGTTTTGTATTGGAAACGATGAAGCTATGATCATGGCAGATTCGCGCTTGCATAGGAAGCGCCTCTTGGGAAAAGGTTATGAACGCACAAGGTAGGATTAATGGACAATCGTGATTGCATGAGGACCGCACTCTTATTAGGCTTAAAATCACTCAAGGGCTAGTATTCTAACATATTCGTGATTATGAATTAAGCTGTGATTGTGAATTGAGTCGCGATTGTGTCAACAACTTTCTTTGCTGCACTTTGCTTCTTTTTTGCTCTTTTTGGCTCCTAACTTCACTAAATCATCTCATTTTCTCTTTTCCTTAACAAAAATAAAAAATATAAAAGTATATTTTTTATATGATTTCTTATACTAAATGCTATTTAAAATATACAAATGCATGTGTAGACGGTGGGGTTTATTAAGCGCCCAAGATCTTAGCAACCACAACACTGTTTGAGCTCAGGGCTCTAGAGAACACACTAAACACTGTCATAAAGACATGGCGTGGAGATGAGGAGTCACCACCTAGGGTAATAACTGGGACAAATCGAAAAAATGATAGTACTCGATTCCCTAAAAGAAAGCCAACACCACAACTAGGAGATTCTGGATACGAAAAACTAACTTCTTTTAGTCTATCAGTCTCGTGTTCTTTTAGAATTACTTTATGAATTACTATCTTACTCTCTATTTACATGTAATTTCGTATAAACCCTTATCAAAATAATTAACTCAAGGCAAACTAGTCATGAAATATACAAGTAAACAATGCATTCATTAAAATCCTTAAGTTAATCTAATCTACATTGATTTTAATTAAATGAGCTAAATCTACATGTTTTAATTTACAAGTGAGTCTAAAAACTAATGCGCCTAATTCCTTTTAATTAAATGATCCTAATTCTATTTATTTTAATTTTAAAAATGGGCCTAAATCTATAAATTATGAAGTACTTAATTTAGTGGGCCTAATTCTATATGTTTTAATTCTATAATGATCTTAAATCTACAACTTATGAAAAAGGCTTAAATTAAATAGGCTAAGTCTAAATTAATTAAATTAGGTGAGCCTATGACTAAATTAACTATGTAGGCCTAAGTTATCTCTATCCTAAATCTAATTAATTATGGGCCTAAAGAGGCATTTTCATTAATTAAACATAGAAAACCTAAATTTAAATGGGTTAAAGCCTAATGTGGGCCCAAAACACATAAACATATGCAAACAAGCCAAAAAAAAATCAAAACAAACAAATAAAAGATCAAACAATTAATTTAACTTATCCTAAAAACCCTAATTTAATTAAAGTGACCATAAACAAATAAAACAAAACAATTAATAGGCAACCCTAATTCTAATCACTTAAATCTAATATAATTTTAATTAAACAACCTAATGATTTCTATAGCTATTAATTTTAATTAATTACCAAATGAAAACCCTAGTTTTACTAACTAATTACTTAAAATAAAAAACAAAAGCACACACACCAAATTTCATTATTCCCACTATTGGGGTTATTACAATGAACTATTGAGTATATTAAAAAAAGAAGAATTAATACAATCCTAAAAATAAGTAAAAATAAGACAATTAAATAAAAAAAACCTAGAAACTGTATTTAGTTACAAGGTTCCATCCATGACATTCCATGAATCTTTATGGATTTGGACCTCTAAGTATGATAATCATGTAATCCCCTCCATAATCACCATCATAAAAGGATAAAACAATGATTAGCGAATAAAATTATAATAAAAATAAACTAAAATTGAAATTCAATAAAATCAAAATAATAATAAAAGAAGGTAGGGAGAAGATAATGCTTATGAATGCTGAACAAATTGCTCCTCAAACTAATAAATCATTGTTGTTTTTGGTAGGCCTTCAAGAACTTGTTATTCTTCTTCTAAAAAATCTCCAACGAATAAAGTACCAAGAATTTTTTTTGTACTACCTAAAGAAAAGTCTAGAGATACTTAGGAAGAAGAGAGTAAAAATTGCAGAAAAGAATGTTGAGGATCCAGAATTGAGTCCTTTGTCGCATCGATATTTTATTATCCCAAAATTGGGTGTTTACAGCATGCAAATTAAACACATAAAACTATGCATAATTTGACACCAATAAATACCCCCACACTTGAATCTTTGCTTGTCCTCAAGCAAACTTAAAAGTAGACACTATGAAAGCAATGAACAAGGTGTATATCCAAAATTTCATCAAGCAAACAACACAATCTTCTCCTAATAACTCATTTACAAATCTCAAAACAAGGTTAACAAATTAAGTCGAGATTTTAAAGTACTAAGTGAAGAACAGGTTATCCATCCACAATCACACATATATGAATCAGAATCTTAGGAAAAGTACATATGAATGAAAAAGACTCTAATTTAAGGTGGTTCTAATTTAGCATGCAGAAATTAACTCTATCCTTTTTATTTTAAATATTTGTGCATTTCTTTCCTTTTTTAATAGTTCCTTGTCTTTCCTAAGTAATCAATGTGAACACCTTGAGAGGGTTTTTTGAATTCTCATACTCTTGTATAAGAGCATTGGAGTAAATGGAATTCAAGTTCGTAAGCATAATTTATTCATTTTCTTTATTTTTTTAGAATGGAAAAGAGTGTTTTCATGATTCCTTTTTCACACCACCCTAAAGAGGAGTTTGATTCATTCACAACACTAATTCCCAAAACAATGATTCAAACTCATGATTATGCAAGTAACAACATGAATTAAGTTGATTAAAGGATTAAGGATCTTAATTCAAAATGTTAACAAAGTTTAAAAGACACTAAATTAACTATTAATAAAAGATTAAAACTTATAAACTAAATAAAACCATAAACATACACTGAATTCATCACCAAGATAATCATGCAAAAATCCAAGAGTTAAGTATTAAAGTTTCAAAAATTTAGGTCAAATTTACATAAATGCAAAATGTAATGCATGATATACATAAAATATACAAAAATATACTAAAAATGCAAAAGATGGAAACACAATTCCCCGCATACTTGAATCGTACATTATCCTCAATTGGTGTGGGGTACATAAATGCAAGCATAATAATATAGATAATGCATAAACACAACTCAAAAATAAAAAACAAAACTTCATAAGCATAAAATATAAACATGCTATACAAAAGAAAATAAAAATAACCTAAACTTAAAAATTAAAATATTTAGGGAAAAGATTTTACTCCCCTTGTGGAGGAGAGCTTGGAGATAATTGAGAAACTGAGGGCTAAGAAGTTGATGGATTTTTCTGAGTTGATGGAGAAGGGACTAGATGGTGCCTCTTGATATGTGATGGTGATGGAAGGCTGTCTTGCCCTGTTCCTTTGAAGTACTCCATCATTTTATAGAAGTGATGGTATTGATTATACTTAATGTCTATCGGTTGGTCATTAAACTCATTGTACTTGTCTTCTATTGATTTCTAAATGTATTGAAAATGCAAGTCTGATGATTTTTTAAGACTCTCAAAATGAGAGTTGATTGTTGCAGTCAGTAGGTATGACTTCTCCAATACTTGATTCATGGTAGTACTAGATGATATAAGCAATTGAAGGAGTGGTTCTTGTTCCTCTTCTTCCTCATTAGTTGGCTCTTCTTCCTTATCTTTTTCAACTTGAGGAAAATTCTTCTTTTTTTTATACTGATTGTCTCAAGTGGATGCATTTTCTTATAGAAGGCTCCATAAGTGCTGTTACAGATGACAATATTTTAACTTTGGTGAGTAAAAGCCAATTCAACTTGTCCTGTGAAATTACAGGCATCTTAGTAATGTGAGGTTCAAAAACATGAAAGTGTAAAGCTAAGTCTGTGATGATATGTCCTATTGAGATCGATGCCTTAGGAGCTCTAGCCATATGCCATAATGTTTGCAAGATGAAGTATATGGTGGAAATTTTTATGGAAGTGTGCATGCACCATAACATTAGTAACCCCTACCTCGAGACCTTATTACTCTTCAGCTTCCTAAAAATTGAATGGCAAATGAGCTTGTGCATAATCACATAGTTATGATCCCTGAGCAACCTATTGGGTGAACCATGCACATCCCAAACCTCCTCTTGTGAAGTGATCTCTCTCTAAAATTCCTTTGAATTATACCTATTTGGAGGTTCATAAATTCCCCCTTTTTGAAACTCAAACATAGCAAGTATATTATCATAATCAATGGTGATTGGTTTACCAAAATCTAAATTTAAATCTTTATACACATCATGATTAAGATCCATAAATTTCCTCCATCCTAATTTATCACAAAATGCTAACACCCTATTTTTTAGCTTAACTCCCTCTAGAGTATCCATATCTAGACATTTAGGGACAATAAAAGTTCTTTGAGTAAGAATAATATACTTATCTCCTTCTTCTTCAGTTAGGATTAGAAAAGGTCTCTATTCTTTTTGGTAAGATTAGTTCCACTCTCTTTTTATGTAATTTTAATCCCTGTCATCTTTGCCTTCTTCTTGGAATGTGATATCGACATTGGTTGATGAATGGAGATGCTTTGATTGAGGGGAGTTTAAGGAGAAAGGATTTTTATGATGATTTAAGAAGAAATTAAACATAGTGGGCTTTAAAAGAAAAGGGGAAAAAGGTTAATTAAGGAAGATTTATAGAGATTTTGATGGGAATTTCAATAGGTAATTAGATTTTTAGGGTGGTTAAGGATGTCACATATATAATAGAGATCATGGTTTTTAAAAAGAAGAGTGGCTGGTGGCTATTTTAGAGTGCAGGTTAGGGTAAATACACAATCGCGAATGATGGGTGATCATAATAGAGGCAATTTAGTTTGAGAATCTTAGCACTCACAATCATTGATTTTGTCACAAGCATATATTAGGCATAAAATACGGATTATCAATTACTTAGAGATTGTGGCTATCAATGTGATCGTGGATGATAATTGGAAATTTGCTTGAGCTATCGTATAAATAGTGGCAATCATAGATTTTTCCCTACACTTAGAGAAATGTCGATTCAACATATAAGCTCTAACCATAAGTAATCAAAAGGCACTTAGTAGATGATAATTGCTAAAAAATGAAGAAAGCAAACATTATGCAAATATAAAAAGTACAAAACAAAATTTAATTAAAAACATGCTAATTTTAGGTCTTTAGCTTGACCACGCCCTTTTGATTTAATGTGTTAAGTGATTGAGGAAGAAGAACATCCCTCCTCCTTGATGTAGATCAATGGTTGATATTCCTCCTTTCTATCATTTATTGGCTTAATCTTCATCTTACCTTTTAAAGAAACATACTTCCTAGGCATGTACACTATTCTAACTACTTGCTTGGCCCTCTTCTTCAAATTCATTTTTGATTCGGCTTTGTTCATCTTAGTTTTAACAAGAGAAAGCATGGTACTTTACCTTGATTTAGGCTTTTATTTCTTCAAAATCAGGGATGCTTCTTTGATTTCATTGTTCATCTTCTTTCCTTCTTTATTTGGGTCCTTACTCTTTATGTCTCTGATGTTTCTATTCATCATAAACTTCACTTTCACTTCTTTAACTTTCAGAGTGATCTTTCCCTCATACACACCAATCACTGCCCTACCAGTGTTGAGAAAAGGTCTCTTGATATGTCTATTATTTACGTATTTTAGAGTTGAATTTTAATAAATTCTAAATAAGGAATAAATTAATTTAAGAAATTTTTTGGGTTTAATTAGGAAATTTTGTATGAGTTAGTATTTATTTAGGATTCTTGTTATATATTGCATATTTGGGAATTTTTATTTAAGTTTTAATTAGTTTATATGATTTATGTCTAGTGGGCCCCAGAATGCAAAGGAGTTGACATAATCTTTACATAACATGGCATGCACATGTTATGTGATAGAACATCAAAAAAAGATAGCCATGACCAAGCCATGCATGAGCCGTGAAGAAGCCATCTGCACTTAATGTTAACAAGAGCAATGTCATGACATGTATATGCCATGTGAGTGAAGGATTCTAACCTAGAATGAAGCACAACTAATGAACTTGCCCGTGTTGAATGGCATGTTGTACATTGAGTAAATTTGTAGTTTTATCTGAATGAAGCATGACCGTGTCACAAAGTCGTGTCAAGAAGGTAGAAGTTTTCCTATTTTGAAAATAAGAAGGAATTAAAAGTCAAAAAGGTTTCTTTTCATATCGAAGTACTAGATAAGGAATGAAAACCTTCAAGAGATAGAGATTAGAGGGCAGTTAGACATAAATCACAGAAGACAAGGAGTTTTTTTCTATTCTCTTTTTTGTTTTTCATCTTCTTATTTTTGGTTTTAATTATGGATTTTATCATAGCCATGTGTGGCTAAGTTTTCGTTTAATGTCTTGGTTAGGAGTAGCTATTCCATGACATGATTTAAACATAAGTTTTTATCTTTAATTTGAATTTTAGTTAATTCTTTGTGTTGCAATATTTATCTTGTTATCATTCTAGGCTTGTTTGATTGTATGTTTATGGATGAATTCGCCAATGAGAGTTAGGGGAATTCATTAGCTTAAGACATTTAGAACTTAGATTACTCAGCCACGAGAGTAGGCAAACTCTTCGGGGAACCATGACTATAGGCAGAGGTCTATGCTGGTAAACTAATAATTGTTAAGGAACTTAATGAGTTTTGATTAACTTCTTAATCATGAGAGTAGGTTAAACTTTAATCTTAACATGATTAATTAAACTCAAGAGAGTCTTTAAGTATTTTAGAACAATTACCCTTAACTGAATTCAATGTCTTTTGTTTTTTAATGTGTTCATGATTGGATTGGAATAGTGAAATTAGACATAGGCTCTGTTTTTACAAATATTTGATTTTACTTTTAATTATATTTTTGTTATTTAAATTTTTAAACCTTGCTAAATTATTCAATTTACTAGTTGAGATTATAGGCAAAAATTATTAGTAATCAATATACAGTCTCTGAGGGAATGATATCTTTTAACTACAACCATAACCGTGCGCTTGCGGGTTTTAAACGCAATAAGTTTTTGCCACCATTGTCAGGGACTGACAATATTGATATTAATTTAATTTTTACTTTTCTTAGACTAGTATTCTTTCTTTAATTTTATTTTAATTTGCTAATTGATTTTTTAGGTAACTTTTGGTAGTTTATGAACACTCGATCGAAGGGGACGAACTTAGAAAAGATCAACCCTGAAATTGAGAAAAAGTGCAAACAAAACCAAAAGGAAAAGCATGAAAAAGACAAGCAAAAGATGGCCAAAGATCAAGCACCACCACCTTTAGGTATATAGTGGCCAATCTAGGAGATACCTCATAATATTATTATCAGGCCAACTGTCGACGCCAACATGTTTGAGATCAAACTATAATAATCCATATCATCTTACTATTCCAGTTTAGAGGTCTCCCAAGTGAGGATCCTAATGCCCATTTAGCCTAATTTTTGGAGATATGTGACACATTCAAGATGAATGGGGTTAGTCCTGATGCAATAAAGCTTAGATTATTCCTTTCCTCTTTGAAGGATAAGGCTAAGTTATGGTTGCACTCTTTAGCGCTATAGTCAATCACTTTATGAGATACACTATCAAGGACATTCTTGGGCAAATATTTCCCACCAAGTAAGACAGTAAAATTTAGGCAAGAGATTACAAGTTTCACCAAATATCATGGTGAATCCTTATATGAAGCATGAGAGTGGTTTGAAGAATTGCAACATCAATGTCCTCATCATGGAGTTCCACAGTGGTTGCTCATTTAAAATTTTTACCAAGGCTTAATAGAGGCAATGAGGATCACTATTAATGCAACTGCCTAAGGTTTATTCATGAGTAAGACGCTTAAGGACGCCTATAATCTTTTTGAGACCATGGCATCCAACAACTACCAATGGCATGGCAAAAGAAGTGCACCAAAGAAAGTTGCAAGAATGCATGAAGTGGATAGTTGGAATCTCCTTAATGTGAAGATTGATTTGCTTACCAAGAAGTTAGAGGCATCCACTAAAGTCTCTAATCCCATGGCTGTATATTCCTATGAGAATTGTGGAGGAGGACATTCAACCCTAGAGTGTCAAGGAAGTTTTTCTCAAGATCCCTCTATTGATCAGTTAAATGCACTCAATAATTTCCAAAGGAATCAAGACAATCCCTACTCAAACATATACAATCCGGGTGGTGTAACCATCCTAATTTTTCATGGTCAAATCAAGGAGGATCACCTAACACTAAACAAGGATTTAAACAGCCACCCCCGAGTTTCCAACATAAGAATACATTGCATCAACAACAAGAAACCAAGCCCAATTTAAAAAGTATGATGGAGAAATTCTTAAAGGACCAAGAGGAAAAAAGGAAGCCATAAAGAGCTAAAGACAAAGTGGCATGTTGCCTAGTTAATCTGAGCACCGTAGAGAACATGCAAAGGTAATAATGCTTAGGAGTAGAAAGCAATTGCCTAAGGTTAATACCAAAAGCCAAGAAAAAGTGATTGATCAAGACACTTATGTGGAAAACCTAAAAATTAAGGTGATTGAGGAAAAGAAGGAAGAGAAAAAGGAGACAACTCTCAAGACTCTACCGTTTCCTTTCCCTCAAAGGCAACAAAAATACAAATTGGATAAACAATTTGAAAAGTTCATAAAGTCATTCCAATAACTTAAGCTCAACATACCTCTTTTAGATGTCATCACCACTATGCCCACCTACTCCAAATTTCTTAAGGATATCATATCACACAAACGAAAGTGGGAAGATCATGAGACCATTCCTATCAATGAGGAATGTAGTACTGTAATTCAGAATAAGCTTCCATAAAAACTTAAGGACCCAAGGAGTATCACCATTCCTTGCACTATTATGAATGAATTTATTGGTAAGTCTTTATGTGATTTAGGTGCAAGCATGAACATAATACCTTTATCTTTTTACAGGTGCCTAAATATTGGTGAACCCCAACCAACGACAGTGTCATTGAAACTTGTAGATAGGTCCATTATCTATCCTTATGGAATTCTTGAAGATGTACCTATCAAGGTTGGATATCACTATGTTCTAAGAAATTTATTCATTCTTGAGATGGAAGAAAACAGTCAAATTCCCATAATTTTAGGGTGTCCTTTCCTTGATCGTTGGTGCCATCATAGATGTTAAGAGAGGGCAAAATCTTACTTAAAATTGGAGATGACAAAGTGGAGTTTGACATTTTCAAGATGGTGAAGCAAACCCTAACAATGGGGTCATGTTTTTGTGTGGAGGCAATAGAGAGTTGTGTGCAAGGAGTCTTAGAAAAATAACTCACTTAAGACCCTCTTGAAGCTTGTTTGGTCCATAATGTAAAAGATGATGATGCAGCTCAAGAAGTGGTAATGTATAATTATTTTCTCAAAGCTAATCTTGTGTTCAATAAAGTGAAATCAACAAGGTATGAGCCTTTACCCTCCAATATCAATTGTGTTAGCACTATGAAGGAAGAGAGTGTACCTAAGGTAGAACTCAAAACTCTTCCTTCATCTTTGAGGTATGCTTTTCTTGGCCCTAATTCTATTTAACTAATTATTATAAATGCTGAAATGAATGATGAACAAGTTGATAAGTTGCTTAGGAGAGTTAGGCCTTATAAAGAAATCATAGGCTACACTATAAATGACCTTAAGGGGATTAGTCCTTCTATTTGCATGCATAAGATTCATATGGAGGAGGGTTTTAAACCTTCTATCGAGAACCAAAGAAGACTAAACCCCAATATGAAGGAGGTTATAAAGAAAGAAATAATAAAGTTGCTTGATGCAGGGATCATCTATCCTATTTTGGATAGTAATTGGGTTAGCCCTATTCATGTTGTCCCTAAGAAAGGGGGCATGATTGTGGTGAAGAATGAAAATAATGAATTAATTCCTACTAGGACTGTCATAGGTTGGCGCATGTGCATCAACTATAGGAAATTGAATAAAGCCACTAGGAAAGATCACTTTCCCTTACCCTTTATTGACCAACTTTTGGAAAGACCTACAAATCATTCATTCTTCTACTATTTAGATGTTTATTCAAGTTTCTTCTAGATTCCCATCAATTATGATGACCAGGAGAAAACCACATTCATATGTCCTTATGGAACATATACATATAAGAGAATGCCTTTTGGGTTGTGTAATGCACCTGCTACTTTTTAAAGATGCATGATGTCTATATTCTCTAATTTTGTTGAGGACATAATAGAGGTTTTTATAGATGATTTTTCTGTGTATGGTTCATCATTTGATGCATGTTTGGATAACCTTTCTAAAGTATTGTAGCATTGTGAGGAGACTAATTTAATGCTAAATTGAGAGATGTGTCATTTAATGGTGACCAAAGGAGTGGTGCTTAGACATATCATGTCTGAGAACAGAATTGAAGCTGATAAAGCCAAGATTAAAGTGATCGAAAGACTTCCTCCTCTAACCTTTGTCAAAGGAATAATAAGTTTCCTTGGCTAAACTATGTTTTATCATAGATTTATTAAGGATTTTTCCAAAATTGCAAAACCTTTGACTAATTTGCTTGCTAAAGATGTCCCTTTCAAATTTAATGATGTTTTTCTTAATGCTTTTCATAGGTTGCAGGGGTCCTTAATCACAGTATCTATATTGCAACCTCTAAATTGGAGCCTTCTATTCGAAATTATGTGTGATGCGAGTGACTATGCTGTTGAGGCTGTATTGGGACAAAGAAAAGAGAAACAGGCTTATGCCATCTACTACATTAGTCACACTCTTGATGAAGCTCAAATTAACTATACAATAATTGAAAAAGAACTTTTAGCAGTGGTGCATGAAATGGAAAAATTTTGTTCTTATCTAGTTGGAAGCAAGGTGATTGTTTACATTGATCATTCAGCCCTTAAATACCTCATAGCAAAGAAGGATGCTAAGCTAAGACTCATTCATTGGATCCTTTTATTACAAGAATTTGATTTGGAGATACGAGATTGCAAAGGGATAGAAAATTTAGTAGTAGATCACCTATCTTGCCTTGAACACACTCCAAATTCATATTCCCTCCTTATTTTTAATGAACTTCCAGGTGAACAATTCATGAAAATTCAAAAAAGTAATCCTTGGTATGTTGATTTGGTTAATTACTTAGCATGCGGAGTTCTCCTTTTTAATTTAGACCACCAATAAAAGAAGAAATTCTTTTAGGATGTGAAGCACTATTTTTGGGATGAGCCCTACCTTTATAAGAGGTATGGAGATAAGTTAATAAGGAGGTGCATTCCAGCTGAGGAAGTATTAGATGTTGTCAGTCATTGTCATTCTCTTGAGTGTGGGGGACATGCAAGTTCAACTAAGACTACTGCTAAGGTGCTCCAAAGTGGATTCTTTTGGCCTTCTCTTTTCAGAGATGCAAGAGAGTTTGTGCTTAAGTGTGATCATTGTCAAAGAACAGGGAACATAGGTCATCATAATGAAATGCTACTCATAAACATCATAGAGATTAAGCTTTTTGATGTATGGGGGATTGACTTTATGGGACCATTCCTGAGCTCCTTTGGAAACAAATACATCTTGGTTGGAGTTGATTATGTGTCTAAGTAGGTTGAAGCAATTGCTTTACCAACCAATGATGCCAAAGTGGTCACTAAGTTCCTTTGCAAAAATATTTTCACTCGTTTTGGAACTCCACGAGCTATCATTAGTGATGGCGGTTCTCACTTTTTTAATTGCCAATTTGAGAATCTCTTGGTAAAATATGGAGTAAAACACAAAGTGGCCACACCTTACCATCCCCAAACTAGTGGACAAGTGGAAATCTCAAATAAAGAACTAAAGACTATACTAGAGAAGACAGTGAATGGCTCAAGAAAGGATTGGTCCATTCAGTTGGATGATTTCCTATGGGCATACCGAATTTCTTTCAAAACTGCAATTGGGACTTCACTGTTTTGGCTAGTTTTTAGAAAATCATGTCATCTTCTGGTTGAGTTAGAATATAAAGCATTCTAGGCTATAAGGTTTCTAAATTTTGACTTAGCAAAGGCTGGTGCAAAAAGGCTCCTTCAATTGAACGAACTTGAAGAATTTTGCATTGATGCCTATGAGAATGCTAAAATCTATAAGGAAAAAACCAACAGGTGGCATGATAAACGTTTATAGAAGAGAGAGTTTCAAAAAGGGGATTTGGTGTTGTTGTTCAACTTTAGACTAAAGCTATTCCTAGGGAAACTCAAGTCTCGATGGTCTGGACCATTTAGAATCAAGCAAATCTTCCCTCATGGAGCAGTAGATCTTTCCAACAAGACAAATGAAACCTTCAAAGTTAATGGGCAATGCCTCAAGCCTTACTTTGTGGAGGAAGCTCACTTAAAGAGTGTCTCTTGTGCACTTGCAGATCCAGCTTGAGTTCATCATAGAACGGTTAAGCTAATGACCTTAAAAAAATGCTAATTGGGAGGCAACCCAATCAATTTTTTTCTTCCCTTTTGTGTTTATTTTTATTTGTTTATTAATTTACTTAATTTCTCCATAGGATAAAGAATTCAATCATCATAAAGAGTTATCACTTCAAAGAGCAAGTCTGTATAGTCACACAGGGAATTGCACGACCATGTCTAGGTACGTAATTTCAACTTAAAATAAATAAATTTTTATGTGCATTGCATGACATGTTGACATGGCACTTTCACACCATCTCTTAAAACTCTGCAAGACACAGAATGCATCATAAGTTCATCACACGACATTATTATACCGTGTTAAATCTTCAATTTCATACTCAGAATGTAGCATGGCATTTTCCCATGACATCATTATGCAGTGTCAAATATTCAGCACTCACATGGCATCTACCATGCTGTGTTGCTACCCCAAGAATGGCATGTCACACATAAATTCTTAACATGACATGTCAAGCATGGCATAAAGCTGTGCTAATACCTTAACAAAGCATGCCAAGCATGGCATGATGTCGTGTTATGACATTCTCCCATAACATCCATGACAAGGCACCATGCTGTGTCATGCCACTCTAATATGGCCTCAATGACACAGCATGATGCCATGTCATGACACACTTAGCATGTTATGGATATGTCGTGCTATCCTCCCTCCATGTCGTGTGCAACATTCAAAATTCATCCAGTATATGACACGGTGTGGAAACACGGTATGCATGCCATGTCATTCCCTACACAATACGGTCTCCAAGCATAGTATACAAGGCTGTGTGATTCACTTCTCTATGTCACACTACCCAATATAGTTTTCCTAAACTGTGTTCTAAACCCTTTATATAAACATCCACTTCTTTAAACCTAGCCCTATTCTAATTTTTTCCTTTTGCCATTCTCTTTCTCCTACACAATTCTCTCCCAAATTTCTCTCTCTTGTCTCCTTTTCTTTGACTTGTTCACCCACTCTTCTTCCCTATTTCTTTCTTCTAAGCACTATACTTTTTGTTTTCCTTTTCATTCTCTACATTCTCTCATGGGGAAATCTAAATCATATGGGAAGACACCATCAACATCCAAGAAGCAGACTCGTATCACATCTTCCCCTCCACCATCTCACCCTTCTCGAATGAGTGCGACACCATCTACCGCCCCAACTTCCTCACACCGTGATCAAGGGAGCCAATCTGGTATGTCTCACCCCCTTCTTCTTTTTATAAATCCTGATTTTAAAAAGGCATGTGTACCTTATTTCCCCTCCCTGTCTACCTTTTTTATCATATTATGTTAGGGGACCTTACTACTATATGCTTGAATGGATCTGTATTAGGCATGATTGATAACTCTAAGTGGGCAGATTTTATGAGAATTGAGGAGCCTATTTTTCATGAGTTATTCTTAGAGTTTTTATCCACTTTCTTATTAAACTACAATAACCCTATTGATTTTAATAAGAAAAATGCAGTGCTATTCCAATTAGAGGGCAAATGATTCTCTTTTTCTTTGAATGAATTTGCTATGCACAGTGGTTTTTATGATGTTGTGTATGTCACTAGTGGTGCACTTGATAATGCACACTGTCTCCTTGAACCTATGAACTATCATCTGTTTTGAAGAGAGATTATAAATGAAGGTGCCTGTAGACACCCAATTTCGGGATGATGAGTTATGGATGTGACAAGAGACTCCAATGATGAAAATGTCATGAATAGGTATTCAATACTTGAACTTTGAAACTTCAAAGGTCTGATTTTATTTTTTAAAGAAAGGATTTAATGTTTTTAAGGACCAAATTGCAACATTTTTTAAGGACCTAATTGTAAAATTTAAATTCTTTCAAGGACCTTTTTGTAATTAAAAGTTAAAAAATGGTCGGAATTTTATAATTCCAGTCGAAATTACACTAATTCTGATCGGAATTGTGTAATTCCGATCGGAATTGTGTAATTCCGATTAGACTTATATAATTCCACTTAAAATTAGACCTTTTCCATTTATTTTTCAAATTTTACAGAAAATAAAATGTCTTTTTCTTAAGTCCTAATTGGTATGGAATTCTTTTAAAATTATTTTTGATATTTATCTAATGTTTTTAAGGAAATATAAGTTTTTTAAGAATCAATTTATACGTAGGGTTTAAGGATGTTTCACTATAAAAGGAAGTGTTTTGGCTTTTGAAGAGGGGGGGGAAAAGAGAGAAAAAAAACGAAAAAAAGAAAGAGAGGGATGGAAAAAAGAGAGAAAAAAATAAAATAAAAAGAGCATATGCTTTCTCTACAAAAATTATTTTTGCTTAAATGATTAATTGAAGAGCTTTGAAGGATTTTTGAAGAACAAGATTCGAAGACCTATCAAGAATGGTGATTTCATAAAATCTGAGGAGCACTCCATCAAAATCATTCATAAGCATTATCTTCTTCTTGTTCTATTTGATTTGATTTATTTATTTCTTTTTTTTATTTTTAATTTTGTTATTGTTATAATTTATTCACTAATCATAATTTTTGTTCTTTTTTGTGGTGAATATGGAGGACTAAACTCATGAGAAGTCCATGAAATGCCATGAATAAGACCTTGTAGATTTAATTTTTAGGTCCTTTTATTTTTTATTTAATTTCTTTATTTTATTTATATGCTTTTTTGGGTTGTGTTAATTATTTTTATTATTATTTTCAATAGATTATTGTAATAGCCCGAATAGTGAGAATAGGGAAATTATGTGTGGTTGTTTGCTTATTTTAATTAATTGGTTAGTAAAATTAGGGTTTCAATTGGGTAATTAATTAAAATCAATGGAGGAAGTAGATTAATTTAGGATTGCATATTAATGAAAATTAGAGTTTTTTAGAAAGAATTAATTTAATTAGTTGTTTGATCTTTAATTTAATTGTTTTGATATGTTTTATTTGTTTTTGGATTTATTTATTTATTTTTATTTATTTTGGGCCTGAGGCCCACATTAGGCTTTAACCCATTTAAATTTAGGTTTTTTAGGTTTAATTAATTAAAATGCATTTTAGGCCCATAATTAATTAGATTTTTAGGTTAGAGATAACTTAGGCCCATCTAGTTAATTAGATATAGGTCCACTTAATTTAATTTAATTAATTAGACTTAGCCCACTTAATTTAAGTCTTTTCATAATTTGTAGATTTAAGATCACCTTAGAATTAAAACATGTAAAACGAGGCCCATTAATTTAAATATTTCATAATTTACAAATTTAGGCTCATTTTTAGAATTAAAATAAATAGACTGATGTTCACTTAATTAAAATTAAAAGGAATTAGTCTTTAGCTAACTTGTAAATTAAAATATGTAGATTTATATCATTTAATTAAAATCCATGTAGATTAGACTAACTTAGAGATTGTATTGAATGCATTATTTACCGGTATTTTCATAACTGGTTTGCCTTGGAGTTAATTGCTAGAATAAGGGTTTATATGAAATTGCATATAAATAGAGAATAATATAGTAATGTATAAAGTAATTCTAAAAGAACACTAGACTGAAAGAAGTTGGTATTCCGTACCTAGAATCTCCTAGTTGTGGTACTAGCTTTATTTTAGGGAATCGAGTACCACCTTTTCTATTTGTCCCAGTTATTACCTTGAGTGGCGACTCCTCATTTCCATGCCATATTTTTGTGACAGTGATTAGTGTGTTCTCTAGAGCCTTGAGCTCAAATAGTATCACGGTTACTAAATCCTTGGACGCGCGGTAAACCTCGTTGTTTATAGTACCACCCAACAAACCTATGACCCTAGGGTTAGTAAAAACACCAATATAGCCCATCTTGAATTACAATACTTGCAGCACCTCATAGCTGGCACTATTTGTGGTCAGAGGGAGAGTACTGGGTGTGTCATACTTAGAGATTTATTTTATCTCTGAGTTTTGTTAATGATATAGTGCCTCATTTGGGATATGGTTTTGCTTTCTATATGGATGGTATGTTGAGAAAAATGAAGGGAGCTTTATGTGGAGGATGGTATATCACTAGGCTTGCTAGGAATCTATAGGTTTTCGACTCTCTCACCAACCTGACCTTGCTTTGCACCACACTGCCTTTTAATATCACTATTATAAAAAATATTAAAGTGGTCATAGTTAGGGATGATTGATATATTTTGATTCATAATCCTATTGAGATGGGTGCCGATAAGCCACAACAGACACGTCCCCGTTTACCTCCATCGCCACAAGCCCTTTACACTATCGGACCTTCCTTATATTCTTACCCTCCGCATTTTGAGGCTACACTTCAGTATCACATGAGGCTTATGCACTGGGTGGTTGATGGTCTCTCAAGCTTATGTTAGGCTTAGGGCATACCTCTTCCCCCATGACCTATCTTCCTTAGTTTCGCTTGTGCTGCTGCTATTGAGGAATTACCTGATGACACAGATCTATTGGATGACTCTGGCACTGCCCTGGATGATTTTGCTCCAACGGATGATTGACTTTCCTTTTCGTTTATAATTATATTTTATGTTTAATGCTTGTATTCTTTTTCTGTCATTTTCTTTTCCAATGTTTTGTATTTTATTATTTTTAGTTTATGTTTCTTTTTGATAGTTTTCTAAGCTTTACTCTTTTTCGGACGAATGCACAATTTCAAGGTAGTACTCTTCTCCTACATTTCCTTTTTGCTATTCCTTTTATTGTTTATATTTTCAATGATCATTGAGGATAATGCCATGGATAGTGTGGGGGGTGCTTCAATTGTTTTGTTTATTTTTACATGCTTCGGTTGACTTGTTTATTTTTGTAAAAAAAAAAATCTCTCTCATTCTTCAAGTAAGAGCAATATCTATATTTAAATCTTTATACGCTCTGAATCTACTCCAATCCCTAATTAGGGTATGAGAATCCATACAACACACTCAATAGTATCCACACTTAGCAATACAAGAACGATGGGGGATCACTTAAAGTGTAAAGCTTTAAATGGAAAAAAAATGAAAATTGTGAAATGGAGCGTAAAACGCATTCACAACATTATAAAAAAAACTGCAGTCCTTAATGTTTTCTTTCTGAATTTATGCTTACTTGATTTCAAAAGGGTTTTATGCTTGGGTTATAACTAGTAAATTATTCATATATATTTTGATATTGTCTAACTATCTTCTTTAGTAAATATGTTTCAATCTCAGTGTTATCAAGATTTAATGTCTTAAAAGTTGTATGCCCCTAGCTGTGATTCGAGTTTAATATTTTCAAAATTTGGTTTTTGCTTGAGGACAAGCAAAGTTTTAGTGTGGGGAAATTTGATATGTCTATTATTTACGTATCTTAGAGTTGAATTTTAATAAATTCTAAATAAGGAATAAATTAATTTAAGTAATTTTTTAGGTTTAATTAGGAAATTTTGTATGAGTTAGTATTTGTTTAGGATTCTTATTATATATTGCATATTTAGGAAGTTTTATTTAAGTTTTAATTACTTTTTATGATTTATGTCTAGTGGGCCTTCGAAAGCAAAGGAGTTGACATATCTTTACATAACATGGCATGCACATGCTGTGTGATAGAACATCAAAAGGGGAAAGTAATGACCAAGCCATGCATGAGCCATGAAGAAGCCATCTGCACTTAATGTCAATAAGAGCAATGTCACGGCATGTATATGATGTGTGAGTAAAGGATTCTGACCTAGAATGAAGCACGGCTAATGAACTTGCCCATGTTGAATGCTGTGTTGTACACTAAGTAAATTCACAATTTTATCTAAATGAAGCATGGTCATGTCACAAAGCCATGTCAAGAAGGCAGAAGTTTTCCTATTTTGAAAATAAGAAGGAATTAAAAGTCAAAAAGGATTCTTTTCATACTGGAGTACTATATAAGGAATTAAAAGTCAAAAAGTATTCTTTTCATATCAGAGTACTATATAAGGAATGAAAACTTTCTTAGAAGGGGGGAGATCGAGATTAAAGGGCGGCTAGACATAAATCATAGAAGACGAGGAGTTTATTTCTATTCTCTTTTCCATTTTTCATCTTCTTGTTTTTGGTTTTGATTATGGATTTCATCATAGCCATGTGTGGCTGAGTTTTTTTTTAGAGTCTTATTTAGGAGTAGTTATTCCATGACATGATTTGAACATAAGTTTTTATATTTAATTTGAATTTTAGTTAATTCTTTATGTTTCAATATTTATGTTGTTATCATTCTAAGCCTGTTTGATTACATGTTTATGGATGAGTTCACCAATGAGAGTTAGGGAAATTCATTAGCTTAAGACACTTAAAACTTAGATCACTCAACCACGAGAGTAGGTGAGCTCTTTGGGAAACCATAACTATAGGCAGAGGTCTACGGTGGTAAACCAATAATTATTAAGGAACTTAATGAGTTTTGATTAACTTTTTGATCACGAGAGTATGTTAAACTTTAATCTTAACATGCTTAATTGAACTCGAGAGAGTCTTTAGGTATTTTATAACAATTACCCTTAACTGAATTCATTGTCTTTTATTTATTAATCTGTTCATGTTGGACTAGAATAATGAAACTAGACCTAGGCTCTATTTTTACAAATATTTGATTTTACTTTTAATTATATTTCAATTATTTAAATTTTTAAACCTTGCTGAATTATTCAATCTATAAGCTGAGATTATACTTAAAAATTATTAGTAATCAATATATAGTCTCTGAGGGAATGATATCTTTCTACTGCAACCACAACCGTGTGTTTGCGGGTTTAAAACACAACATCTCTTTAAGATCAAAGGGCAATTCTTATGTTGCTCATAATCTAAGATCACAAAGTCCATTGAAAATATAAGTTTTTCAACTCACACAGGCACATCTTTAACCACTTTATAAGGCCTTTTAATTGAATGATCAGCAAGTTGAAGAGTCATATTTATGTTGATTACTTCCAAGATTAAGCTTATTGAGAAGAGAAAGAGGCATAAGATTAGTGCTAGCTCCTAAATCACACAATTATTTAAGAAATCCTTTAGAATCAAGAGTGCAAGGAATTGTAAAACTCCCTGGATCTTTGAGCTTGACTGGAATTTTCCTTAAAATGATAGAACTACAAGGCTTTGTTAGAGGTACCATCTTATTATTATTCCATTTCTGCTTGTTGGAGTGTAGACACCCAATTTTAGGATGATATGTTATGGATGTAACAAATGACTCCAGTGATGAAAATGTCTTCGAAACTTAATCCTTAAAAAATTCTAAGGGCTTTTAAAGGAAGGATTTAATGTTTTCAGGGTCTAAATCGCAAAGTTCTTTCTGGGACCTAATTGTAAAATTTTAATTTTTCCAGGTCGGAATTGAATTCTTTCATTTTCCTATTTCTAAATTGCTTCCAATTTAGTGTTTTAATTGGTTTAAACTTCCTAATTAATTCAATCTAAATTGATTTAAACTTCCTAATTAATTCATTCTTAATTGGTTTAAAATTCCTAAATATACTTTAGGAATTAGAATCACTTTAGGATTGGGGTTAGACCTCTTAGTTCTACTATAAAAAAGGAGGAGAGGAGAAGAGAAAAAAAAAAGGAGAAAAGGAGGGGAGAAGAAGAGAAGGACGTAGAAAGAGAAAAGGAGAGAAAGAAAAATTAAGTTTTTTTATTTACTTTTAATCAAAAGTTCTTTTGATTCATCAATTAATCAAAAGACTTGTGAAGGATTTTTTGAAGGAAAGATTCGAAGATTTATCAAGAACGGTGAATCACAAATCTGAGGAGCACCCTAATCATCCTTAAGCATACCATATTCTTCTATTTTTCTTTTATTTATTTGTTTATTTATTATTCTATTTATTTTATCATAATTTATTAATTAATTATTATTATTTTTATGGTGATTGTGGAGGAAAATACATGGTGATCATTGTGGAGGAAAACACATGGTGATCATATGACGAAGATGAATTGGAAATCCACAGAAAACTATAGATAAAGCCCTGTAGAGACTTAGTTTCTAGGGTTTTATTTTAATTTTTATTGTCTCTATTTTTATTCTTTATTTTTTATATTTTTATATTAATTCTTTTGGGAATTAATGTAATAACCCCAATAGTGGGAATAGTAATAAAATTATGTGTGTGGTTGCATGTTTATTTTTATTAAATTAATTAGTAAAATTAGGTTCCAATTTGGTAATCATTTAAAATCAATGAAGGAAGTAGATTAATTTAGGTTGCATGTTAATAAAATTAGGATTTTAGTAAAGATTAATTTAATTATTTATTTGATCTTATTTAATTGTTTTTTATGTTTTTATTTGTTTTTGAGCTTATTTATTATTTTTGTATGTTTTGGGCCTTAAGCCCATTTCAGATTTTGATTTGTTTATTTTTAGCCTATTTCATTTAATAATTAATTAGGTTTAATTAATTAAAACATATTTTTAGGTCCATAATTAATTAGATTTTAGGTTAGAAATATCTTTAGGCCCATTTAGTTAATTAGACATAGGCCCACTTAATTTAATTTAATTAATTTAGACTTAGCTCATTTAATTTAAGCCTTTTTCATAATTTGTAGATTTAAGATCATTATTTAATTAAAACATGTAGAATTAAGCTCATTAATTTAAATACCTTCATAACATGTGGAATTAGGCCCAATTTTTAGAATTAAAATTAGTAGGCTTAGGTTCATTTAATTAAAATAAAAAGGAATTAGGTCTTTAGGTTCACTTATAATCTAAAACATGTAGACTTTAGCTCATTTATCCATGTAGATTAGACTAACTTAGGGGTTATATGATTGAATGCATTATTTACTTGTATATTTCATGACTAGTTTGCCTTGGAGTTTATTGTTTTTTGGGTTTATATGAAATTGCATGTAAATAGAGGATAAGATAGTAATTCATAAGGTAATCCTAAACGAACACAAGACTGAAAGAAGTTGGTATTTCGTATCCAGAATCTCCTGGTTATGGTGCTAGATTTCTTTCAGGGAATCGAGTATCGCCTTTTCAAATTGTCCCAGTTATTACCCTGGGTGGCGACTCCTCATCTCCACGCCGTGTCTTTGTGACAGTGGTTAGTGTGTTCTCTAGAGCCTTGAGCTCAAACCGTGTCGCGGTTGCTAAAATCTTGGACGAGCGCTAAACCCCGCCGTCTACATGGAGATAATGTCTTTGAGGAATTTTACGTACTTTGGCATCTCATTTAATGATTTCGAGAGAGGTATTTTCAACTCTAACTTCTTGAAGGTTTCTATAAATCTTGCAAACCTTTGCTCATCATCATTCATCTTCCTTTGCCTTAAAGGAAAAGGTAGCCTTGGAGCATACTTTGATGTATCAAAATATGAGGCTGCTCCACTTAATTCTCCTTTGATTTTTAAGACATCTTTTCTCATATTTCAGTTTGTACATCTTTAATTTTTACCTCTTATGGCTCTTTTTCTTTATCAACCTTTAATGGCATTTGCTGCTTATCTTGAAGCTCTCTACCACTTCTCAAATTGATTGCCTAGAATTTCTCTTTTGGGTTGACTTCAGTGTTGCTTAGAAGATGAACTTGGCTTCTAGTAGAAAATACATTTGCTAATTGGCCAAGTTGAACCTTAATGTTGTGGATTGATGAAGACTGGTTCTTGAACATTTGGTCATACTTCTCATTTTAGCTATTGATCTTTAAGCCAATAGCTTCCATAAACTTATTAAATTTTAACTCTATAGCAGCAAATATCTTATCAATAAACTTGGTTTAAAATCTAGGTGGTGGTGTTGGTTTGGGGAATTGATTTGAGAAACCTTAAGAGTTTTGGTTGTTGCTCCATAAGAAATTAAAGTGGTTTCTCCAACCTTGGTTGTAAGTGCTTGAGTATGGGTTGTTGTTTTGTTATGTAGGTTAGAATTGCTTTCCAATATAGCTATAATTTTTAAGAGTTCCATCTCCATACACATTTCCACCACTAAAACCACACTCAAGAGTTGAGTGATCAAGCATATGATAACACTCACAAAATATAACTATAGAGGAAGTTGAGGAAGCATTACCCCTCATAGCTAAATCACTAATTTTCTTATTTAGTGTAACAAGTTATGCTTGAATAGAGGTAACATCATCAATTCCAAGCTTTCCTCCTTGTTTTGGAGCCAAATGTCTCTCTAAAGGCCATAAACAATTATTGTTAGCCATTTCCTCTAAGATTTCAAAAGCACCATCAATAGTATTTCTTATTAAAGACCCCCTACAGTTGCATCGATAGTGTCTCTTGTAGACCTCATAACACTATTATTAAAGGTTCAAATCAGAATATCTTTGGAAAGACCATGGTGTGGGCAACTTTGCTGTAACTCTTTAAATCTTTCCCATGCATCACACAAAGATTTATTTTCAAATTACTAAAAAGTAGTAATGTCTTTTATAATCTACACTGTCTTTGCAGGAGGG
This sequence comes from Mallotus nudiflorus, assembly GCA_947683625.1. Classification (NCBI taxonomy): domain Eukaryota; kingdom Viridiplantae; phylum Streptophyta; class Magnoliopsida; order Malpighiales; family Euphorbiaceae; genus Mallotus; species Mallotus nudiflorus. The sequence continues at coordinate 81,634 of CANTUR010000505.1, forward strand.
AAGTATTTTGCTAAAAATCCCTTTGCAAGAAGATCCTGTGTTGTGATTGATGCAGGTGGTTGAGAGTTAGACCAAGCTTTGGCTCTGTCTTTGAGTGTAAATGGAAAAAGCCTTAATTGAATAACATCATTGGGGACTCTGTTATATTTAAATGTCACATATCTCCAAGAAGTTGGTTGTGTGCATGTTTGGATCCTCAAAAGGCAATCCATGGAACGAAATAGTGGATTGGATTATTTGTAAAAGTGCTAGTTTGATTTCAAAGATGTTTGCTTGGACATTAAGCCTTGTGATACTCTATCTAGCTCCTTCTAAACCTGGTATAGCAAACTCAAGTAGAGTTCTTTCAACATTAGCTGGTTGGCTTCTTGTGCAACCATTTTACTCAGCCTACTCTTCAATCTTCTTCAATTCTCTCTTTCAAACTTTGATAAGTCTGGAATAAAGAGTAAAGGTTCTTATCTAGCATGATGAGTATTGTGCATACACAAATTTAAAGTACCAAAAACATAAATCATAAATAAAAAATAGAATATGAAATAGCAAATCCTCTAATTCAAATATAATTAATCAATTATGATGTTAGAACCGTCAATCCCTAGCAATAGCGCCAAAAAATTATTGCTTATGTACTGTAAGTGCACAGGTCTATAAGTAATAAAGTAATGAGTAGAGTATCGTCTCCATAGGGATTGAGGTCTAAGCACCTATTAATCTTAATTGTATATGTTTCAAGCTATCAATGGGTAGTTATTCAAAGCAAGTAAATAAACAAATTAACAATTGAACTAAAGAATGTTAGTGGGGGTATTATTAATCAAAGTAACAAGGAAACAAACAATATTGAAGGCATCTTGTTAGGAGAAATGGTATTTTCATTCAGCTAAATAACATTTTTGTTCAATTTATTATGTACACCTTAAGCTTTAAAAAATCAAATTAACAATCTCTCTCGAGTAAGGTTAATCTCACTAGAAAGCATTAATTAAATCTCATTATACAACTTAATTCTCATCATAATCATACAAAAAATATTAAATCTAACTTGGAAGGCATTGAGCAAACTTATGGAGGATTAGATCTAAACAAGCTTTCTTAATTCATTGAAAGATCTAATGAGTGTATGTGGGTCTATTAAATCCATTAACTCTCATTGCATAGATTCAACAAAGGATGCATTTGGCCATAATACATCACTCAATAAGCTTAATATATAAAATATACAATTAATAAACAAGAACTAATATGTTAAATAAACTTAATTCAAATGGGTTTCCAAAAATTCCAACATATGAAAACTTAGCCACCCATGGCTATTAAAATCAACATTCAATATTCAATTACACACAAGAGACTAGAAATAGGATAAGAGTAAGAAATGTTATCCAAAAAAGCTTGAATCTTTTAATGGGTCTTTCTCCTTCAGCTTCATTTTCTCCTTTTTCTCTTTCTTCTTTCCTCCTCTTATGTGTGTTTCTTTTTGTCTATTTTTTTCTCCTCTTTCTTGAGAATATAAGAGCGTGTGTATATAATATGTGTCATCTTGCCTATGTAATTCATGCCTTTTGTCCTTTTTAGCCCTTTTAGAACATGTCCTTTCTTCTCCTCTTAGATATTTCTCAAAATCAGCACACATCAACATGTTTTGTATTGGAAATGATGAAGTTATGATCATGTTGGATCCACACTGGTGTACAAAATGCCTCTTAAGAAAGGGTCATGAACGCGTAACATCTATGCTCATGATGGATGGTAGGATTAATGGATAACAGTGATCACATGAAGATCATGCTCGTGTTAGGCTCAAAATTACTTAGGGGAGAGCATTTTGGCATTTCCATAATTGTGCAATGAGCCACACTCGCATCAACAGCTTGCTCTACTGCACTTTGCTTTTTTTTTTGCTCTTTTGGCTCATAACTTCACCAAATCACCTTTTTTCCTCTTTTCCTTAAAAAAATCAAAGAAAATATAAAAGTACATTTATATTTTTTATATGATTTCCTATACTAAATGCTATTTAAAATATATAAATGCATGCAAATTAAACACCTAAAACTATGCATAATATGACACTAATAGTTATAAATGCCACAACTTTAGGGCTGTTGATTTTTGTGTTGTTGATGGTGGTTTTCATGATTTCTTAATGATGAACCACTACCTATGGAATAAGAAACACCTGTAGCAGTGGCAGTAATGATAATAACAAACATGTCACGATAGATTGAGCTTGATGATGATACCCAATTGCTAGAAATCCAGATTGAGCTTGATGATAATATAGATATCTATATATGAATAAGGTTTTTATTTAGCAACGACCAATTGCTAAACTTGCAGAATGAAGCTTTGGTCTGTAATAAGATAAAAAAAATTGTTAAAAAAAAATAAGAGCATTAAAAAAAAGCAAAAGCAAGCATGTTTTCACACATCTAATGGACCCTTGGTCTATAGTGCAATATGGACATGGTCCATGATATAATTTGCACATATTTAGTAAGTATATATGGTATACCATATATGCTTGTATACCCTACGCACATGCTTATGAGTATTATACCTTATTTACTAAACTGTATACCATATAGTTTATATGAAAAAGTATAAAAAAAATACCATGTGGTTTCAACCATAATCAACTTCCACCCTATGGTTTTAACCTTAACAAAATAGTACCTTGAGTTTCATTTTGTTAGCAAATCAAGGCAAATCAGCTGACACCATTATATATGCTGACATGGTAGAGGTATTATTGTCTTTTCACATTCCATTTTCCAATGTGGTCGGAAAGGACACAAAAGGAAAAAACCATGGTTTTGTTCTCAATTAATCAACATTGTCAACATCTTTGTCAAATATGTTCCCCTTTTAAAAACTTCTCTTTTTTTTATTTCCATTTACTCATTGCTCTACTTTACCATGACCATTGTTGTCTGTCATAACCCATTAATGTTTTGATTGAGTTTTTATTTATTATTCTTCTCTACTTATTTTAATGGCATTTCTAGATAAAATGGAAATGTGGGTTCTGCTCTGAATTCTATTTTCTTAGTGGGTTTTTCATTGTTTCTTGACAATAATATAGTAACTTGATTCAACAAAGAAACATAGCTGAAAAAGAAGAAAGATGTTAGAAATGAGAGTTTCTTATCCCAATAGATTGCATTTGAGGAAGGAGCTTACTCAAATAAGTAAAGCTGCAAGAGTTTAGCATAATATGGGAGATACTTCTTGTTATAAGTCACACCTCAGTTCCTCTAGATCCGCAGTTACTGTTGCTACTTTTACTTTTGCCTCTGAATGAAAAAAGTGTAGTTTCAAGAAATGATCTCGATGAAGACTGTAAGTCTCATTCCATTCAAGAAAGCCTTGATGATAGCTTGAGTGATGCAAGGAATGTTGCTGATTCTAGAAGCAATACTTGTGGGTAAGAGCAGGTCTTCCTCCATAATTTTTAGATGTCAGGATGCCAAATTTGTATCTCCATTAATGAAAAAAGCAATGGGGATCAAGAAAAATAACTAAGAAAACTAATACCCATTTGGATATTTTGTCTAGGTTTCAACAAAAAGAATTGAATTTAAGAAGATTGCTCAAGAGTCATCCTTTAATGGCTTTAGGTCTAGGAAGGGATGCCTCTATTGAGCAATCTGATGGCTTTACTGGGTTGGCAAGGATGTGGAATTCTTTGCTACTGGTCTAAAAGATCACCAAGACACAAAGGGGGTTGTAGAACTTGTTGAAAAGTAAAATTATATTCTTGGTTTTTTTTTCTTTTGCGTCCTTCCCATGATTAGTATTATTACTGTTAGTGTTAGGATGACCTTTAGTGATGGCTTTTCTTAGCCTTAAATTTCATGTCTTAGTCAATGTTTCCCCCGCATCATCCATAACAATATATGAGGTATGATCTATTGTATCCATAACAACATCTTTATCATCGGTGCACTTGCTATTGCTGCAATTCTTAGTCCTAATTTGAATAAGATCTTTGATTTCTACTTTGATTTCTCAATTTTGACAACCTCGTCGCATCCGTTGGAGGATTTAATAAGAGCGTTAGTGGTGGCATTATTGTCATGGTGAGGGGATTTATGAGATGAATTATTACGAGAGCAGTGGTGATGGTTGTTGCTACTGGTATGGTTCATTAACCATTTTAGGTCTTGTAAAGGGAAGTTATGAAGTGGATGGTGGTGAGATTTGAGAGTTGAAGAAGCCATGACATTGGTTCTAGTGGTGGTGGTGGTGGTAGTGGTAGCGGTAGCGGTGGCTGTGTTTGAAGAGTCGAGTTTCTCCGGTGACATTTGCTCAGTAAAGATAAATTTCTCGATCCCTCTAAAATGGAATGTGAAGAGATGATAATACCCTCTGTCACATCAGCATCTATAATGCTGTCAACTGATTTGCCATGATTTGCTAACGGAATGAAATGCAAGGTACTTATTTATTAGGGTTAAAACCACAGAGTGGAAGTTAATTAGGTTTGAAACCACATGACTTTTTTTTTTTTTTTGTAATTTTTCCTACTTTATATCTGTAAACTGTAACATATACATCATATTTTAATTTTTTTAGCCAATATATACATCACAGTATGCATTAGATTTTAATTAATGGAATATAAAATGCCCTAATATATATCCCACATCAAATAATTTATACTAATATATTGGATCTATACAAAAATATCCTGAAAAAAATGTGATCATAGTTTTTAAACCAAACTTTTCAATTTAGAAACATTTTTTGTCATAAAAAATCTACTTTCGTGGACCTAATATATTGACATCTCAAAACTGGTCCGGGCGGTCACTTTAAAACGGCACAGTTTTATACAGTGTATAAAATTACCCACCAAAATTAGTTGCCGTTGTAATATAAAACACAAGGTAAGGGTCCGATTCTTATATTCTCTTGTTTAAAAAAATTAAATTTAAATGATATTAAAAAGTAATTCATTTAAAAATAAATAAAATACGTAGAGTAATTCATTTAAAAAATTAGATAAAATACATAACAACATTTTAATGTCTATTAATTGAACTTAAATACCAAATTAACAAAATGAATTGACATTTCAGTCCTAGTTAATAATTCATCTTTTTTTTTCCCTTGTATCATAAATATATATATATACACAAGTGCCAACTAATTCTCAATAATAACTTCTACATATGTAGAATAAAAAATAAATTTAATACTTGTATTACACACTCGATTTTTTTAAGATATGTAGTAATAGTGTGTATATGGTGCAAGAATGGCAGAACAACAGAAGCCTGCATTACTTCACATAGTGAGGAAACAACAGAAACCTAAATTCAACAACATAGTAATTAATAGAGTTTGTGTCAAAAACCATAAAACCATCAGAATCTAGAGCTCACTTAACATATTCTATTCGAACAGGATTACAAGTACTGCGTATTCACTTTTTAGCTTCAGGGACAAGAAGCAAAGGTTGTTCCTTCATTAAAGTGAGGCCATTCTTCTCAGTCATATCCAGATGAGCAGGATTCTCACCATTAGGTAACGACCAGTCAAAGAAATGAATCAAGCAAGCAACAGCTAAAGGAATGTGTTTTGCAGCCATTGGTAAGTCAGGACAAATTCTCCTTCCAGAACCAAATGGTATAAAATCATAATCTTTTCCTCTATAATCTGGACTTGAATTGCAGAATCTGTCAGGCTTGAACACCAAAGGGTCTTCCCAGACTTTTGGGTCTCTCCCAATTGCCCAGAAATTAACTAGAACTTGAGCATCTTTTGGGATGGTATAGTTCATTACATGGAATGTTTTAATAGCTCTATGTGGAATGAGTAAACACTCTCAGAAATCTCAGTTTATTCTTCTTCTTCTACTGTTCACTCACAAACCCATTTTTCACATCTTTCTCCATTTTTTTGGAATTTTTATATTATGCTCTTTACTGTTCTAGTTTGTCCTAATTAGTTAGGAGAATCAGAATGTGTTTTTTACCATTTTCCATTTTCCGATTATCGGTGGGTGGCAACTCCAAACTTAAAAGGCTCCTCTGAGTTCCCAAAAAAAGGTTCTTGCGTTTATTATGAGAGGGATGGTATTCATTCTCTAGTGCCAGAGTCGTCGTGCCTCCCATAACAATAACATTTGGACATACCGTTGTCTATTGAATGTGCATTCCCAAAAAAAAAAAAAAAAAAGAGTTCATACCACAATGGAATAATGACAGAGATGGTTTTGCTTTTTTATTGCATTTCAAAACTTGTAGTGTCATCACTACAATTGAGAACTGAAGGTAATTGAAAACTGAAATAACATTTATTAGTGAGTAGTACTTGGAAGAAAGGATTACGAGTTGATAATATAGAGATTCCCTACCGATTTTCCATCTGCCAATATCACTTAACTTTCAGGTCCTGCATCAAACAATAGGTAGGCAAAAAATATGAAATTCAGCTTGGTATGTGTTGGCTAACTTGCTTACCAATAACAAATTAAATTTGAAGTTGGGAATAGGCAGTACAGCAGTAAGGGCAATTTTTGGGGTTAAAATAACATTTCTTGTCTGTATCACTAGGTTCATAGTTCCATCAGGTAAATACACTGGTGTTTTCTTATCAGTTGCATTGGGTTTAAATGAAAGGTTTGTACACATGTGATTCGATGCCCCTTTGTCTACTATCCAAGTTCCATGTTGATGGGGAGCAATAAGCCTTTGAATGAATTTACAGAATAATGAACAATATATATAATTCATCATCATTATTATTATTATTATATTTTTATTCTTAGAATTTGACTTTCTTATATTGTTAGAGATTTGATTTCTTACCTTAGCTAAAATTATCTTTATTTTATTTTTTAATTAAAATTAAGGTTAGGGTTGATAGGTTTGTGTCACTCTATAAATAGATAAATCTTAAGATTATATAAGGCAGTTTTTGTTGAATTGATTATTCAGAATTATTATTTTCCCAAATTTGATATTCTTGCGAATCAATGAATTCTTTGATGCCTATTTCCTGATATTTATGTACAAGTCAATAGGTTGTAAAAGGTTGATAGACAGCCAATCGTGCTCGATTCAATGGTTTGCAACATTTATCCCTTTTAACCTATGGTTTCATTATGTTAGTTGGTATTAGAGCTGTGCTCCTCGGACAAGATGTTTTGCAGAAGACAGCAACAGCAACTGATGTAGCGAAAGCCTAGGTTAAAAAGGATAAATATTGTAAGCTGTTGAATCGCTCATGATTGACTGTCTAACAATCTTCTACAACCTGTTGATTTGCACACAAATATCAGGAAATAGACATTCAGGAATTCGTTAATTCGCAAGAATACCAAATTTGGAAAAATAATAATTATGAATAATCAATTCAATAAAAACTGCCTTACATAGCCTTAAGACTTATATATTTATAAAGTGGTGCAAATGTACTAACCCTAACCGTAATTTTAATTAGGAAATAAAATAAAGACAATTCTAATTAAGGTAGGAAATCAAATCTCTAACAATATAGAAAAGTTAAATTCTAAGAATAAAAATATAATAATAATAATAATAATAATAATAATAATAATAATAATGAATTATATATGTTATCAATTATTCTGTAAACTCATTTAAAGATTTGTTGCTTCGCATCACATGTCTTAACAATTCCATAGTATTCAAAGTATAAATGAGATTAGGCGTAAGAACAAAACCTATAAAATCCTCTAGATGTGTAAAATTTACCATGTTTGCAGCCACGAGTGTATTCCCTTTCATTGGCTTCATCAATTCCTCCTGGACCAGATTTGCCAAATCTACATTCTGATTGAATCCTTTTTCTGCATCCATGTCCAATGGTGTATCCATTAAATGGGCTGCATATCTTCTTCCTACCTCATGTTTTGCACTAAGTTCCTTCTTCTTTTGATCTCTCAGTTGCCTGTACCAATCCGGATATCCTACAAACTTGAAACTGGTTTCTATGAGGTGTCCATTAACATTGCAATGAACACAATACTGTTGTTCTTTTTACTCTTTGCTTAATCCATTCCTCCTGACATTCCCTTAGTTCCCATCTTCTTTTCTTTTATTTGTATTTTTCCTCGTACAAGCATAGCTGAATTGCTTCCTGGTTCTACATATGTTACATAGACCTTCTCTTTACTTTTCCACCTCTGTAGATAGCTCTTTTTTTACAGATGGTAGAGGATCCATAAGTAGTATTACATTCCTGTTGTGATCATTGACATGATTCAGTCTCATTAAAAACTGCATCAAACGATTAAAAGAAGTGACATCAACCATAACCTTAGTAGACCCACAAGTACAATTTAGAATCAGCATTAGCATAGTCAATTCATCCCATAATTTTCTCATGTTATTGAACTAATTTCTCTTTGGATTTGATACAAGAAAGGTCCGTTGCTCTCTCCATATATCTCCTCCAGCTCACACCAAATATTTCTAGTCGCTGCTGTATACAGAAAAGCTTTAACAAGATCTCAGGCATTTCATAACTTCCATCTATGAAACCAAGCTTCATTTCCGCACCTAACGCAATTTTGACTGATCTGCCCCATGCGAAGAAAATTTTCCAACCGAAGGAGCAGTTACCAGTGACATACCTGGATGATCTGAGTTCTGTAAGAAAAGGGGATCTATGTTATCAATTGCACTTTGGTTCTTTCTCATGTCTGTCTCAACCATTTTAATCGTTTCTTCATGAATCTCTTCCATGGCTTCTTTCTTTACCATGTTTCGATGCTGCTCTAGATGAACGTCAATTATTGATCTCAATTCTGATTTATTAGATTTCTTTCTAGATTATTGCTCTGATCCCGTGAGCAAAAAAATGAGAGAATTTACAATGCACGGAAATTTATCCGAATAGACATTTCTGCATTTTGAAAACGTTTATGTATCAGAAATTTTAGAAAACGTTTCTGTATCAGAAATTTTAGAAAACTTCTTGGAAATGTTTTGGGGCTATTTCCACAAAGATGAAAAATTAAAAAATACATTTCCAACTTAAAAAATATATACCTTCAGTATTTTTCTAAATAAAAAATGAGACAAATTATCAAATAATTTTATATTTTTTTAACTAAACAAAATAATTGCTATAATTATACTATTACTTAATAGAATAGATAAAATTTTTTAAATTTATATATAAAATTTATATCTATATATATTCGTATATTTTTAATATTTATTTTTATACCCCTATATTTTTAATATTTACACATTTCCTCCCACATTTCTATTTTCTATAATTTTTAAAAAAGTGGTTTTGTCATATCCATTTTCACGTTTTTTCATTTCCATTTCCATGCTACATAGGAGAGAATAGTAAACTAATTTCTATTTATATGTGCCTGTTTTACACAGTCTCCTTATGACTATATATACACGCGTGTGCGGGGAGGGGGGGGGGTTATTTACCATTTTATGATAAGAAATAAAAAAAATCCCTTTTTATAGTACTTTTTAAACTATTTCCCATTTTTGTGGTAAATTTCGAAAGATTTTTTCAATTTATGGTACTTTTTCGAGGAGAATTGATTATTTCACCAATCAAAATGATGAAATGACTTTAGATTTTTTTTTTAAAAATTTTGTGTCCATTTCGCCACTATGAGTGGCGAAATGGACAAAGCAAAATTTTTTTTTCCCCATGCCAAATCCATACTTAGCCCCTTGAACATTTAGTCAATATCCCATTGACCACCTGAAATTTCTTTTTAGTCCTTAAATTTATATTTAAAGTTCAAATAGGGTCAAATTAATTATTGTAATGTAAAAAAATTATTTTAACATATACTTTCTTTTTCAATTAATTTTATAATATACTAAAATAATAAAAATATTATTTACAAATTTTTTATAAAAGATAATTAACTTAAAAAAATTTAAAAATTGATTAAATTATTAATTTACTAATTAATAATTATCAATTACCAATTTGGTAACTAATTAACAAAATTTTTAATAATTAATAAATTTAAAAGACACCAATTAATTAGTTACCATTTTTTTTTGGATTCTAACTCAAAAATAATTTTAAATAAATGAGTTAATTAGTTAATTTTAAAATATTTTTTTGGATTCTAACTCAAAAATTAATTTCTCTTAAAATTATAAATGAGTTAATTAGTTACCAATTATAATTGAGTTAGACACTGAAAAGAGTCCTAAAGGGGGGGGGGGGGGGAGAAAGGTGAATAGAACTATTAAATAAAAATGAAAAATTAAAAGAATTCTTTGCAAGAATTGAATGGAAGTCGAGAAGGATGAATGAAGAACATAAAAATTTAAGGAGTTCGGATTCAACAACAATCTTACGTCTTCGCCTAACTTATCCCCATGTTAGAATTTTCAGTCACCTACAATCTTATTCACAAAATTGAGATTACACGAGAGTTTTATGGCTCACTCTTACAACCTTACAACTTGAGTTTTTAAGGCTCACTCAAAAAACCAAAACCCAAGTGTTTCAATGGACAACACTTAAACCAATTCCTTTAGAAATAAATCTCACCTCCCTTCTAATCTAACTCAAAATTTAAGATGAATAGAAATTCTATTTCTAACACATAGCCAACTTTCACAGGAGTTATACAAATGAAGAATTATTTAAGAGAATTTCAGAGCTTAATGAATGCTTAAGAAAGAATGAATGATAAACAAGTTTCTTAACTTCCATTCAGCTCTAGAGGTGTTTATATAGATAAACACTAAAAAATATAGTTGTTAGAGGTGCAAATAATGTGTCCAATGTCTATATTTTGAATCATTGAAAGTGATGTTGTCAGATAGTTATTCATGAATTGAAACCGTGATTGGCTACTCAATACGTTTGAATTTGCCCACACTTTCTTTATAAAAGCTATATTGAATTAGCTTTCCATATCATTTTAAATCACCTAAATCAAACTTCTTTAACTCAAGATTTGTCCAAAATACTAAGAGCTATGCTATATGAGATGCAGACTACTATCAGATAGCTATACCCAAGTTGAAGCCGTGATTTGCTATTGAAGAAGTTTGAATTTGCCATACTTTCTTCATGAAAGCTGTAGATATTTGACTTTTCTTTCCATATCATTTTGAATCATATAAATTTGACTTCTATAACTTAAGATATGTCTAAAATACTAAGAGTTGTGCAATTTGAAATGCAGACTATTGTCATAAAGCTATACATAAGTTGAAGCCATTATTTTCTATTGAAGAAGTTTGAATTTTCCATACATTTTTCATGAATGTTGTAGATATTTGACTTATCTTTCCATATCATTTTGAATCACCTAAATTGGACTTCTGTAGCTTAAGATATGTCTAAAATACTAAGAGTTATGCAATCTAAAATGGCAGCTGCATACGTGGATTTTGACTTAATATTTGCATACACAAATGAACTCAGATTTTAATAAGAAAGCCTTATTCAGAAAGCTCAAGATGTCTTCTTCAAATGTGAAAAAGATAATTTTCTCATTATAAAACTCTGAGGATGTCAAAAGTCTCATTAAAACTCAGAGGTTGAATTAGCCCAAGATAAACATACTTCATTTTAACTTCCAATAGAGTCCTAACTTATACACACTTAAATAAATAAATTAAATGCTCAAAATTAAGTTTGTTAAGATTAAAATTAAGATTGATTATTGCTATGGTCAACAATCTCCCTCTTACCATTAATTAGGGTAGAGCACCATTGAGAACTCTCACTTATGAACTGTGTTACTGAAGCAAGGCTCTCCACTCATTGGTGTTGGCGCATTGGTGAAGATGATGGCCAATTAGTCTGATAGGTACCATTTAAAGGTGATATAGGTTGGGTATGACCTATAAATGTTTTTAATTGGTATCAGAGCTAGTTGTCCCTTACCGTTAATTAGGGTAAAGCACTAATGAGAACTCTCACTTATGAACTATATCACCAAAGTAGGGCTCTCTGCTTATTGGTGTTAGCACATCGGTGGAGACGATGGCTGGCTAGTCTGATAGTAAAATTAAAAGGTAATAGGTTGGGTATGACCTATAAACATTTTCAATTGGTATCATAGCTTGAATTCTAGGTACTTATTGCTAGAATACAAGATTATGGGGAGTTAATCACAAAACATCTCTTCTCTTAGATCATTCTTTGATGGTAGTGAATATCCATATAGGAAATTCAAAATGGAATTATATCTTGATTGTGATTCCATCAAACTTTGGAACATTGTCCTAAGAGGTTAGGAACCACCTATAACTATCATTGATGGTATGGTAACTACTCTTACAAGAAGCCAATGGAGTATTGATCAAAAGGAAGAAAATCACAAAAATAAAAAAACCTATGATTACTCTAGTCTCTTCAATGACTAAAAAAGAAGGAGACAATCTTCAATATTGTATATCAGCCAAAGAAATATAGGAGACCTTAGAAAACCACTACGAAAGCAACATTCAAGTAAAAAGTAAGAAGGTTTAACTTCATATGTATGAATATGAACTCTTCAAATTAAAGCCTCATGAATCAATCACGAAGATGAAAAATTGTCTGAATGCTCTCCTCATAACCCTAAAAAAATTTGGAAAACATTTCTCTAAGGAAGAGGTAAACAACAAGATTTTAAGAATCCTACCTAAGAAGGATTGGGAATCTCATGTTACTTCAATTAAGGAAGCTCAAGACCTCTCTACTCTATCAACCGATGTGCTCACTAGTAAGCTCTTAACATATGAGCTCACTATTAAGCAAAGAGGTGAAGAACAATAAGAGAAAGAAGAAAAGAAAAAGAGCATTGCTCTAAAAGCTCTTCAAGAAGATAGTGAAGAGGAAAGCATTAAAGATTCTAGTAATGAATATGGTGACATTGCCATGCTCATTAGGAACTTTAAGAAGTTTTTGAGAAAGAAAAACTTTTTAAGAATAAGGGACTTCAATAAGAAGTTCGAAGGAGATGGGAAGAAGAAAACTAAGGAGGTTACTTGCTATGAATGTAAGAAATCAGGACATATTAGAAGTGAGTGTCCTAAACTCAAATTCAAGAATAAAGGAGCAAAAGATAAGAAGAAGTCATTCAAAGCTACTTGGGATGATTCCTTTGAATTCAAAGAGGAAGAGGAATAATAAGAGGTAACCAATCTTTGCTTCACGGCCCTTGAAAATGAAAATGAGGTACCATTTACTTCTTATTCTTCCTTTGATGATTATGATAATTATTGTGATAATGATGATGATAATGAGAGCTCTATTATGAGCAAATTACTTGTTAAATGCAAAAGTTTATTATTTAAGACAAAGCATTATAAGCATGAGTTATGTAGCTTAAATAGAGAATTAGAAATTTTAAAATTTAATTTTGCTAAACTTGTTGAATCAAATGAAAAACTTGTTAATGATGCAAAATCTTTTAATTCTTTAGAAGATCAACTTAAGAAAGCAAATGATAAAAATCATAAGCTTTCTAAGGAGGTCTTAGAATTAAAGAATTTCATTGCTAAATTTAATAAAGAAAAAGAAACTTTAGATAGTCTTCTTGACTCTCAAAAATTTCATAGAGATACCTATGGAATTGGATATAAGAATGGAATGTCTTTATCATCTTCATCACATATTAATTTTGTAAAAGCTTTACATGATTTTACTCCTTCAACCTCTAAATTAAATGAGACTCAAGCTTTCAAAGCTAAAAGATTTCATATGTTAAATAGCAAGGGAAATTCTCATAAGATTCATCATTTATTAACACAAAGAGGTAAGGCTCAAACTAGAGCACCTAAACCCAAGCATGCTTATATGTACATTAGACATAATTATAATAGGCATGCTACACAATACAACATAAATAAATATGTTCCACAAAATTATCGAGATACACATTACCATTGCCAATGCATGTCCTACTTAATGACAAAAAATAATAGGAGATACACACAACACTAAAGGTATGTTGCACATACTAGGAAAGCATTTCATCCTAAGAGGAATAAATTTGAAAATATTGTATATTCTTATTGCATGATCAAAGGACATACTAATAATGTGTGCTTCTATAGAAGACTACATATGAATTTACTTCCTACAGATTATCTTAAAACTAACTAACCTAGACCCAGAAAGGTTTGAGTCTAAAAGAACACTTGAATTGTATTGTGTAGATGTACTTGAAATCCACAAGAATAAAAAGCAAGTGGTATCTCGATAGTGGATGTTTAAGGCACATGAAAAGAGACAAATAGAAATTCAATAAACTTTATGCTAAGGATGGAGGACACATTACTTTTGGAGATAATGTAAAAGAAAAAATTATTGGCATTGGAGAAATAGGTAATCTTCAATCCTTATCTATACATCATGTGTTGTTTATTAATGGTCTTAAACATAATTTGCTTAGTATAAGTCAATTATGTGACATGAAAAATAAAGTAACCTTCTATCTTAAAAATTGCTTTGTTAGTAGTCTTAATGAAAAAAAAATTATTTTTAATGGTGAAAGAGTAGACAATATTTATATCATTTATTTAAATAAAATTGATAAACAAAGACATAAAATGCTTAGTGTCTATATTCCATGACACATGAACATGACATATAAGGTTAGTACAAGCAAATTTTGAGCTTTTGAATGATCTTTGTAAACATGAACTTGTGATTGGTTTACCTAAGTTTGAATTAACTAAGGATAAACCTTATGATGCTTGCCAAAAGGGAAAATAATCCAAGTCCTCATTTAAGCTAAAAAATGTAGTGTCCATCTCTAAGCCAATTGAACTTATACATATGGATTTATTTGGACCAACTAGAGTTGCTAGTCTTAGTGGAATGCACTATGCATATATATTGGTTGATGATTACTCTAGATTTACATGGGTATGTTTCCTTACTCATAAGAATGATGTATTTAAAACTTTTAAAAAGGTTCCAAAAAGAGTTCAAAAAGAAAAAAGACTTTTATATGTCTTATATTAGAAGTGATCATGGAACCAAATTTAAAAATGAATTTTTCAAAAACTATTATAATAAAAATGGTATTTCTCATACATTTTCATCTCCTACAACTCCTCAACAAAATGGGGTAATTGAAAGGAAAAATAGAACTCTTGTGGAAATGGCTAGAATAAGGCTTTATGAGTATAATTTGCCTCTATACTTTTAGGCGAAAGCCATTAATAAATCATATTATATTTCAAACTGAGTTTTTAAAAGACCAATTTTAAATAAAACATCTTATGAGCTATGGAACAACAGAAAACCTAAAATCTCATATCTAAGAGTATTTGGATGCAAGTGCTTTATATTGAACACTAAGGAAAATCTTAGGAAATTTGATTCTAAAGCCGATAAAGAAATTTTCCTAGGCTATTCTATTCCTAGTAAAGCATATAGGGTCTTTAATAAGAGAACTCTAGTAGTTGAAGAGTCAATGCATGTGGTATTTGATGAATCAAACTCATTTGATCCTAGAAAGGATGTTTGTAGTATTGATGATCTTGTAGGTGACAATGAGATTATGAAAATAAAAGAAGAAAATGCTAGTAAGCCTTTGGAACCTGAAGATCCAAGCAAAAAGAAAAATGAGGAGATATCTCAACCTACCTTGAAGGATGAACTTTCAAAGGATTGACAATTCAAGAAAGTTCACCTTTAAGACCTCATTATAGGTAACACTATAAAAGGGGTAACTACTAGATCTCAATTCAAGTCTATTGTTAATTTAGCCTTCATTTCTCAAATTGAACCCAAAAATGTTGATGATGCTTTGTGTAATGAATTTTAAGTCCTTGCTATGCAAGAAGAGTTAAATTAATTTAAGACAAATAAGGTTTGGACCTTGGTCCTTAGACTTAAACATCATCTTATTATAGGCACCAAATAGGTGTTTAGAAATAAGATGAATGAACAAGGTATCATAACTAGGAACAAAGCTAGACTAGTAGCTAAAGGTTATAATTAAGAGGAAGACATTGATTATAATGAAACCTTTGCCCTCATTGTAAGGTTAGAAGCTATTAGGATGCTACTTGCATTTACATCATTCATGGATTTCAAACTTTATCAAATGGATGTTAAAATTTCATTTTTAAATGGTTTTATTGAAGAAGAGGTGTATGTTGAAAAACCTCTAGGTTTTGAAAGCTTTGATTTTCCAAATCATGTATTCAAACTTTCTAAAGCATTATATGGATTGAAATAAGCTCCTAGAGCTTGGTATGAAAGATTGAACAACTTCTTATTAGATAAAGGTTTCTCTAAAGGAAAAGTTGATACAACTCTTTTCATAAAGAAATCCAAGCATGATTAATTAATTATTCAAATATATATTGATGACATTATATTCGGTGCTACTAACCATTGCTTGTGTGAGGAATTCTCTAATTTAATGCAAGGAGAATTTAAGATGAGTATGATGGGTGAACTCAAATTCTTTCTTGGACTACAAATTAAGCAATGCAAAAATGGGGTTTTCATCAATCAAACCAAGTATGCAAGAGACGTTCTCAAGAAATTTGGCATGGATGGAGCTAAGATAAGTAAAACTCTAATGAGCACCACAACCAAACTTAACAAAGATGAGAATGGCAAACCGGTTAATGAAAAGCGATTTAGAGGTATGATCGAATCTCTTCTTTATTTAATTACTAGTAGACCTGATATTATGTTTGCTATTTGCTTATATGCTAGATTTCAATAAAGACCTATAGAAACTCATTTGAATGCTATCAAAAGAATTTTAAAATATCTTTATGGTACAATGCATTTAGGACTTTGGTATCCTAAGAGTTCATCTTTTGACTTAATTGGTTATTCTGATGCAGACTTTACTGGTAGTTTACTAGATATAAAAAGCACTTCCAGAACTAGTTAAGTTTTAGGACAATGTTTAGTTTCTTGGTTCAGAAAAAAACAAGTTTCAGTTGCCTTGTCCACTGCTAAAGCTAAATATATTGCAACAAGTTTTTATTGTTCACAAGTTTTGTGGCAAAAACAACAATTGTTAGACTATGGTGTAAAACTTGATCACATTCTAATCAAATATGACAATACAAGTGCTATCAACGTTAGCAAAAATCCCATTCAATATTCTAGAACTAAACATATAAACATTAGACATTATTTCTTGCGTGATCATGTTCAAATTGGTGATATTTCACTTGAACTTATTGATACAAATAATCAACTTGCAAATATCTTTACCAAACCTCTCAATGAAGAGAGATTAAATTTCATTGAGCATGGATTGTGCATGATTGATGATTCTGGTTTATCTTGATTTTATGTTTAATTGATGGTTGAACTGTTTTCATGTGAAATCATGTTGTGCTTACTGATTACTTTAATTGATAAATATTTTCATTTTTATCTTAAAATTTTTTTTGGTTTTTAGCTTATATTTGGTTTATTTTTTTTTCCTTTTACATTTTGTCAAAGGAAGAGAAATAATTTGAGTTTGCATGTGTACCTAGTTTTTTTTTTTAACATGTGTACTTAGTTTGTTTTTAATTTTAAAACTCCCTTAAAAAATGTGTTTATGTTAGTGACATATTATATTTTTGTTTGATATAGGGGCCGAAAATTGGTTTAAATTTTTGCATGCATATTAACATTATGGCTAATTTTGTTGTACATCATATATTACAAAAGACTTTATTTTGCTTACTTTATGTATGACATAGATTTTATAAAGATTTTGAGTATCTTTGTTTTTATTTTCCCTTTATATATCTCTCTTTTCTTTTTGCTTTTGACAAAGGGGAGAAATATATTTGAGTTTATTATTTATTACTATACATGTGTATAATATTTTATTATTGTGTTTATACATGCATAATTCATGTATAATCTCTTCTTAGAAATTGTTTTTATCTTTGATAAGGCATGCATTACTATACATATGTATAATATTTTATTATTATGTTTATACATGCATAATTCATATATAATTTCTTCTTAGAAATTGTTTTTATCTTTGATAAGGCATGAATATCATCTTAGAAATTGTTTTGATTTTTGATAAGGCATGAATATTTTTACAAAGATTTGGTGTATTTTTGCTTTGTTCCTATAAGAAGTGATGCATTTTAGTAGCATTATATGCATATATGTTTAAAATTATTTTCTCACATTGCCTAACATTTATTTAAATGATCATGTTATTATATTTTATGTTTTTAATAAATTTGTCATAAGAATGCCATGTTTTTATCCCTCTTGCTATATTTTATGTTGTTTTTTTATTTTTCTGTCAATGGGAATAATCTATAAATTTATATTTCTTATCATATCCATATTCATAGGCGGAGAAAAGAAAATATTTTATTTCATTTGGTATCATTATTATTACAAATATTATCACACACTTTACTTTATATTATTTTTTATCAAATTCAAAATAAATTTGTCAAAATCAAAATTAATATTTATTATTGCTAAGGCCAACAGACACTAATTTGGTAAATGAGTTAATTACTTACCAATTATAATTGATAGTTATAATTGGATTCTAACAATTTAAGAGAAATATTCTTAAATATTTTAAAATTTCATAAAATATAAAACATAATTTATATTTAAAAATTTAATAAATTTTAAAATTTTAAAAAATTACTAAAAAGGGGAAACTATTATTGTTTTCTAATAAAATTATTTTTGAGTTAGAATCCAAAAAATTGGTAACTCAAAAATAATTTTAAATAAATGAGTTAATTAGTTAATTTTAAAATAATTTTTTTGAATTCGAACTCAAAAATTAATTTCTCTTAAAATTATAAAGGAGTTAATTAGTTACCAATTATAATTGAGTGAGACACCAATTTGGTAAATGAGTTAATTAGTTATCAATTTCTATATACAATTATAATTGGATTCTAACAATTTAAGAGAAATATTCTTAAATATTTTAAAATTTCATAAAAATATAAAACATAATTTAGCATATATTTAAAAATTTATTAAAAATTTAAAAAAATGTACTAAAAAGTGGATACTATTATTTATTTAAAATTAAAATTATTTTTGAATTAGATCCCAAAAAAATTAGTAACTAATTAATTGATGTCTTTAGAATTTATTAATTATTAAAAATTTTGTTAATTAGTTACCAAATTGATAATTGATAATTATTAATTAGTAAATTGACAATTTGATCAATTTTTTAATTTCTGTTTAAGTTGTTTTAATTTTATTTTAAAATAATTTATTTATTTATAAAAAAGTTGTGAATAATATTTTTATTATTTTAGTATATTATAAAATTAATTGAAAAAGAAAGTATATGTTTAAATAATTCTTTTACATTACAATAATTAATTTGACCCTATTTGAACTTTAAATATAAATTTAAGAATTAAAAAGAAATTTTAGGTGGTTAATAGAATTTTGACTAAAAGTTCAGGGGGCTAAGTATGGATTTGGCATGGAAAAAAAATTTTGTTTTGTGTCTTTTTTTAAAAAAGCTAAATGATCAAATTTTCTTGAGAAAGTACTATAAATTGGAAAAAAATTTCAAAATTTACCAAAAAATAGAAAATAATTAAAAAAGTAACATAAAAACGGATTTTTTACTATAAAATGGTAAATAACTCACAAACTTGCCACCTCATCCTATTAACAACTGGCATAATAAAAAAAACATTAAAAAAATTTACATTTAATAGGAAGCAAGCAAATGAGGGCATATGTAGGAGAT
Source organism: Mallotus nudiflorus (assembly GCA_947683625.1). NCBI lineage: Eukaryota > Viridiplantae > Streptophyta > Magnoliopsida > Malpighiales > Euphorbiaceae > Mallotus > Mallotus nudiflorus. The sequence continues at coordinate 101,300 of CANTUR010000505.1, forward strand.
ATTGTAAAATATCTCATATATTATATAAATATCATATATCATATTCACAAAATATGTATTATGTTATATTTATTTAATATCTTTCATTCAAATAAGAAAAGTTTTTTTTATATTAATTTGCATGTAATTCAGTTGGATTTTAAGATATGAAAAATATGAAATATAGGATATTTTATAGAAAAAATTATAAATTTTTTTTATAAATCGAAAATACAAAAATTAATCAATATATTTTTTTTCTTGATTAAATTTCTAGACATTTTCATTATTTTAATATCATTAAATGATTCAAATGTAGAAAGTAGAAGGTATTGTGTGACTGAATGTAATTTAATACACCCGACTTCTATCAACTTGTGAGCATTTGAGTTCCTCTATATATCACACTAATCATAGTCGCTTCTTCTCTCTTTTCTCTTCAGAATTTTTCATTAAATATTTTTATTTTTTTCACCGTTGATCATTTTTAGATCGACAGTGATTTTTTATTATTTTTTCTATTATTTTTTATCCAATAAATACAGATTTTTAATCTGTTTATTTATTTAATTCTTCATTTATGATGTTATTAATCATTTTATGAAATTTTAATGGTTCTCTTTTATAGAGTCAATTAAAAATCATAGAGTCGATTTATGGCTAATGAACATCATGAAATGGTGCATAAAGATTGTTAAATAAATCGTCAAGTTGTAAATCAATATAACCTTATCAATGTGATTGAAAAATAGCGTCAAATGATTTTATATTTTCAATCAGAGTTTTTTTTCAATATTTCATGATTGTAATTTATTCATATTATATATTTATTAACATATATTATTGATCTTCAATTAATGAAACTTGATTTTTTTCTAAAAAAAAAAAAAAGAAAGTATTGTGATTCCTTCAGTTAAACATTGTTTCAATGCAGAAAATTTGACACTAATTATTTACAAAAGAGCAAAAGCAATTGACCGCAGAAGAAGAAAAATGGGCGAAAGAGAGAACAATCATGCACCTTTGTAGGTGCTTTTATAATCACAATTATGTTCGCAGTGGTATTTATTGTTCTTGCATGCAAATTCATTCAAGGTGTACGGTGTCATCTTTATCCTATTAGTTTACTTCCATTTTGTTTTGGTTTTATAGTAATCTTTACACTTGTATAAATGCTTGTACTGTTCATCGTGCTGTATACAATATTGAAAAACAATTAGCTGTGTCAAACTCTTTATAGTTAGAAGTTTAATAATTGATCATTTAAGTTTACTTAGGGTAAGTTAAAATTAAATTTAGTAATATTTTGCTTAATATTTATATCTATTGAATATTTTGTAATTGACATAAATTTTTTAAAATTGTTTCGTTTCCATTACTTGTTAAATTTTATACTTTAATTAATATAACTAATTTATTTGATAATTTAAAATTTTTAATATCATTCTATTTAAAATAATACTTCTTTTAACAATAATTTAACACTATTTTATATTGTATTTCTTTATAAATTTAATTATTAATTTAATTTTAAATAAAAATTATTAAAAATGTGATTACTTTTTCTCTAATAGTTTTAAATATGCTCTATTTTATACTTTTTAAAGAATAATTAAATTAGATACCTTTAAAGAAATTATATTAATAGTATAGTTTTTATTTGTTAAAGATTAAAAAATTATATTAATAGTATAATATTTTTTTAGGAACAAAATCTTTTTATTTGTTAAAAATTTAATGATTTCATCATTTACTTTTACTTAGAACTAATTTAAATGTAATTTAGTAAAAAAAAAAATACTCATCGACCAATTACAATTGTATTATTTAGATTTAATTTTTATGTGTGTTTACAATTTAAATCATATTTTATATAATTTTTAATATTAAAAATAAAATATAAAAAATCAGATTATAAGCATAATTGATGAAATTTTATAAATATATATCAATTAGTACTTGATATTACTACAATAAAAATATAACGATACTTTTAAATAAAAGTATAAAGAATTAATTTTAATAAAAATAAAAGTACATGAGGTTAATGTGAGAATTAAAACTGGTAAAATGAATCTCACTTAGTTCTCACTTTGTTAATACTATTTTATATTGTATTTCTTTATAAATTTAATTATTAATTTAATTTTAAATAAAAATTATTAAAAATGTGATTACTTTTTCTCTAATAGTTTTAAATATGCTCTATTTTATACTTTTTAGAATAATTAAATTAGATACCTTTAAAGAAATTATATTAATAGTATAGTTTTTATTTGTTAAAGATTAAAAAATTATATAATAGTATAATATTTTTTTAGGAACAAAAATCTTTTTATTTGTTAAAAATTTAATGATTTCATCATTTACTTTTACTTAGAACTAATTTAAATGTAATTTAGTAAAAAAAAAAAATACTCATCGACCAATTACAATTGTAATTATTTAGATTTAATTTTTATGTGTGTTTACAATTTAAATCATATTTTATATAATTTTTAATATTAAAAATAAAATATAAAAAATCAGATTATAAGCATAATTGATGAAATTTTATAAATATATATCAATTAGTACTTGATATTACTACAATAAAAATATAACGATACTTTTAAATAAAAGTATAAAGAATTAATTTTAATAAAAATAAAAGTACATGAGGTTAATGTGAGAATTTAAAACTGGTAAAATGAATCTCACTTAGTTCTCCACTTTGTTAATAACGTGTGAGTATATATATATTAATTTGAAGGTTTTTTTTTTGTTAACAATAGAACTGGCCAAATTCATTCAACGCAAGTGCCCCACAGGCATCAAAGTACAAGATCGCAGCTAAGTTGGCTGGAAGATAAAAAAATCCATGAAGGACAATTAAATAAATATCAGTATGTTTTAAAATCCAATATATTGCCTTATTGGCCTCCCTTTTAAATGATTTATGAAAAACAAAATTCAGAGAAAAAGAAAGAAAATTTAAGGGAAATATTTTTTTCATTCATATTCAAAGAAAGATTATATCTCTTATATATACATACAGTCCTAATCACAATCTAATTAGAAATAAAATAACATCCTAAATAAAATAGAACTTTATTCCTAATTATATACAAATAATTACTTCCTAATATACAATAAAAATATTTACTTTCTCAACACTCCCCCTCAAGTTGGTGAATATACGTCAATCATTCCGAACTTGCCAAGTGAGTTGTAGAATTTTTTTTTCAGATACAGCCTTTGTAAGGATGTCAGCTAGTTGAGTCTAAGACGAAACATATTGAAGGTCAAGCGTCCCTTGGTTCAGATAATCTTTTATGAAATATCTGTCAACCTCTACATGTTTAGTTCGATCATGTTGAATCGGATTGTTTGCAATTGCTATGGTTGCCTTGTTATCACAATTTAACAACATAGGCTTCGGATGCTTTAATCCCAGATCCTGAACAATTTTCCTTACCCAGAGCAACTCACATACTCCATGAGCCATTCTCTAAACTCAGCTTCAGTACTTGATCTTGCTACAATTTTCTGCTTCTTACTTCTCCACGTGACTAAATTATTTCTAATAAATGTAAAATACCCGGATGTTGATTTTCAATCAGTCCGATGTCCAGCCTAATAAGCATCAGTATAGTTAGTAAGTTCATAATCCATATTCCTCCCAAAGAATAACCTTTTACCCTGAGAAGACTTTAGATATCTTAATATTTGGTATACTGCATTCATATGTTTTTTACTCGGAGAATGCATGAACTGACTCAAAACACTTACTGCATAAGCAATGTCTAGCTGAGTATGAGATAGGTAAATCAACCTTCCCACCAACCTTTAATACTGATCTCTATCAGTTGGAACTTGACCTTCTAGGATTGAAAGTCCATAGTTGACTTCAATAGGATTCTCGGCTGGCTTATAATCAAGCGTTCTAGTCTCTGTCAGTAGGGCCATTACGTACTTTTGCTGGCAAAGAGAAATTTCTTGAGCTGATCTTGCAACTTCAATCCCTAAAAAATACTTCAAGTTTCCCAAATCCTTAAGTTCGAACTCGGATGCTAACTGTCTTTGCAAGATTGTTGTCTCACTCGGATCATTTCCAGTGACCACCATATCATCAAGATATACAATTAGTGCGGTGACTTTACCTAACTTCTATTTGATGAATAGTGTGTGATCATCATCACTTTGCTTATATTCGAGCTTCCTCATAAAGGCTGAGAGTCGTCCAAACCATGCTTTAGGCAATTTCTTGAGTCCATACAATGCTCTTTTTAGTTTGCATACTCGGTCAGTACATTTAGTTCCAGGTGGTAGGTGGTGGATCCATATATACTTCTTCATCTATGGTTCCATTCAAAAATGCATTCTTTACATCAAATTGTCGTAGCGGCCAATCCAGGTTAGCAGCTAAGGAAATAAGGACTCGGATGGTGTTCATTTTTGCTACTGGGGTAAATGTATCTTCATAGTCAATTCCATACTTCTGAGTATACCCCTTTGCTACCAATCGAGCTTTATATCGATTAATTCTTCCACCTGGATTGAGTTTAACAGTAAATATCCACCTGCACCCCACCGTTTTCTTTCCTTCTGGAAGAGGAACAAGATCCTATGTCCGATTCTTTTGCAATGCCTCCATTTCATCATTCATAGCTTTCTTCTAATCCAGATCATCTAAGGCTTCTTGCACATTACTCAGAATAGATACATTAGATAATTGATTTACAGTAAGTGCATGTAATTTAGACAAATGGTTGGTTGATATGAAGTTATTGATAAGATATTTAGCTTTGGTATGAAGGTCCAGATCATATTATTTTTTCGGAACCCCTTTATTGATTTTAGAAGGATAACGAGGCTCAGTATTTGGAATTAAAGGAGACAAGTTTACCTTATTATACACCGCATCAGGAGTTTCTTTAGCTTCTGGTGTGGGTTTGGAAGATATACTATCTTGATTACTCGATTTTTCTTCGATGATCTGTCTGGGTGAGATGCTCGTACTCGGAACATCAGATGTCTCTCCAGGTGAGATGCTCGTACTCGGAACACTAGATGTCTATCCAGATATCTATCCGGGTGAGATGCTTGGACTCGAAACACCAGGTGTCTGTCCAGATGTCTGTTCAGGTGAGATGCTCGGAACATTATGGAGACTCGAATTTGTCGGAACACTCAGAATGCTATCTTCAAGCTCAATGAGGGTCGGATGTTTCTTCCCTTGAAGAGAGCACTCGGAGTGGGAGAAGAAAGGACTATTTTTATGAAACCGAACATCCCGAGTAACATACATCTTTTTTGTATTCGGATCATAACACCGATATCCTTTTTGTAAATTCGCATAACCAACAAAGATACACCGGATAGCTCAAGGGTCTAATTTGCCAAGTGTCTAATGAACATATGCCGAGCATCCAAAAACTCGGGGTTCGAGATTATTGAGGGGTGGAGATATGACAAGTTCCTAAAGTTTCTAAAGAGAAGTTTTAAAATTAAGTACTTGTGATGGTGTCCGGTTTATGAGATATATAGCGGATCGAACAACCTCTCCCCAGTATTCTCGAGGAACATTCATATCAAAGAATGATGCTCAAACAACTTCCAATAACTGTCGGTTCTTCCGTTCGGCTATACCATTCTGTTGAGGAGTGCCGACACAAGATGTTTGGTGGTGAATGCCTTTCTTGTGGAAAAAATCATTGAGGATTGAGTTAACATATTCCCCACCTTTGTCAGACTGCAAGAATCAAATTTTACTCTGATATTGTATATCCACCATGTTGTACAGGTCCTGAAACTTGGAGCACACATCTCCTTTATTAGAAAGTAGTGATACCCAGGTCATCCGGGTACATTCATCAATAAATATTACAAAATATCGAGCACTAGATAGAGTGGGAATTCGAGCGAGTCCCTATACATCAGAATGAATGGTTATAAATGGAACTAAATTTTTATTATAACTCGGTACATAAGAAATTCGGTGGCCTTTTGCCAATTCACAAACTTCACACTTGAATTTCGAGTTTGTGGTATTTAAAAATAAATTCAGTTTTATTTGTCTGAGATAATGAAAAGAGAGATGCCCAAGACGACGATGCCACAAGATTACTTGGTCTTTACTCGAGCAACTTCTACCAACCCTATTAACTTGACTTGTCTTCTGTTTTGAATCATTATGCAACTCAAGATAGTACAATTTTTCATGTTTAACACTAGAGCCAAGAATCCAATACATTGCAATGTCCTGAAATACACAATAATTAGGCCAAAATTTGACAATGCAATTTAAGGTTTCAATGATTTGGCCAACAGATAGTAGATTTCAAGAAAGAGATGGAATAATAAGAACAGTATCTAAATTAAGAGAGTTGGAGTTAGATACTGATCCCTCATGAGTGACTGGTGCTATGCCTCTATTAGCAGTTGCATATTTTGTTGGGTTGATGGATGGATAGATGTAAGATGGTGAGTGGAGTTTGTCATATGATCAGTAGCACTTGTATCAATAATCCATGTATTATTTCGAGTAAGATTTGTCATACCTGAAGTGGTATTAGGATTACTACTTGGTTTAGTAGAAGTAGTAATTGCAGCCTTGCCAAGCTTCTTATGAGGCTTTTTGTTGAAATCCCACAATTCTGGATATCCCATAATTTCATAGCACCATTCCTTGGAGTATCCAACTTCACCACAATGAGTACAAGTATATGTGGTGGGCTTACTCGGTATCTTTCCTTTGAACTGGGGCCGAGTCTGAGCTGCTACAAGTATAGAATGGTCCAGCAGTATCTTCGGTTCTTCCATCGTATGTCGTTGGTTATGATCCCTCCGGACATATGCATAACTAGACTCGAGATCAAGAGGTGGATCCTTCCAGAGTATTTCACTCCAAGCATTATTACATTCAGAATCAAGCCCGGTTAGGAAAATATGTGTTCGAAGCCGGGTAATATGTTTATAGAGTGATACTGTTCCATTAACATCCTCCCCTTGTGCACATGTCCGGGCATCGATTTCTTGAAATATTCCAATCAATTCATTATAGGATGCAGGTAATGTCTTACCATTCTGACGTGTTGTGAATGATTTCCAGTTCAATTCAAATAACTGGGTTTCATCAGACCCATCATAGAAGGCTTTTGAGATAGCATCCCATATCTCTTTTGCTGTTGGAAGACAGATGAATCTCTACATCAATGTCGTACTCATCGAGTCAATCAGCCAACTTTTGACTCGATTATTATCAAGGAGGCAAGTCTCCAATGCTTTATCTCCTGCTGGTGGTTTTGGCGTAGTGTCATTCAGAAAGCCAGATTTATTTCTGGCTCTAATTCACATCTCCATGATCTGTGACCATAGAGTATAATTCGTATCATCAAGAATGATTCCTGTGGGAAAGGGAGAATTATCTTGAAGGGTTAAAATTGGGTGTTTCATGGGATACGATGGATGTGTTTTCGGTGGTCATGACTTTGAAGATTCAAAGAATTCAAAGGAATAAAAAAATACGATTTCAAGAATTCAATAAAAAAATTCGATTTCAATAGGTATGCTCTGATACCATAAAGAACAAAATTCAGAGAAAAAAAATTCAAGGGAAATATTTTTCCATTGATATTCAAAGAAGGGTTACATCATTTATATATACATACAGTCCTAATCACAATCTAATTAGGAATGAAATAACATCCTAAATAAAATAGAACTTTATTTCTAATTGTATACAAATATTTACTTCCTAATATACAATAAAAATATTTACTTCCTCAACCATTTAAACCTAAACTAAGGCTCATCACCAGACATTACCATAATATCTTGAACAGTAGTCTTAATCTCCAAGGATTGCCTTTACTTGGATCAATAATTGCATCAACCAGCAGCCTGGAATCAGATTCAAAGATTGCCCTTCGAACTGCTCTAGCCTTTACTAAAGCCACACGTGCTGCCATTGCCATAGCGTCTGCTCATAGAGCTGAAATTGTCAATTGAGAAAACCAGTAAGCTTTCATAACTCTGCCAGCATAATCCCTAGCTAAAGCCATCATGCATGCTTTTTTGGACTCTGGCCTGAGACCTGTATCAGTATTAAATTTGAACCAGCCTGGGGGAGGAGCACTCCATACACTTTGCTGCCCATGTGCAACTGAGGAAGATCTACTTCCATTGATTGAATTAGGAATGTTCCATTGTTGTAATTAGGATTCAACAGCATTTGAGACAATATGTTGGGGATCCACATTTAAACATGCAAAAATTAATATCTACTCTACCAAAATTGCCACCAAATAAATATAATTAGATCAAGCATTTTCTCATCCTTCCAACTCTTCAGGCTATCACAAGTTGCCATCCACCATGATGTTGTTGATGGAAAACCTGTCTCATTTGGAATAAAAGAGGTGATATGAACCTGACACTGCCAGTAGCTTGGCATAAGAAAAACACATGCTCTAAAGTTTCCTCAATCATCATGACAGAATTGACATATTGGGGACACTGCCGTTCTTCTCCTGAACAAGTTCTCTCTACTACTTAGAGAATTAGTCATCACTCTCCAAAAGAAGACCTGAAGCATTGGAGGAACTTTCCTTCTCCAAATAGAAACCCAAAATTGTTTATCCAAGTTTAAAAAAGCTTAAGACCTCATCTGATTTTTCTCAAGGTCCACATTAATCAGGAAATGGTATCCCTTTGAGCAAAAAAAACTTAATGGAATTTGTAAAATAGCTTTGCATTGATCTTCCTCAAATAATTGGAATTTTTCCTTCATTCTTCCTCCATCGAGATCCCCAGCCACCACGCCGGTCCCCACAAGTTCTAGCCACCAGGCCGATCCCCTTGAGTTCTAGCCACCTATATATATATATTATTTCTTGAATGGTTTGGTGAATACATTAATTTTGATTTGTGAATTTTGTGATTTCTTTATTTTTTTTAATTTCGAAAAAATTATTTATTTATTTTTAGAGAATTTAGTTATTTTAGTTAGTTTTTATAGAATTCAGTTATTTTAGTTTAAATATTTTAAATATTTTTAACTTAATTTAATTCATTTTAATAAAGTTAGTTAAATTAATTTTTGTAAATTTAGTTAAATAGGCGGAATTTAGAGATAGAATATATATAATTAGAAAAAAATATTTACAGAAATTTTTATTGTAGTGAACAATGTTAAGCATATATTTATAGAAATTTTTTTAACTAGCGACAATTAAATTAGTTATTTTATTTAATATTGTGATTTCATCATTAAATTTTCATGAAGTTAAGTTGTATGAGGCAAATTTGTATGTTTTGGGAAATGGTGCCCATAAATGTAATTTTGCCTTGATCAATTAGCTCAAAAGCACATACATAGATAATAAATTTTGACGGGAAATATTTACACGAGAATCATGACAAGTTTGAGTGATATCATATAATTATTATTTTTTTTTATCAAAGATTACTGAAGATGTATGTGTTTTTTGCGTTGATTGATAGTGTCAAACCTACATATAAAGTCATCATTTTCTATAACACGAAAATAGTCTTGAGGTTGTTTTCATATTGTGAAAAATGACAATTTTGAATGTAGTTTTGGCTTCCTCTATTAGTTCAAAAGCACATATATCGACAATAATTTTTAGTAAGAAATATCTATATGAGAATTATGACAAAGTTTGAGTTATATCGTGTGATTATTTTTTATCTAAGTTTACTATTGATTTTTGTGTTCATTGATCATGTCAAACCTACATATAAAGTTACCATTACCCTAAACACACACAACCTCAATATATCATAAACTTAAAATTTTTAATTCAATTTATTTAGTAGTATTATTTGATTTGGTTGATATTTATATTATGCACAATACTTTAGAAGTGCAATGTGAATGTGAATTGTGCAAAATAGTTGGTTGTATAAGGCGAATTATTTGGGAGTTTTATTTATTTGCAGGTTTAAATAATTGATTTATTAATTTTCAACCTCTGTACGAGATCTGGCAGAGCATAGTTACAAATGAAATTCTACTAAAATTTTGTTGATTTTTTTAAATGTTTTGGATGTAGATATGGCTAGACGTTGTCCCTTATTTCCACTAGTGTCAGACATTAGATTGTCATAGCCACCCCCCTCCCCTCCTCTGACAACATTTGTTGCCTATGTCGAGTCTAGTCACACACTAATCCGAACACCAATCAACGTCAATGGTGACAAGTACAAATTAATTAACAATTTTTTTAAGTATACACATTAAGAATAAATATTAAGAATAAATGTTAACAAGCTTAGATTTTTTTTTGGTTTTACAAATTACTCCTGACAGTCATTTTGTCAGTAATTATATAACAGAGAAGACACATCAAAGGCAACATGAGGTTGGATGCACTTGGAGTGATGTGCCCATTGACTTCAAGAACTTCTATTGGAAGAGTTCATGGTAAAAACTAGAATTTCTAATATATTTAATATTTATGACATGTTTATTTATATATAATATATATAGTTATTGTTTTTATGTAATTACATTTAATATAATTTTTTTAATTTATGGCGTATTGTCGACTTGTGTCCAAGGAGGAACACATCTACCATCAATGATGGAGTGTCTGTGGGACTCAGTACAACAAGATGCTATACAATTGAAGAAAGAAGGGGGTCAAACTAGATGGTATCTAACAGGATATCTAGGATAGGTGGCAAGCCCATTGGCAAACTCCTAAATGGAAAGAGAAGTGTGTAAGGACAAAGCCAACTGTATAAGTAAGACCGGAGGACAAGGCACCAATGTCACGAAGCACACCGATGACTCTTGCAACATAGTCGACCAAGTTAGAGGATTAGTAAGTTAATTTAATAATTTTTTATAATTTTTATTAATAATATTTATTAGTTAATTTAATAATATTTAAGTGTTGATGAATTTCTTAATTTTTTTATTTTATTTTTTAGACTAAGGAATTAGAGCAGGAACCTACAACTAGGGATATCTCTAGATTGACCTATACGAAGAAGGATGGATACTTCATTGATAGTCAGTTGCAAAAACTTAATGTAAGTTATTTAAATTGTAGATTTTAGATTAATTTTTTAATATCATTCGCTTGTAGGATAAGATCACGAAGATGGTCGATGCTACGTCATAGCTTACTAATGATGCCTCACAACCACCTACATTGGACTTGATGAGTATTTATCTCAAGACTATAGGTGGCAAGAAGAATCAGTGCATCTACGACATTGGATCACATGTGTCTGCTTTTAACGGGAGCTCTTTCGACAGCATTGGCACATAAACACTTTATGCTGCCCCAGCATGTGATGATTGTGCACTTCATCTAATTCAATAGCATCTAGAAGAGAAGTATACTCATAAGCTTTAGCATGAGAAAGCGCGAGAAGATCAATGCGAGACGGCTGGAAGCTGAGCGTCAGTGAGTCTTTGCTCAGTTCAAGTGATTGGAGCAGGAGCAGGAGCATGAGCATATGTAACGTATGTAGATGCAACATATGATACGAATGCATGTTGACTTTCCCCTCGATGGATCGTCTACATCTAAAGTCCTAAAGGACAATCCAATTAATGATGATCCTCCTCCTTCTACTCCACCAGCTTCATGATTTGACATACACGGTCATGTATTTTTTTAATTTCTTTTTCATGTATATATATTGATGTACATTATCATTTTTGTATTAGTATGAATATATATTTTTCTATTAATATTATTATTTTTAAAAATTTTTTTGAATTTATTTATTTTTATCTAATAACTATTAAAACAATAATTTAAAAATTAAATAAATTATTATTAGAAATACACACAAATATATATATATAATTTTTTTATTTTAAAAAATTTCAATATTTAGTGATGGTCTATATTTTATCAATCCATCGCGGATTTCAGAAGCTACAAGACAAACAAATAGCGACAGATTATTTTCTATTGTTAAATGTGTTCGTGGTTAATCAGTTGTTAAATTTTGCTACTGATAATAAATTCTGTTGCAAAATTAATTAGTGACTATGATTTTAACTACCGATTTTATCAGTAGCTAATCCTCCAATTTTTTGTTGTGGCAAATTTAATGATGGGATCATTGAGTGGGTCATCCATCTTTCTGGTGTATGAAAGCCTTATTCCCTAGTCTCTTTTCAGGCTTCCAAGAGTCGCAGCTCAGTATAAGAAAAGCCTTGTACTCATACTACCTCCAAATATTTTAGAATGTGTAGTCTTTGTTCATATTCATAATAATCAAAGGATGAAATTGGATTCAAACATTGTTGAATGTTTATGTTCATGTTCACATAAAGGATACATACGCTTCGATCTTTTCATGGAGAAATGATGTATATATATCTCTATGGATGTTACTTTTATAGAAGAAGAATTTTTTTTTAAAAAAAAAAGGTCCAGGGAAAGATCTAGTAGCACGGAGGAGCAATAATGATCAGGATTCATTAATGAAAGAAGAGAATGAAGAAGGAGAAGGAGAGAACCACGAATGACTCTCTACCAATCTACATATAGATCACAAGTAATCTTTAGACAATATCCTAGAGGTAAGACATATCGATTAATCTCTCATTGATGATGCTAATATTTTTTTTGTGGGGACTATAAGTTACCCTTCAGAGCAAATCCCGGAGCACCTCCAAACCAATGTTCACCTAAAGTGGAGAATAGGATGGTTTGTGGTCTAATTGCTCAGCATGTCATCACCAAAAAGTTAAAAAGGCCTCCTAGCGATGTTTGTAAATAAATTACGAGCAAATTACATTTTCCCCCTCAATTAGACCTAATTCACATTGAAAATTGAACTTTTTATTCTGTTATTTGAAAATTGAACTTTTTATTCTTTAATTTTCATTCTGTCAATACTTAAGTCCTTCCAATAAAGCTCCGATGAATCTCTTATGTTAAAAAAATTTAGGTCCCTCTATTTTATAAAAATATACAATGTAATCCCTCTATTTTACAAAAAAGTATAGTTTAATCCCTCTATTTTAATAAAATTAAATAATTTAATTTTTTATTTTAATATATATATATTTTTAAATTTTGAATATTAGATTTTTAAGGGTAACTATTTCTTTCAACACTTACATATATTTCAATCGATATATTATAGTTAAAAATCAGGCCGTTTCAACAATTGTAATTTTTAAATTTATTAAAAAGAAAATTAATTAAACTAAGTAGAAAATGTTAATATAAAATAAAATAGATGAAGTTTTATTATTTAATTTATTATTTTATATATTGATATATGTATATATAGGTGTTAATAATTGACATTAAAATTAAAAATTAAAAATAATTAAAACTTTGAGGGACTAAATTGTGTTATAGTATTGAAATAAAGAGATTAAATTGTTTTATCTTTATAAAGCACAATGACCTAAGTGTTAGTCTAATATAAGAGATTCATAGTAACCCTATCAAAAGGATTAAAGTGTTCAATGAATGAAAATTGAGGGATAAAAAAACTCAATTTTTAAACAAGAGGAGAGAAACTATGAATTAGGTCAAATTTCAGGGGGAAAATATAATTCACCCATAAATTATCTACAAAGGATATATCTCCTTCTACTATGGAAGAAGAATTGAAAGATCCAAATTGGGCAAAAAGCATTAACATTTATATCAGGTGTTTTAATGAAAGCAAGTTTTGATGCGCAATAAATTTTAGCTCCCAATATGATTGAATCTTTCGAGTGGGCATAAGAATTAAATTGTCAAGTTGGCACACTGCTCGTGGGCCTTCAAAGTCAATCGTGAATAAATTTTCTGCATCATCAGGCTAGCGATTTCAAGTCTTTGTCCATCAAAAGAATGATCCTTCTTCATTAAATCATTGTAAGAAAGTCTTCAAAGAAAGATTCATGCTGGGAAGTTCAAAACCCATCTGTTGACGTAAAATAATTATTATTAATGGTTAACCTTTGGCATGTGGTCGTGTATACACTAAAACTTTATGGGCGATTCTTGTTCATTTCAAATGTAATATACTAACAAAAGGATATATAATATATAATTCAAGTGTTTTACATTTTATAAAAAAAAAAAAAAAATACACATGCGCTTACCGAACTAACATCTTAAATAAAATTACACTTGTATTTAGATTTAAAAAAACTTATAATAAATAAATTAGATATGCAATTTCCAGCATATATATAGGCATCATCATGTGATTAAGTTGCACTTTCTCAATCTGACATCAAATGTTCTTATATTCCTGGTGATTGACACTTACCACCTGGCAGTTCAACAAATTAAGGTATAAAACATTTAATTGAGTCCCTGTAATTTTATGTTATATCTTATCAAGTTTTTATAATTTTAGTTTCCAACTAACTGTATTCTTATTGTTTCAACATTTTTTTACTAGAATAATTCCAGCTAAAGTCATTAAAAAATTTAAATCATTGTGCATTCTTCATCATCTTTTGTCTAATTTTTATATAAATCAATTACTTATAATAAATAGATTTTAATGGAGAGAGATTCAGGGCACCATGTTCATCTCAAGGATCAAAAAGATAAATATAAATTCATTGCTTTTTATTTATTGTTACCAATACTTTTTTCCCCTGCTGTAGGGGTTAGAGGATCATTACGGTATTATTGTTGGACATTTTCTAAGCTTAGCAAATAAATTTTCTTTTTTTTTTTTCCTAGTCGAAATAGAAATGATTAAAGTGTTAATATATTAGTCTCCATAGTTTTAAGAGGAGTAAGGATAGATCTCTGAACTCCTCAACACCATATTCCCATCCCAAATGACATTGCACTGAACCAGCACAGGCTTAACACATAAGTACAAATTTACCAGATTGGTTCAATGGGTATCAAAATTGTATTTGATTTTCTTGATTAAATTTTTAAATATCAACAAATATAAAATTAATATATCAGAGAAACCAAGCGATACGCCGTGGAACCAAGCTGACTGTAAAATCCATTTCAATAAAAATTTCAACCAATGAGCAGACTTAGCCATCAAATTCATTGGTGATATTGGTAATCCCATCAATAATTTTATTTTATTGCCAGATAAATTTTTTATATAATTCTTTTGCTATTAATTTTTTTTTTGAGAGAATAAACTATTATATTAAAGCAAGGAAAAAAAAAAAAAGCGTTATCTACCACTTCCCTTGGGAACTTATCAGACCAGGTAGTGATAGAACTACAAGCACTAAAAGAAAATTGGGCTAAAGCATGAGCTACTTTATTGCATGATCCGGGCTGATATAAAAAAGAGAAAGAAAGGAAATTACTTAAAAACTGAATATCTGAAATAATTAAACCCAAAGCTGTCAAGTCAGCATCCTTCGAATTTAATTTCTGGACAAGGGCCAGACAATCAGTTTCGAAGATCACATTCTGAAGCTGCATGTCAACGGCAAGTTGAGTACCCATTCTACAAGCGATAGCTTCTGCTATTTCAGGAGCTAAGACTGATTCTTCAGTGTATGCTTGTGCTGCAATCAGATGACTTGAGCTGTCCCGGATTACAATTCCATAACCTGTGCCTTTCTCACTCTTAACCACTGCATAAGTATTAATCTTGAACTGATTAGTAGCTGGTGGTTGCCATTTCGAAGCTCTATCCAAGCGAGAATGAGCCTTAAGTCTTCACGTTTGCAGCCTCATAATAAAAAGAACCTTCATAGCTCTTTGTTAGCACTCAGTGGCATCCATCATGACCTGGTTATGAAGACAAACATTCTTCGCATACCAAATAAACCCTAAGAACACAAGACAGAGAGTGAAACTTTTATCAGGGAGATTTGCCTTCTGCTTGAATATCCAGTCTGCAATAGTGCAGCCTCTATCTTCATCACTTAGCACGCAACAAAAATAGCAAAGGTACCAAAAATTCGAGCTCCAACTACGGTCCCTGAAAACATGCTCTAGTGTCTCCAAAGATTCCCTACGTCTATGGCAAATACCATCGTTGTTGATTTTTCTTTTAATCAATTCAACACCTGTTGGAAGATGCCCATGTAATAACCTCCATAGGAACACTTTAATCTTTGGTGGTAGCTGAATTTGCCATACCCATTTCCAGCCCAAACCATTGGACGAAGAAGCTATTCCACCATGACATGATTGACGACGCTTGAGGGCCACCTAATAAGCAGTCTTTATAGAATACACACCAGTCCTAGAAAAATGTCATATTAACTAGTCCTGATGATTTTGCGAGCTTATGGGCATAGCCAAGATTTGTTGAGCATCATCTGATTGAAATAGACGTTGGACCAGCTGTCTATTCCACCCAGAATTGTTGTCATTCAATAAATCGCAAACTCTTAGCTGAGGGTCTGCTTCAGTAATAGGAGGAGAAGCTTTGAAGAGCAGATTATCAGGCAACCAACTATCATTCCAAACACTGATACTAGCGCCATTGCCAACTCGCCATCTGAGACCCCGCTTCAATAATTCCTGCGCTTCAACAATACTCGACCAAGGAAAACTAGAATTGTGACCTTTAGTAGCTTCCATAAAGGAAGTTCTGGGGTAATACCTGGCTTTCAAAACTTTTGCCAAAGAAGAAGATTATTTAAAAGCCGCCAACCCTGTTTTCCTAACATAGCTAAATTAAGAGATTGGATATCTCTAAATCCCATGCCACTAGATTTTTTGGAAACACAAAGCTTATCCCAAGAGCACTAGTGAATACCCTTCTCTTTTTCCCTTTGACGCCACCAAAACCTGGAGATTAAGGAATTGATTTCATTACATACCTGAATTGGCAACTTGAAACAGCCCATCAGGTAGCCTGGAATAGCCTGAACCACCGACTTGATAAAAATCTCCTTTCCCGCAAGTGAAAGAGTTCTCTCTTTCCAATTGGGTAATTTTTTTGCAAATTCTGTTGATTACGTCACTAAATAAAAGCTTTTTGGAGCAGGGGATAGCAGATGGGAGACCCAAGTATCTCACGTGCTTATCAACTTGATTCAAACCAAGGATTTTTCTCAAGAAATTGCAAGCATCTGCCGAGACATTAGAGCTAAAACAAAACTCAGATTTTTCAAAATTAATTTTTTGTCCCGGTGCTCCCTCATCATAATTCAAAATATCTCTGATTGCCTTTAATTCGCTTGGAGAAGAAGCTCTTCCAAAAAGGAAACTATCGTTTGCAAAAAATAAATGAGAAACAAAAGGGGCCCTATGACAAACTTTGTATCCATGTACAGAATTATGAGCCTCAGCTTTTTTAATTAGACTGGAGAAAGCCTCAGCACATAAAAGAAAAAGCTAAGGTGATAACGGGTCACCTTGTCTTAGGCCTCTAGAAGGTGTTAATGGATTAGTTGGATTACCATTTATGAGAATAGAGTAATATTCAGTAGAGACACGTCTCATAATTAGACTAACCCAAGAGACAGGAAAGTTTATTTTCAACATTATTTTCTCCAGAAAACACCACTGAACTCAACCATAATTTTTGCTCATATATAATTTAAGTACAAAAAAACCTTCAGATCGTTTTTTCTTATTTTTCATGGAATGGAAAACTTCAAGAGCTAGCAGGGCATTGTCAAGAATTTGCCTTCCTAGGACAAAGGCTGATTGTGTATCATGTATAATATGAGGAAGGATTTTTTTTAAACCTATTAGCAATTGTCTTGGTGACAATTTTAAAGATCGCATTGCAAAGGCTAATGGGTCTAAAATCTTTTGGGCTTGTAGGATCTCTAATCCTAGGAATCAAAACAATGAAAGTTTGGTTAATTAATGCACTCTGAAGAAAAACCTGTGACACCCAGCCCTATAAGTTCCCTTGTCAGAATGTTACCCTCGAACATCTAATATGATAACATATAGGACAAGGCACCATTATGTGAACTAGTACCTGAATATTAAATCTTATTAAAAAAAAAAAAGAATGGTTTTATATCGTGAAGAAATTAACTACAAGGAAGATTAATTTCATTAAATATTCTCTTGCTCAACCTATGCATATAGCTGGATTCCACTATTATTATATCCAAACTTAGCGTATGTATCAACAACTCTTAATAAGCAGTATATGTAAATCACGATATCAAGGAGAACAACAGGGAGCTACCACTTATTTCTTAACTATTTACATCCCTACAAAGGTAGAGTACTGATTACAACCAAAATATTTACAATTAATTACACCAAAAAGATAGGGTTGCAATTAACTACAGTCAAGTAACCCTAGCTACCACAACTATAGATATATGTCATAGGAAGAAACATGAACATCAAAGGCAATCTAGTAGATCATAAGAACCATCATAATAATGCAATCTCTATGATTCTCTCTCATTGTCGAGTTATGGAAAGGTACAACTACAGGTTCCACCGCACCTTCTAGTCTAACACAGTATCAACCACGTGCAGTTTCATCCTCCTCCACTTCTTGGCGCGTGCGTGCACACACACACAATTTTAATTTGATTGAAAGGTCATTTCCTATTTTAATTAGGTTAAATTCTATTTTATAGGATTTCTATTTAAATTAGGATTAATGTTTAGATATATTAAATACAATTATATTTAGATTATTGATTCCTATCTGAATTAAGATTAACGGTTAAATTAGGTCTATAAAAAGCAAGTACTTTGATTCATAATTGCATCACTTCAATTTATTTTCAATAAGAGTTTATAGTTTTTATATTTGAAAAAATCTACTGAATGCATGTTTTGATTGATCGTGACTGTATATAGATATGTTTCAATGACAATAAAACTGAAAAAAAAATTACATGATGAATTTTACTGATTTTTTTTATATAATTTATATACATTGTTTTTATTATAATTTCATGTTATGACCCCTCAAGTATTAATGCATGTCTTTTTTTTCCCTTTAAGCTTACAAATTCTGATTGCTAATAGAATTTAGAAACACATGTTGTTTAATTTCTTCTCATGATCTATCTCTAGCTATAGCTATAAACACATATTTATTTCATAACTTTTCTATTATTCAAAACGTACTAGCTACCAATTATAGGGCTATTTTATAGTTTTTTTTTGAATTTGAGGTTTACTTTTTATGTATAAATAGAGTTCATAATAATAGAAATGCTTCAATTGTTAATCAAATTATTTAGAGATGCCTTTTTTAATAATAAAAAAAATTAAGATTGTAAAATTACTTTTATTTAATAATAATAATAATATGCTTAATCGTTTATTTACTATAAATCACGAATCAAATGAATTTTTCGTTTATGTGTGAAACACGTGGTTGTTTCCTAGTGTATATATATTTTTATATATATGCAATTAAGTCTATCTAGTAATAATGCAATCAACCTAAAAAGAAAAAGTAGTGAGGTGTGAGTATTTTCAAAGAAAATACCCAATGAGTGAATGGAATAGCAAGAGATAGGATTATAGTGCGAATGATATAATATAACAACATCAAATGCTTCGAGGGAAATTTAAATTTATAAATAACCAAGTAAGAGATTAAATATTAATTAATATCATAATATTTAAAATGTGTCACGATCTTAAATTTAGATTTTATAATCAAATAATGACCATTAGCATTATATTAATAAACATAAAGAATATATTTTTAATCTAAATAATTGAATGATCAATAAATTAATGAGCAAAAATACACATATATAGGTGGATATTAGGTACCATAAGTACACCAAAGGTCTAATAGACTCCTTGTATGCGTATAGTCAACCACTCAGATCCACCCCAAAGGCATGATGGGTCTCGAGCGCTATCCCAAAAATAGTTAAAAATCACATGGCCATTTCAAATAATTTATTTCCGTCAATTCATCTTGATAGTTGCACCCCATGTACAATCTTACATCAATTTAATTCACAATGTGAATGCAGTGTCTTGGACACTATCTTACAATTCACAATAGCCAGTCATGCCACAGACATGGTTTTACTATCCTTATTCATATACATGTTGTGCTCAATTCAAACCCTTCCAATTAACTTCCCTAATTAGTGTCTAATATTTTGCTCGTGTATATAATTTAAAATTATACTCTTTGGGAAATTAAATTATCATAACTATTTATTTACAAGTACAAATTTAGTCACAGGACTTATCTATTATTCTAAAGAAAAAGGTGGGACATAAGTTAATTAAATAGAGTATGTTTGTTTATTGACACCATTGGTGCCTATTGCACAAATATGCTTTAAACTCCCGAATTTTGGCTCAATTCCTAGGTGTTATATCTTGACTAAAATGGCCTAATGTCAATGTTTTCATCAGTAAAAAAAAAAAAAAAATTCCAATGCACTATTCAGTTCCTCGTCGATGCAAATTTCAGTTTGTGTCCACCATTCAGCTTATCCATTAGCAATTAAAAACTCATTTGATCATCCACAAGATTTTACAAAAACACAATTTCATGATTCCCATTTATTCGGCTGCTCTAAGTACAGTTCATAGGAATATTTTCAAGACAATTACAACAAGGAAAAGAGCAACTAGTCTATAGTAATAATCAATTAGAACTTGAGAAGAGCATCATCGAAATCATCTAGACTCACGGGTCATCAACAGCTCAACCCAACAGCAAAAAGATGGCCATTTTATAAAGAATTTGCAGCACTAAATACAGTCCATGTGATTCTTTTATACAATTATAAATTATATCCTTAATTCGGTAAGTGAATTATTTGGCTGTAAATGCACAACCTCTTCTCTATTTTTTTTTCTTTGTTCTGTTTTAAAGCATCATTATAAAAATTATGTAAACTCTATTCTCCCATTTCCCATTCATCAAATTCAGCAGCAAACCCAATATTGCACAACAGCTATCTAATGACAACAAAATTATGAGGTTCATAGTGGTTTCAAACAAGCGACGTAACGTGTTTTCAAGAGAAAGCTGTGCAACCAAAGCCCTAAACAAACGACACCCAAAACAATAAATTTCAGAGCTGTCCAAGAATCAAAATTCGGCGAAGAAAAAGGGCCGTACCAAAGACACTGAATTCCAGCAACCCAAAATTGTTCTCATATATTCAGATTTCATAAAAGAAAGCAACACCAAGAATACAAAGTTTCAGCAAGCAAACAAGAGTTTAAAGATAGGCTATAGGAGATCGATACAAGGTGAGAAGATAGGGTTCACTCACCGTCAAGTCCAGTCTTTGTTTTTCCCCTCGCTGCTTTGACGGACTCTTCTTTACGGCTCCGATCAGCTCCTAACAATCAATCATAAACATCTTTCAATTTATGCTCAAAGTGTTGAGCTTTTCTACATGCAACTCAAGTAAAAAATCAGTTTTGGGTACTGATTTTATGCTAAGCTTATTCCCTATTCATATCCATGCCTAGATCTTGCTTAAGTTATGCGTGCAAGTAGATTTGAAATTAATACAATCTATGAATAAATTTCCATAGTTAATCAGTCCGTCACTTCTTTTTACTCACCAATCAGTCACTGAATTCCATCTCTTTCCCTTTTTTTCTGTCTTTGTTTGCCTCTGTCCTTCTTGATCTTCAGTTTTAATGGAAAAAACCACAGCTGCTTGCTTCTAAGAGACAATCAAGTGACGAAAACTCTCCATCTCCAACATGCAAGTTGAATCATCTTCAGAGGTAGCCACTCACTCTTGCTGCGTTTTCTCTCTTTGCTTCTTTCCTTTCTATTTTGTTTTGTTTTTTTTTTTTTTTTTCGTTCTAAAAGAAATGGGAAGGCAGCATGAGAAGAACTTCTCCTTACTGGCCGTAATGAGTCACACCCACAGTTACCTGGAATGTGGTATATTTCGGTTCTTAGTACGGATACTAGTACTTGTGACTTCAGTGTTAATACATATAATGTTTTGAAAGTAGGTTTAACTGGTTCGCTTTTTTGATATGTGCTATGTCAAATGTATATTTTTGGATTGTCTAATAAAAATAATGAGTTTTTTTTATTTAGAATAATTACAACAAAAGCTTAAAAAAATAAAACCTATACATGTAATGGCAGAACATAATTTATAATTTAATATTAAACTTTAATTTTGTTCATACATATTAGCAATACAAAACATTGTTGAAAAACCATAAAAAGTTCATAAATGAGTAATTTTAAATTTAGAGTAAAACAAAATATAAAGTTACTTATAGACAACTTAATTTCTTTAATTTTTCTTCCTTGACATTTTTTTCTCTCTTGCATTTGATGGTTTACTGCTGCTGTCAACTTTTGCTTTGGACTTTGAGATTTCAACATGAGCTTCAACTTCTTCATCATCATTATCATCGTCATCGTTTAAATCTAATGAGATCCATTTCATTTCTTCAAGCCTTACAACTGAATCCAGAAAAAATTAGTACTTTATTTTTTATTTTATTCTTATTCTTTTAAAAAAATTGATACTCTATTTTTAGAAATTCAGATCGAGTACCAAAGAGATATGGAACTCAAAAGTGCCACGTTTTGGTACTCGAGTACTAGATTGTGGTACTTAGGGGGATGAGAGTTCCTGATAACTATGGTCACACCTAAACCCCTTCCATACTCTCCACCTCACGTTTTCCTCTTTTTTTTATTATACCCTCAACTTATTTTTCTTACAATTTCATCCTCATTGTTAAGCTTTAACTTGTATCTATTTAATCCTAATCTATTTCTAATCTCTAACACAGGTACACACATTTGTCTAAGATTACTAGTTCCATATGTAAATATTTATTTTAATTAATTTATTAATTTTATATTTTAATGTCTTCGGAACACGGATGTGACAAAACCATCATTTAAGATATTAAGGGCTAAGTCTAAAATATAATGATGAATAATATGCCAAAATTTTTTAAAGAAAAGGGCTGGCATACCGTTAGGACCAGGTGCTTTTGTTAGGTGCATTTGAGAAAGAGCTTCAAAGATTTTAGTTCTAGTGAAAGAAGTGAGAAGATCCGCTCACATATAATCCTCTATACTCTTGTCCACAACATCAATAGCATTATTCATTAGTGAATCACCAGTTGTAGAGAATAAAGCTTTGAAGTAATTTTGAAAAACCTTAGCAATCCCATCCTCCTCTTCGTACCATGGTCCATCTGATTCCATTATTCTTTTAATTGTATTTTACCTCTTCCTCCTATTTGCCTTTTTATGAAAATACTGGTATTTTTGTCACCCTCCTTCATCCATGAAACCCGAGACCTTTGGTGCCACATTGTTTCTTCTCGGTGAAATAAAATATCAAATCGACCATCCACTTCATGTTGTCTATTTATCATAGAGTAGCTTTGATGTCCTTCTTATAGATAAGCCAATTCCTTTTCTAATCTATTGATTTCTGAACTAAATGGCTGAAGTGATTGATCTACTAATTTCTTAATTCCTTTTGGCAACTGTTAAGTTTGGATAGCCATCTCAGATTGACGGTAAACCTGATTTTATTTTCCATACAATCTCAATCACATCTTTACAATAGTCATATTGAACCTACATGGCCTATATAGTGAAGTATTATAGATATATATTTACATTTAAATATTAATTACATTGTTGTTATCTAAATCTCTATGTAGACTATATATTTGTAACTTATGTTATTGAGTAATATAAGTGAATTTTCATTTAATCATAAACTCTAAGTTGGTATCAGAGCATAACCAATATGGCATCTTTTACACAAACTTGCTCACCTAGTGGTACAGGACTTCCTATTGCTTATGTTGGTATGAGTAAAATTTTTATTGCTAATCAATTCTTCATTTTAAATAATGTCCTTCATGTTCCTTCCATAACCAAATCACTTCTCTTTATTAAAAAATTTTGCAAGGATAATCATTATTTCTTGGAATTTGATGATGAATCCTGTTTTATGAAGGAGAAACTAACCAAGACAACCAAACTTCAAAGGATCAATGATAATGGATTATACATTCTTCTCCCTTCTAAGCTTACCTTGCCAATCTTCAACAAAGGCATGCTTGGCTAGGTCATCATAATTTTCTAGGAGTTCAACTTCTTATTAAAAAATTTTAATTACCAATTTCTAGAAATTCCACTCCTTCCAATAAATGCAAAGCTTTTTGTTTAGGAAAACTTCATCATTTTTTTTCCTATGACTCATCATAGAAGTTCTACACCCTTAGATTTAATTCATTCATAAATGTGGGGTCTAACTCCTATGAGTCCTTCTTCTGGTCATAAATATTTTTTATTACTTATTGATGATTTTTCTTTATTCACATGGTTGTATCCTCTCAAAGATAAAAATGATATGTTGCTTGTGTTTTTCCAATTTCAATCTTATATTGAACATCAATTTAATACTATTAGTAAATCCTTTAATTCAAATTGAGGTGATGAATACTGTTCTTTACACAATTATTTTAAATAAATTGGCATCCATCATCGCATCATTTGTCCTCATACACACAAGCAAAATGGTATTGCTGAAAGGAAAATAAAACACATTATTGATATTGGATTAGCATTGCTTAGTCATTGTAGTGCTCAATTCAAATATTAGCAATTTGCCTTTGAAATTACAGTTTTCTCTCTTTGCTTTTTTTTTTTTCATTCTAAAAGAAATGGGAAGGCAACTTCAGAAGAACTTCTCCTTACTAACCTTAATGAGGCACACCTAAAACCCTTCCATACTCTGCCACCTCACTTATTCCTCCTTTTTTTTTTATTGTAATCTTAACTTATTTTTCTTACAATTTCATCCTCATTGTTAAGCTTTAACTTGTATCTCTTTAATCCTAATCTATTTCTAATCTCTAACACATGTACACACATTTGTCCAAAATTGCTAGTACCATATGTAAATATTTATTTTAATTTATGTATTAATTTTATATTTTAATGTCTTTGGAACACAAACGTGACAAAACCATTATTTAAGATATTAAGGGTTAAGTTTAAAATATCATGATGAATAATATGCCATAATTTTTTAAAGAAAAGGGTTGGCATACCGTCAAGACCAGTTGCGTTTGTTAGGTGCATTTGAGAAAGACTTTTAAAGATTTAATTCTGGTGAAAGGAGTGAGAAGATCCGCTCCCATATGATCATCTATGCTCTTGTCCATAACATTAATAGCATTATTCATTAGCGAATCACCAACTGTAAAGAATAAACCTTTGACGTAATTTTGAAAAACCTTAGCAATCCTATCCTCCTCTTCATACCATGATCCATCTGGTCTCACGATTCTTTTACTTATATTTTACCTCTTCCTCCCATTTGCCTTTCTATGAAAATATCAAGTATTTTTATCATCATCCTTCATCTATAAAACCCAAGACCTTTGGTGCCACATTGTTTCTTCTCAGTGAAATAAATATCCAACCAACCCTCCACTTCCTTTTGTCTATTTATCATAAAGTAGCTTTGATGTCCTCATTATAGATGAGCCAATTCCTTTTTTAATCTATTACTTTTTGAAGTAACATGGCCAAAGTGACTAATCTCCCAATTTCTTAATTCTTTTTAGCAAACATTAAGTTTGGATAGCCATCTCAGATTGATGGTAAAACTTGATTGCATTATCCATCCATTCTCAATCACATCCTTGCAAGAGTCATCCTGAACCTACATGGCCTCTATTGTAAAGAATTATAGATAGATATTTACATTCAAATATTAATTATACTGTTGTTATCTAATTCTCTATGTACATTATATATTTGTAACCTTTGTTATTGAGTAATATAAGTGAATTTCCATTCAATCATAAACTCTAAGTTGGTATCAAAGCATAACCAACATGTCATCTTCTACACAAACTTGCTCTTCTAAGATTTCTTCTTATTTTGCAAACATCTCTACTTCTTCTCCAATTCTACCCTTACCAAATGCTATTTCTTCTTCAACCCAATAAATATTCAACAAACCTTTTCTATTAAATTAAATTCCAAGAACTATATTCCTTGGAAGTTACAATTTCAGTCATTGTTAAACTTTTACAATCTCTATGGTGTTTTATATGGTACCGAACCAGCCCTACCCAAAACCATTCTTAATCCTACTACACAAACATAAGAGCTGAATCTAAAATACACCTCTTGGTTTCATAAAGATCAAATCTTATTTTCTTGGCTTCTCTTATCTATATTTGAAGAAGTGTACCCTCACTTAATTGGGTTAAACTCTGCATCTACAATTTGGCAAGCCTTATCTATGACTTATGGCATGGTAAATAATGCCCAATATACCCAGATTTACATTGAGCTATATAACCTTTCCAAGAATGATATGTCTATTTATGAATATCTTTTTAAAGCTAAAAATATTACCGATAGTTTGGCTTTTATTGGACAATCTTTATCAACAACTGAATTCAATGCAATTATTTTTAGAAATCTTGGATCATATTTCAATGGTGTTATTGGTAGTTTATAGTAGTGAATGGAACTCCCACCTTTCATGATCTTCATGGCCAATTGGTCTCTTATGAGTTGCTTTTGAAAGCACAACAAACACTAGAACTTGTCGTTAATCTTGTGCAATGATTGTCACTAACACTGCTTTCATCCATGTCTAGTTTGTCATCTTCCTCTGGTACCAATTTTAATTGATGGTTCAATCAAAATTCCAGTCGAGGGAAACAGTTTAATCTGTATAAGTACAACTTAGTTGAATGTCATATTTACAGCTACAACAATCATATGGCTATCAATTGTAGGCATCATTTTGATGCTAATTTTCAGTGCACTCCGGGTAATTCTACTAGTCAACTATCATTTCATCCTCAATGTTCCTTGTACTCCTCACTACAAGCAAACCTCAGTCATATGCATAGTGGTAATTTAAATAGTGCTTCCAGTTTAACTTCATCTTCTTTTATTTTTATCCCGACACTGGAGCCAGCCACCATGTTACTCCAAATCTTGTATCCTTAAGTATCTCTGATGAATATACTAGTAAGCACTAACTTCTTGTTAGTAATGGTACAGGACTTCCCATTGCTCATATTGGTAAGAATAAAATTTCTACTGCTAATCAATGATTTATTAAAAATAATGTCCTTTATGTTCCTTCCATAACCAAACCACTTCTCTTTGTAAAAAATTTTTGTAAGGATAATCATTATTTCTTTGAATTTGATGATGAATCTTGTTTTATGAAGGACAAACTAACCAAGACAACCAAACTCCAAGGGATTAGTGATAATGGATTATACAAGCTATAGTCTTCTCCTTTCCGGGCTTACCTTGCCAATCTTTAACAATGGCATGCTCAGCTAGGTCATCATAATTTTCTAGCAGTTCAACATCTTATTAAAAAATTTTTGCTATTCCAAATACTCCATAGAATCATAGAAACCCTCACTCTCTTAGATCAACATGACTATTCTTAATCAAATGGAAGTATCACTCAACAACATTCGAACTAGCAACACCATTCATTCTGCAACCCAAAGATGAAGCGAACCAAACATCACACACCCATAGGCATTCAACAAAAATATATAAATCAGACTCTACTGCTGCACACCTGTTACAAAACATTGGAACTTGAAAGTGTCTCTGCTCAAAATCACTTAAAATTGGAAGGGATTAGTGAAGGAAACACCACATGAAATGTTTAGCTTTTAGAGGAACATTTTGTTTCCAAATGGATAACCACATAGCCTTTAAGGAATTCCTAGTTGAGGAACCTGATGCACTAGAAGCTTGAAGCTTAAGAGCTTTATAGTAGGCAGTTTTTAAAGAGAACATACCAGACTTAGTTTTAGCCTAGAAAATTTTATCTTCAAGAAGTCAATGTTGGGTTTCATGATATAAACACACAGTAGAAAATAAAATTTTAAATAAGAAATCCTCACAAGATCCATGCAATTTAATTAAATCAATTTAGAAAGGGTTCCAAAAATCTTACCAAGGATGAAAAATAGGCTAGATGGTTGGAAAGATGAGAGAAGACTCATGCTGTTTATACTCTACCTCAAACCCCTACCTTGAGCTTCTTATGTTATTTGTCGAATTGAAACATCGTTGTAATAGCTCCATCCTCCATTGATATCTACACGAATAGATGCCCATAAAAGTGAGCTGGTGTGCTAACATTTTGCTCCAAAGACATTTCTTTCTCTGAATATTTTGAAGTGAAAAAAATGAATCGAAAAGGCTAGCTAAAAACCTAAAAGAAAATATGTATACAAACACATCATATTTAGGGTTTCTAAAACCCTTCACTTAACCTCACCTTCCTTATTTTTATTTGATTTTAATTATAAAACTGAATAAATATAGTAACAATTTGATTTAAGATAACAATTTTCTTAAATAAATATGGATATATATATATATATATATATATTCACTCGGTGGATTAACCCAAGTTCATTTTGGGCCCAATTTAAGTGCGTGACCCTATAGGTTCACACAACATTTGTAGTAAGCCTAAAATCCCAATCCTAACTCATAAATTATAAACCTCTAATAAGACATTATGAGTACCAAGTTGTGTGAAAGTTGGTAATCTGACATAACCTAATCTATAGTAAGTATTATAATCTTTTTATCACATGATATCTTGATTAAACATAAGGCATGCTTTACATCATCCTTATATTATTGAATCATTGATGTTGATAACTCTTTATCAACTCATTCTCGCTTGGCCATGCATTTTTCCTCAATCGAACTTATCGAGGGGCCTGTTGATATCTTCTCATTATAAATGAGGGACAAAGTTCTTTTCAATAACTTATATTACTTATATAACTCATTCTATATCCAACAAAAATCTATTCCAACATCCTGTTAAAGATGATATTATAATGTGTCAAAATACAAAACTTATTATATAGGAAACCATGGTGGTTTCAAGCCAGAAGACTAAAATAATACTACTGTGATGAGAATCACTTATGAAAATTATCCATGTAGTATTCTCATAGTGGGTCAAACCAGTACATCATTTCTCAAATATGTACCTATGAATTAACTTATAACATAATTATGATTAGTGAAACATTATCATTAGTCAACATCGTACTAGTCTTTATTCATTATTGCTTTAGCAACAATAACTGACTAGGGATAATTTATAATAGAATTCAACTTTCACCTAAGAGTTTTATTATCAAGTCACATACTTGATGACTTGAGGTAGAATTAAATATTCAGGGAACGTGTTAGAATTAATAAACGATATGAAAATTCCTCTTCATTAATAAAATAAAAATATGACAAAGTCAAAATATAGTCATTACATAATTGGCCTAAGGTACATAACTAATAGTCAAAAGCTTAGAGGAATGTCCATATGATCTTAACTTCAAATGGAAGAAAAACCACCTTAATGAGGTTGAGGTTGTTCTTCCACTACTTAGTGTCCTTATCAATGAAGTCAGCCACTCTAACCTGTATCCCAAAAGTGTGAGGTTATGGAGGAGAAAGGACTTTGAGAGAGTTACCACCCCATAACCATGAATCTTCATAAGCATTAATAGAGCAACTATTCTTAACATAACAATAGAAACCCATATTTAGGACTTAGTTCGCAGAATCAATACTATGCCAAATAAAGCTACCTTGAGTACCATATGAACTATACAATAAATTCGTTCCAGCATAATATTTAGATTTTAACATAAGAGCACATAAAGAAGTAGCTAGAGTTGGTAGTCGCCAAACTTATTTAGTAAGAAGGGCATTATTAAAAGCTTTAAGTTATCTGAAACCTAGACCTCCATCCCCTTTAGACAGGTATAAAGTACTCTAATTTCAATAGTGAACATTTTTTCTTTTACCCTAGACCGCCACTAAAATCGACAAATGAGGCATTCAATCATGAAAAAAAGTTCAAGGCAATTTAAAACAGCTCATAATGTAAGTAGGGATGGCTTGAGCAACCAATTTGATGAGAATTTCCTCACCTACCCAAAATAAGAGCATTTCTTTGTAAGAACATCTCTATACTCCCTATAAACATTAACAAAAAAAGCAACATGTGTTTTACCAAAGTTAATTTATTGACTAGAAGCTACTTTATATGTTTAGATAATGTTAAAAAGAACCTGACACTCCTCTAAATTAGCTCTCAAAAAAATAACAATATCATCAATAAAGAACAAATATAAGATTCTAGGGCTTAAACAAGTTAATTTATAACCATGAATTAGATTATAAGCACATGCCCATCTAAGCATAGATGATAACGCTTCTGCATAAAGGACTAGATTTTAATCAAAATTCTTTAAGTTCCTTAATAATTATTGTATCATTGTAGAGCTTGCCTACTTTCGTGGTCGAGTGATCTAAGTTCCTATGAGTTAAGCTAGTAAATTTCCCTAACTCCCATTGGTTAATTTACCTATAAACATGCAATTAACTGGCTAAATTAATAACAAGCAAATAATCACAACTTATAAAATTAACTAGAAATCAAATATAGCTGAAAATATGTTCAATCAAAACCTATAATAGCTACTAAAAAATTGAAATCCTAAAAAGAAAACTAGCCACGCATGGCTCTAAAAACACATATGGATTTTTATAAACATAAATAACAAAATAAAAGAATGAAAAAGATGAAATAGAGAAACTCCATTTGATAAGTCTTCAACCTTCAACCTTTGCTCCACACCTTTAGTTCTCGTTTTTTATCTCCAAAAGCATGTGGAATAATTACAAAATAAGCCTATTATCTTTTATTGATAAGTGCTAAGCGATTAAGTCCTTTTCCTAAGTGAAAACCTCTAATCCTATCTTCAATGGAAAGGAACTATGTCTAGCATGGCCTATAATATGATAGTGCCTTAAATTCCAACTATGCTGAAATTCCTCAAATCTTCATTTTTGTACAGTAAGTAACACAACCTAGAACATGGTCATCTTCATGCTTCAAGTCATGTTAGAACTTCAAGCAATCCTTCACTTTCTAGTAATACGTAACACGGTCCCAAGCATGCACATGTGTAGTAATTCTCTAATTCTTCATTTTGAACAAGGGGGAGCATGACCTAAGGCACAGTTGTGTTGCATAAGTTAATCCTTCCTTTTACTTTATCTAGCATATGACATAGGCTAAAACACACCTATGCCACAGCCATGCTCGATCTAAAAGTTGAGGATTCTCTTAGATAATTCACCTACAAAATAGAGGATTACTATTTAGAACATTAAATCAATCCTAATTAAACCAAAATTAAACTAAACAAAATTTAAATCCTATCTAAAACATTAAATAAAATAATTTCTAGTTAAAATTAAATTTCTAATAAATAAATAACTTTAACCCTAAAAATTCACATAAAATTCATTAAAATTCAACTAAAAATATACATAAAAATTACATACATCAAATTCCCCCACACAAAGGCTTTGCTTGTCCTTAAGCAAATCAAACATAAATTTTAGATTACTCAACCACAACTAAGAATTTTAAACTTCCAAGATATGCAATTTGACAACACCGAGACTAAAAATGCCTATTAATTAAGCTAATTAGAAAAAAATACATTGTACATAAAAAATTTACTAATCGCAACCCAAGTACTAACTCTTATAGAAATTCATTAAGCTTAGTTGTAAAATTGATGCATTATGGCTTTGTCATTACTTGAAAACAATTTTTTAATTAGTTTATGAGTGTGTTTTATGCTTCATCTCACAATGGTTTTTTAACTTTTTTTTTTTTTGGTTTGGTCAATGCGTTTTATGCTCCATCACACCTTCTCTATTCTTCTTTTTCCTTTTTACCCTAGCAAATGCATTTTACACTCCATCTTGCTATAAGCCTTTTTTAATTTTTTTAACTAAAAATTTTGCAAGTGTGTTTTACACTCCGTCTTGCCTAAAGAAAACAAAATTTTAATTACATCCCCAATTAACAACTTTTTATAACCACACCCAAATCCTTCCTTCAATGTCTTCCTTAGGTTACAAAAACTAAATTTTTTACACATAAAGACTAAGTTCAATTATCTTAAATAATAAAAAATCTCAATTTTTTTAATAAGTTAATCAAAATTACACACTTGTCCTTTTATTCTCCCTATTTGCAAATTGAGTAATTTTTGACAATAAAGAACTTGCAAGAGGACAAATCACCAAAATGTGGATAGTTGAAAAATAATGAAACCCATGCTTTAGAAAAAAAAAACCTAAAATTTTATTATTTATTATTTTTATAAGTTTAATCAACATAATTAACTACATTCGCATGCAAGAATAATTATGAAAAACATGCAATAAAAACTAATAACTAAAATTTTTAACAACATAAAAATTAAAAATTAACAAAATTGAATATGCCCTCTCCCACACCATCAAAGTCATTATCTTTAATGGCATAAGAAATAGGAACATAAAGGTATAAAAAGGTAAAAGTACTTCCCTATTAAAAATGGCATTGAATAGGGGGCGAAGGAGCTATTATCCACTAAAAAAGAAAAACTAAACATAAAAAAGAAAAGTAACAATGACATAAAGTATGCGAATAAATAATAATGTGGCTACGTTATAAAATATCCAAAATAAAGAAATTCAAGCAAAATATTCAAAAAATGAAAATATATCATTAGATAACTTTAAAAGATATCAGTCATTAACATCATCATCATCACAATCCTTTAAATCTTCGTTACATGAAGCTCCTTCATACTATTGGGCTTTGCAACATTGAAGTCTTAGAAAGTAGGCCGATGTGGCAAAGGGAAAACCTGAGCTTGACAGAATGCAGAAAACCCATCACAAAGCCAATCAAGCATCACAGTGTGATATCATTTTGTATATTGCATCTTAAAGATTGTTAGCTAGAGGTTTCAGGAGGGAGGTGCAAGGGTAGAAGGGCCGACTTAAATGGATGGGCAAGGTGAGGACCAATAATTGCATTATTGTGAGGCTCATCATCCTTACCATTAGCATCATCAACTTAAGGAACATTTTAAGCACCCACTAAAACATACCCATTGTACCTATGCTCTATTAACCATATATTATGCATTACACTCAAGTTGAAAGGTTATATAGAGCAAACTTGTGTCAACCCTGTTAGATTATTAATTACACCTAAACTCTTAGCAAGATTAGTAATGTAGGAACCCCCACATAATTTTCTTTTCTTCTTTTTTGACATCCCCTTCATATAAACCACAAATGTGGTATTAATCATGTATCAAAACAATGCAAATAAAATAAATCCCCAAAGGTAATGACATATGTGCTTTCCTTTCTCCCACAAATTGTAAATGCTATTAACCTGTGTAAGTACCTCAAAAAAGGGCTAGCAATCCCTATAATTTTCTAATCCTAGGATTATAATTCATGTTTGCATTATTATAAGCTATCTCTCTCCAAAAATACATAGGACTATTAGAACCAAAATAAATCATTAGGCATTTATGCACTTACACTCCTCACTAATGGTAAATATAAAAACCACATGTAACTACAAAGTCATTGAAAGATAGTGAAAATAATTTACCATATAGCCTAAACTTAATTACATCCAATTTATTATAGGCACAAGTCCCTTTTTGAGTGAAAAATTAGAGAGAAATTCTATAAAAACTTTATGATAAACAAGTTTGTTAATTTTTGAAAAATTACTCCATTTAGATCTGTCTATCATAGACAATACTTAATCATTTAATCCTACTACCCTTAAAATAATCAAAACCAATTTGAAGAGTAGGGTGTAAAAGCAAGGTTCATAAAATACTATACCTCTATTTTTGTGGGTTTAACTAAAATCTCAGAAGATGATGAAGAGATGTTGATGACAAAGATGGTTAAGGTAATAGTTATTGAGATGAAGAAGGAGGTAGCACAAGTGTGTTCTAGGTGGAAGTCGAGGATGCTTAGCATAAGAGCCCATCTTTCTTAGGACTCTTTTCTTTTATTATTTCATGGTTAGTTTGTGCAAAACGATAAAGATTTGCAAGAAAAAAAAGGAAAAATTGAGGAGAAATTATAGAGAAAAGGGAGAGAAAAATGGATAGAAAAAGAGAAAATGGTGGCAGCTAGGGTTTTTAGAAAATGAGGTATTTATAGTAGGCTTATGACACGACGATGCTTCGGCTATGTCATAAGTTGTGCTTGCTTTTATGAACATGTTTAAAATGAAAGTCCCAAAGAGCATCATCCAATCATGTTGACTAATCTTTGCGTAAAGCATCAATAGTCTTCTCCAATATGTTCATCAATTCCCTATTTGAAATCTCAATTTGCCTACTTATTTAACGGTGATAATGTGTAACTACTTTATGGTTCACTCAATATTTACCAAGTAGACTCTCCAATTAGCAATTATAAAAGTGGGAAACCCCATTACTAATTATAGCTCTTGGTGTGCCAAAATGAGTAAATATGTTCCTTCAAAGGAGCTTTATGACCACTTTTTCATTATTAGTTGGTGAGGCAATAGCTTTAACCTATTTAGACATAAAATCAACCCCAACCATGATGTCTTTATTCCTATAAGAGTTTAGGAATGGACCTATAAAATTAATCACCCATATATCAAAGAGCTTAATGTCCATGATGTTTGTGAGAGGTATCTCACTTCATTGACCTATATTCCTTATCCTCTGTCCCCTATCACACTTTAGCATATAATTCCTAACATCCTTAAAAAGAAAAGGCCAACAGAAACCACTTTATACGACCTTCGCTTTCATTTTTGTTAAACTAAAATATCCCCCACACTCAAGCAAATGATAATGAGTGAGGACTTTTGAAATCTTATCTTTTAGCAAACACATTCAAACTAGGCCATCTCCACATCTCTTGTATAGGTACGATTCACCCCAATAATACTGATTCATATCTTAAAAGAATTTCTTCTTTTAATGGTACTTAAGATCAAAGGGAAGAACTCCACATGCTAAGTAATTAATAAAGTAAGCATACCAAGGATCAATACCTTGCACTTTTATCAATTATTCACCTAGTTACAACACAGAGGTTATTATCAATGCCTTCTTAGCCCTACAAAATGCATTTAAACACTCTTTATCTGAAAGGAAAGGAACATATTTTGATAATAAATTTGTAAAGGGTTTGGAAAATTTTAAGAAATCTTTGATAAAGCAACGATAAAACCCTGCATGATTGACGAAACTCCTAATTCCTTTAAATGATGTGAGTACTGTAAGCTACTCGATCACTTCTATCTTAGCCTTTTCTACCTCAATTCCACTCTCAGACAATAAATTCCCAAAAACCACTCCTTTAGTTACCATAAAATGACATTTTTAAAATTAAGCATGAGGTTAGTTTCCTCACATTATTGTAAAACCATAAAGAGATTACCAAGGCATGCATCAAATAAAGTAATATAAATAAAAAAATCATCCATAAAAACCTCCTTTATATCCTCAATAAAATTAGAAAAAATGGCCATCATGGACCTTTGAAAAGTTGTGGGGGCATTGCACAGCCCAAATGGCATCCTTCTATATGCACATGTTCTATAAGGACATGTAAATATAGTTTTTTCTTGGTCGTAGGGATGAATAGGAATTTGAAGAATCCTAAATAACAATCTAAATAATAAAAATATAAATGGTTTACTAGCCTCTTTAAGAGTTGATTAATGAAGGGGGGGGGGAGGAAAATGATCTTTCCTCTTCACTTTATACAACTTCCTATAATCAATGCACATGCACTAACCCATGACAGTCCTAGTTGGAATTAATTCATTCTTCTCATTCTTAACTACTGAAAAATCACCCTTCTTAAGAACTACATTAATTAGGCTGACCTAAATGGTATCTAAAATTGGATAGATAATTCATATGTTTAGTAATTTCATTATCTCTTTCTTAACCACTTCTTTTATATTAGGATTTAATCTTTTTTAATGTTCAATAGAAGACTTATGTCCTTCCTCCATATATATCCTATACATGCAAATAGAAGGGCTAATCCCTTTAATGTTATCAATGGTATAACCAATTATCTTCCTATATTGTCTTACTCTCTTAAGGACCTTATTTACTTGTTCATCACTTAATTCAATATTCACAATAATAGGATAAGTAATTAAGGCCAAGAAAACCATACCTTAAGCTTGAAGGAAGAGGTTTTAATTCAACCTTAGGTGCCTCATCTTCCTTCAATATATTCACATAATTAATATTTGAAGGAAGTGCTCATACCTAATTGATTGTTTCATGTTTAGTGTAAGATTTGCATTGAGATAATGATTATAAATTGCCACCTTTTGACCAATATCATCCTTTTTCACATCATGAATCAAACATGTTTCAAGTGGGTCATTAGTAAGGTATTTCTTAAACACCTTTTATACACAAATGTCTATAACATCCACTCTAAAACATATGCTCTCCATGTTGCTTTGCTTTGCCATCTTGAAGACATCACACTCCACTTTGTCCTCTTTTATTTCAAGTACAATCTTTCCTTATTTGATGCCTATAATTGCATCAGGTATAGCTAGGAAGGGACATACCAAAATAATTGGAATTTGAAGGTCCTCCTCCACCTAAAGAATAATGAACTCGCCTAGTACATAGTAATAACCAACTATAATGAGCACATCTTTTAAAATGCTTACTAGATAGATGATGGACCTATCTGCTAATTATAGTGACACCTTTGTTGGCTTAGGTTCACCAATGTTTCAGCACCTACAAAGAGAAATTAGCATTAGACTAAATCTCATAAAGCTCATAAAGCTCATAAATCTCATAAAGAACCTAAATCTCATAAAGCTCTACTTATTGCTTCACTACCAATTTCAAAAGGAGTAGTGATACTCCCTAGATACTTAAGCTTTTATGGAAGCTTATTTTGGATAACCACACTATATTCCTATAACTCCCCTAATGGGAGCACCCTTACCTGACCACCCCGTCCTGTAATGATGATATCAAGAGGAGTGTTACACTGTTGGTTAAATGTCAATTACTTTTTAAAAATTCCTTGGTTATTACGCAGTTTGATGTAATAATATTCATAATATATAAAATAAAAGTAGAGCATTTACTAAACATAACAAGTGATAAACATAATTTATTAAGAAAACCATAATATTTACATCCACTGGTGCAATAAGCCAAAAAAGTGAGTACAAGAATACAATATAATACAAAATAATAAACTATCAAGCTCATAAATTCCCTCTCTCAACTATAACTTATGATAAGGATGTGGCTCCCTCAATAACACACACATCTAAAGCCTACCAACCATCTACGTCACTAGCTTCCCCTCGACATCAGGTCAAAAGATGATCGTCTACGTAGGGTATGAGTCGGCATTGTAAAAAGGCAAGAAGGTTTCTCATCTATACCACATCACAGCTAGGTTAGAGTAACCTGAACATCGATGTCCACCTCATGGAAGGCTCTAACATTAGCATGCATGTTGTCCTCCATCTGCTCTTTAATAATAAAGATACATACCTCTCAGCCAATCGACTTTACCATAACAATAAAAGTAAGCTCAATGTCTACATCATAACTAATAATATACCTAACTAGGGTCTTATCTGATGCTACCTCATACACTATAGTGGTCTAGTTAATTGCCATACTAGTATCTTACTGTACACTAATCTAAAAAATAAAAGAATTGAGTGTGAGTAATTTTGGAGTGAAATTACCCAGTGAGTGACATGAATCATGTCACTCACTGGGTAATTTCACTCCAAAATTACTCACACTCAATTCTTTTATTTTTTAGATTAGTGTACAGTAAGATACTAGTATGGCAATGATATATATATATATATATATATCATTTATGCCGCATCACAGCTAGGTCAGAGTAACCTGAACATCGATGTCCACCTCATGGAAGGCTCTGACATTGGCATGCATGTTGTCCTCCATTTGCTCTTTGACAATAAAGATACATACCTCTAAGCCAATCAACTTTACCATAACAATAAAAGTAAGTTGAGTGTCTACATCATGACTAATAATATACCTAGCTAGGGTGTCATCTGATGCTACCTTATACGCTTTAGTGGTCTAGTTAATTGCCATACTAATATCTTATTGTACACTAATCTAAAAAATAAAAGAATTGAGTGTGAGTAATTTTGGAGTGAAATTACCCAGTGAGTGACATGAAACAATTTACAAATGATATATATATATATATATATATATATATATATATATATATATATATATATATATATATATATATATATATATATATATATATATATATATATATAAAATAACATGGCACAAAATCAACAAATTGAATTTTATTCACTATTTATGTAAATGTTAGTTTGAGTTCACATCATATTTTTGTTATTCTTTTTCAAGATGTAACGTTGCACACATTTTCACTTTATTTAATAAATGTTTATTTCTGTTACTTAATATATAACACAATTTATGTACAACATGTGCTTCATAATTCATGATTTTGATGTTTAAGTGTTTAAATTATAATGAGAATTAGATCTTTATTACCTTCATTGATAATTATGAATTTAAATCAATTGACACTTCAGAGACATTGAATAATGCTTTAGAAAAACTCAAGATATGCATGACTAATTGAGTAGTAAATTTGGGCAGCTTAGTGATTGTAAGGTGATTTAATTCTTGACAATTTTCATATATATAATTTGGTTATTAATTTTGTTGAATTATTTCTCTCCCTTTGAAGTAGATTTCTTGAATTAATAATTTAGATTAATTTTAAATAAATTTATTTTTAGCCTTAGACAATAAGAGGTTGGTAAATAGGTGATTGAATCAAAATCTCTATGAGATGATATCTTTATACTACTTATCGACACTGTGTACTTGTAGTTTGCACAATAAGTTTTTTGCACCATTGCAGAGGATTTTGGTCTAACATCATAATTTATCTTATTTTTATTGGATTAAGGCATCAATTTTTTTTATATTTTTGTTTTAAGTCTTTATTTCATTTGTTTTGTATAGTTTATTTTCAGTGTATATGCAATACCCAAAGATATAGGATGGAATTGCTTTCATACATACCAGAGCTTACTAGGTTTGAGAAAGAGAATCGTAGACATTCTGAAGAATAGTCGAGCATAATGGCTGATGCAAATGGAAATAATGCTGATATAAGGGTTTTATTAGACACATCTATGTCAGGTTTAAGAGGTACACAATAAAGCATCACAAGCACAAACATTGAAGCTAATAATTTTGAGATCAAACTTGCCTTGTTATAAATGATACAATCAATTATCCAATTCTATGGCATGTGGAATGAGGATATGAAAGACCATATAGAAAATTTTCTAGAGATTTATGATACACACAAATATAATGGTGTGTTAAGTGATGCACTTCAATTGAGGTTGTTCCCTTTTACTCTGAAAGACAAAGGTAAAGCATGGAAGAAGTCTCAACTATTTGGTTTTTTCACTAATTAGGATGATTTGGTTAAAGCAATTTTAGTAAAAATATTTTCCACCATCCAAGATAGCAATTATGGTAAAAGAACTAACTTTATTTCAATAATTTGATAACGAGTCTTGAGTAAAGTGTGGGAGAGGTTCATAGATTTGTAAAGGAGTTATCCACATCACGGACTACCCAAAAATATGTTGATTAGAACATTCTACAATGGAGTCACAAGTTCCACAAGAGACTCCATTAATGCCAATGTATGTGGGTTCCTGATGAGGAAGATAGTAGGTAAAGCTACAATTACTATAAAGGATGGCACGTGACAATTGCTTATGGCCCTTTGAGCATGCTAATCTGCCAAAACAAATGGGGAAATTAGAACTTTACATAATGATAGCCCTTCAGGCTCAAATAGCTACACTCACAAAGCAACTTGGAAATCTAAATTATAAACTCAATTCAACCCCTATATAGTTATTAGGTGAGTCTTGTAATATATTGGGCTATTCTAATAATGATTTTAGTGTTTGTGATGTAGGTATGATAGGAGATAGTTACATGGAGCATGTGAATTTTGTTGGGAACCAATTTCAAACAACGTAAGCCAACAACCCATACACCACCATATACAACTCAAGGTGGCAAAATCACCTAAATTTTTCATGGAGTAATAATAATAATATGGTTGCACCAACCTTTCCCAACAACAACAATTTTCCAAGACAGCAAGCACCCCTAGGATTTCAATATCCATAACAAGATAGGATGGTTTTAGTGGAGAATAAATTAGACAAATTTTTGGATGTGGTTACCAACAAGCCTGCAAGTCAAGAAAATAATCAAAAGAGCATGGAGGCTAAGTTTGATCAAATTGCAAGGAACCATACCACTTCAATTCATAACATTGAAGTTCAATTGGGTTAACTTGCTTATGCCATAGCTAGAAAGGATCAAAAATATTTTCCAAGAAACATTGAGACAAATCCAGAAGAGCAAGTGAAGGAAATTACAGTTAGAAGTGGAAAAAAAGTGAAATATCAAGCTGAAATCACCAAAAAAGTTAAGAACAAATAAAATGACCAATATGTAATGGTTGAGGATGTCCTTAAGGAAGAGCATAATGCAAGTAAGAAGAGAAATGAACAAGTTACGCCTTCATATGCACTGAAGATCCCTTATCCACAAAGGTTGAAGAAGTCGTAAGATATGCAACAATTTGCTAAGTTCTTATAGATTTTTAAAAAGCTTCATATCAATAGTCCTTTGATGGAAGAACTTATTCAAATTGCCAAGTATGCCTAATTTCTTAAGGACCTTATTACAAAGAAATGCAAATGGGATGATCATGAGACAGTACCCTTAACAGAGACATGCAATTTGATTATCTCAAGGAAAATTTCTACAAAATTAAAAGATATATGGAATTTTACTATACCTTGTATTATTAGTACTAGTGAGTTTAGTAAGTTCTTATATGATTTAGGATCAAGCATGGATTTAATGCCTTTATATGTTTTTAAGAGACTTGGACTTCAGAAAGTAAAATCAACTAACATATCTTTACAATTAGCAGCCATTTTATCAAGAAACCTTACGGAGTTATGAACAATATGTTTGTAGAGGTAGATAAGTTCATTTTTCCAGTGGATTTTGTTGTGTTGTATTTTGAGGAGGATAGCAAGTGTCTTTTAATTTTTGGGAGACCATTCTTGAACACCAATAGGGCACTTATAAATGTCAATAAGGGTAAAGTAGGGGATGAAAGTGTAGAATTTGTGATGTCTAAATGGATGCAACACCCTATAGAGGATGAAATGTGTATAAAATTTGAGGTTATGGATAAGTATATAAAGGTAGTAAGTTGTAAAAAGAAGGAAAATAAAGAAGTTGATGTGAGTGATAAGAATTATTAAAGTGAGCATGGGAAGACATTTACAAAACATGCAATTTCACCAAGAAGTGATAACCCAATGCTCATACACCTACAATACTGTAAACACCCAATTTTGGGATAATGAGAAAATGAAGTGTGAATGCGATAGAGGACTCCAATAATGAAAATGTTATAAATAGGTCTTCAATATTTGAAGTTTGAAACTTCAAAAGTCTAAAAGTATTTTTAAAAAAGTTTAATTGGTTTTTTAAGGACTTAATTGTAATATTTTTTAGGACCTATTTGAAAAGTCTAAATTCTTTTAGGGGTCTTTATGTAATTAAAAGTAAAAAAAGAGATCAAAATTCTGTAATTTCGATCGGAATCACGTAATTTCGATTGAAATTTTGTAATTTTAATCAAAATTCTATAATTCTAATCGGAATTACACAATTCAGGTTAGAATTATGCATGTTCCGTTTGATTTTTTGTTTTATTTTAATAAATAAAATTTGGTTTTTGGAATTTCAATTGGTCAAATAGTATTTATCTGAATTTTCAAGAAATTAAAGTCCTTTTAAAAACAAACGTCTGTGAAAAATAAGTCATAGTAGGATATGTTTTTTTAGCTAGGTTTTTCCTATAAAAGACCAGCTTGAGCTCTCACACAAGGGGAAACAATACACAGAAAAAAAACACACACACACAGATGGGAGGGAGAGAGAGCAACACAGGGACTTTCTTTGGAGGACCTTTCTTTTTCCTACACTTTTTGGCTTTTCTCTTTTGTCTCTAGGTAGTACAAAAATATTCTTTGTGATTTATTTGTTTTTGAAGCAAGGAGCAATAGACTTTTGAGAAGAAGAATAATAAGTTTTTGAAGATCTATCTAAAAAATAATGGTGATTTACACTAGTCTGAGGGATAACTCATATTGCATCCATAATCATCATCTTCTTTCCTCCCTTCTTTTATTTTTATTTCATTTTATTATTTTGATTTTATTAAATTTCAATTTTATAAATTTTTATTATTATTTTATTCACTAATCATTGTTTATTCTTATGTTAGTGATTATGGAGGAGATTACAAGATGATTTTACTTAGAGAACAAAATCCATGAAGGTCATGGAATGCCATGGATTGAACTTTATAGCTATATATAGTTTTTAGATTTTTTATTTAGTTGTTTATTTTTGTTTTGATTTTGTCTAGTTTTATTATTTTTGGGATTGTGTTAATTTTTCTTTTCTTATTATTTTCAATAACTAATTATAATAGCCCAAATAGTGGGAATAATGAAATCATGTATGTGTGATTGTGTGTTTTATAAATTGGTTAGTAAATTTATGGTTTCAATTAGGTAATTAATTAAAATTAATGGTTTTAAGCGGATAGAATTAGGTTTCTTGATTGATTATTTTATTTTATTTGTTTGTTTAGAGTCAATTTAATGAAATTAGGGTTTTTAGAATAATTTTGATTGATTGTTTGATCTTTTATTTGATTTTTTTTGTTATTTTCTTATGTTTTTGGGCTTATTTATTTATGTTTATATGTTTTGGGCCCTAAGCTTATGTTAGGTTTTAACCCATTTAAATAAGTTTAAGTTTTTTTTAGGTTTAATTAATAAAAATTGCATCTTTAGACCCATAATTAATTAGATTTAGGGTAGAGATAACTTAGGACCATTTAGTTAATTTAGACATAGGCCCATCTAATTTAATTAATTTACACTTACCCCATTTAATTTAAGCTTTTTCCATAATTTGTAGATTAAAAATCACTTTAGAAATAAAACATGTAGAACTAGCCCACTAATTTAAATGCTTTATAATTTACAGATTTAGGCTCATTTTAGAATTAAAATAAATAGACTTAAATTCATTTAATTTAAATTGAATAGGAATTAGGCTCGTTAGTCTTTAGGCTCACTTGTAAATTAAAACATGTAGATTTAGCGCATTTAATTAAAATTAATGTAGATTAGACTAACTTAAGGATTATTGATTTAAATGAGTGCATTATTTACATGTATTTTTCATGACTAGTTTGTCTGGAGTTTATTGTTTTAAATAAGGGTTTATATGAAATTTGCATGTAAATAAAAGGTAAGATAATAATTAATAAAGTAATTCTAAATGAGCATAAGACTGAAAAAAGTGGGCATTCCGTATCCAAAATCTCATGGTTGTGGTGTTGGCTTTCTTTTAGAGAATTGAGTACCACCATTATTCAATTTGTCCCAATTATTACCCTAGGTGGCGACTCCTCATCTCCACGCCATATCTTTATGACAATGGTTAGTGTGTTCTCTAAAGCCATAAGCTCAAATAATGTCATGGTTGCTAAGATTTTGGATGCGCGCTAAACCCCACCGTCTATAATGGTGACTCCACTGGGGATAATAGATACTGATTCTACTTGTGTTCTTTAGAATTATTTTATTAATTATTATTGCATTATTGCATTCATTCTACATGTCCTTATTAACCGATGGCATTAGTTTATGGTCCCATGATTCCACTAGCTTTATGGGATTGTAAATTGGCTAACCATCACTCTTAGCCTTAACTCAGTTCAAGAGAGATTACTTGTCTTATCTGATAAGAGTTTGTAACCCAAGTCCTAAAAGGGGTAGTCTTCTCTTGAGTTTGTAAAGGATGTCAGGCCCCTCTGACCTTAGCCTATGACTCAAGTCTTAAAGTGGGGCATCTTGCTAAGGGAACCTTAACCTTTTTCATCAAACTCAGCTCATGTAGTGGCTTAGTAACTTCCCTTAAGATTACCTAAATTGCTTGTGAATGCTTCCATAAGGTATTTCTATCTATAAAAACCCAAGCCCATACTTTAGCAACCCATTTAGGCTAATAAAGATTGGGCTAATCTTTTATACCTAGAAATGTTGTTTCTATGCTTTTACAACTTTGAGAGATTTTGCATGCGCATCAGTTCTTGATATCCCCTGTTGATCTTAAGGCCAAGAACAAAAATCCTAGGAAAAGAGACTCGCCATTTAATACATGTGTAGGAGGAATAAGGTTGGAAGGATGTATATACACTTGACTTGTTTGACTTGCTACTTATTGCATGGAACATGCATCATGCATACATGCATTATACTAACACTTTATTTTTCAGCCATCATAGATTCATCTGGGTCTTCCTATGTTTGGAGTCGAAAAGGTGGCAGACTAGTGAGAACCGATTTAAGCTCGCAATCAATTACAAATGAGATCCTTAGCAGATTAGAAAAGAGTCCCATCAATCCTCTCTACCTAGAAGCTGCACAACCTAAACAAGACAAAGAAATAGAATAATAAGAGGAAGGAAATTGGACTTTAGAGGACATCAAAGGAGCATTGATGGATGACATGAGAGCAATGATGTAAGATGAACTAAAACAAGCTCTAGATGGATTAATGCCACCACCTGTTGCTGCTGCACCTCTTGTTGCGGCAATCCATCTGTTGTAGGTGCACCACCCACTAACAATGACAATGCTACTAGGAATATACCTATTGTGGAAATGAAGTTAGAGGATGTTGAGAGTTACATGGTTGAAAAGGCAAAAAAGGAATCACTTGAGCAAGTTCAAGAGCTGGAATCCAAGCAGATGAAGGCATTAACATAGAAGATGTCCAAAATGGAGGAATTAATAAGAGGACAAGGCATCATATACTCATTTGACTTTGATGATGTGATGCAATTTGAGGAGGATAAGCTGCTGGATAAGTTCAAGGTACCACAGTTGTAGAAGTTTAATGGTACTGGAGACCGAAAAATC
This sequence comes from Mallotus nudiflorus, assembly GCA_947683625.1. NCBI lineage: Eukaryota > Viridiplantae > Streptophyta > Magnoliopsida > Malpighiales > Euphorbiaceae > Mallotus > Mallotus nudiflorus. The sequence goes on from CANTUR010000505.1 coordinate 146,217, forward strand.
CACCTTAGTCAATACACAACTACTATGAGCACCACTAGTGCTCCTTTGTTTGTAGTTACTAAGTTGTTTATACTATCCTTGAAGGGTATGGCTATCAATTGGTATCATGGGTAAAAGAAGTCTATTCCAGCAAATTAGAGGGAACTGTGTACCACTTTTCTAAAGCAATATGACTATAATACCAAGCTTGAAATGTCCATTAGGGATTTAGAATTGACCGAGCAGAAGCCTAATAAGTCATTTTCTAATTTTGTGACTAGATTCATGAATAAGGTAGGATTGATTAAGAATAAGCTGACTGAAAAGGATCAGGTTAGGATGATAGTCCAAAATGTGTCACCTAATTTGGTTGAGAGGTTACAGAGGATGAACCTCAAGATGTTTGTAGACCTTTATGACAATGGGTTGCAAGTTAAGGAGATTGAAAGCGAGAACAAGAAAATAGCTAGAAGCACCAGAGCAGGAAACTACCCAATTGGGGGCACACAATAAGGAAATGCTAGTCGGGTTATGGGAGTCTATGTTATTCAACAACCCAGGAGATTCTCAAATTTTAACTAGCCCTTATTTAAAGTCCTAGACCATTTGATCCAAAAAGGCCTCCTTAGACCCTTAACCCCATCTAGACCACCAAACCCAAATCTCTCTGGCTTTGACCCAAATAGTTACTATAAATTTCATGAAGTTACTAACCATTCCACTAACTCTTGCATGCACCTTAAACATGAAATTCAAAACCTTATGGAGTTAAGAAAAATCACAAACCTTGAGAAATCAAATCCAAACCCAAACACCAAGAACAACCCTCTCCTAAATTAATAAAACATGCCACCCTAAACCACCGTGATGATCAACTCAGGAGTAAGTGAGGAGGAAGTGCTAAACTCCTTTGAGGACCTAGACCTTAAAACCAATAAGAAATCTCCTAATGCCCCTAAAGATAAAGAAAGAGTAGAAGACTTGTTGGGACAATCTTTAAGCAAGTTTGACAATAAGGTGTTTTATTCCAAACCACCTTCTTTCAATATATCCATTGAGTCAATCATGCCTAAAAGATGGGGTGATGAATTTGATGATGAGAAGATGCTAGATAAGAAAGAAAAATACATGGTTAAGGTATGGAAAGATGGAAAGAAGGATCAGACCATTAGGGTTATTAACATTTGATATAATTCTGATAAAGAAGGCACATAAGTTACAATATGTGGGTTAATAATCCAATAGTCATTCATGTCACTAGAAGTAGTAAGGGTTTTAAACTAATGGAGAAGACTATAGAGAGAGAAGAAATTGCTGAAAGAGAAGACTTAGATGAACATGATGATGACTTGATCCTTGAATAGCTTAAGAAGGCAAAAGAAAATATGAGCATTTGGGAGCTCTTGATACACTTAAGTAGCCATAGAAAGGCTCTAATCAAGGCTGAAGCAAAGATGAACATTGAGACTACAGCGACCCCTCAGGCCATGGTGGCCAAGGTTACTAAGAAAAAGCATACTGTTGTTACCTTTTCTGACTAGGATTTATCGGTGAAAGGGAGGAGCCATAATAAAGCCTTGTTCATTCTAGCTGAAGTAAGAGGGAAAAGGACCAACTATGTAATGGTGGATGATAGGTTTACAATTAATTTTTTCCTGCTACAGATCTTACCTAATCTAAGACTGACGGTGGAGGATTTAACAAAATCTTACCTTATAACCAGAGCTTATGATGACAGCACAAGGAATGTATAGGGAACATTTATGGCTCTTGTAAAAACTAGACCTATAGAGGTAATGGTGGAATTCACTGTGTTAGATATCCCTGTCACCTATGCCTTACTTTTGGGTAGACGTTGGTATCACATTTTGGGTGGAGTGCCTTCAACAGTGCATCAAAAGGTGAAATTCCTATTAAATGGAGAGGTTGTGACCTTAAATGCTAGTATGGAAAAAATTGTATATGCAATTATGGATAGTCAGAAGCAGGTAGTTACCCCTCCTAGTTTCCAAATAGCCATGATTTCTGATGGAATTGAGATGGATCCAAGGGTTTTGAGCATGATTAAGAAGATGAATTATCTACTCGAACAAGGACTGGGAAACAATGAACAAAGAAGCCCAGAGCTCCTAGATTTTAAAGGCCAAAATGATACCAGAGGATTGGGTTATATAGGAGTTGGGCTTGGTAGTAAAGGAACTAGAAGAAGATTTTTTGACAAGAACAACTTCTTAAAGAATATGGGACTACTAAAGGATACCTTTATTAAAGAAAAGAAAAAGAAGCTCTACCTGGGTGAGAAAGAGCCTGTCCAAGTAGCTGGTGTGAATATTCCTGGGTTCAAGATCTTTAAGAAATAGATAGTTAAGAGTCTGGTGCAAGATAACAAAGACAAGGTGATGAAGAAAGTTGTTAAGAAAATGGGGACTGAGGCTACTGAAGAGCTACTTTGTCTGCCACCTAACGAAGAACCACCATAGGATTTAACTAGCATTATTAATAATAGTTTTAATTATATTTTTATGAAGAAAATAATGTAATAACATTTGGTCTGTTTGGGGATGAAAACTCTATTTTTTCTATGATCAATGATATGAACTCTAGTTTTGCTTACTTGTGTGTTGTTTATTCTAATGGTCTTGTACATTTTAATAATGATCATTCGTGCATGTTTAACATTAATTCTATTCAATTAGATTCATTAAACATGGGCATAAATGAACAACCAAAGTACATTTCTATATTACATGATTTAACTCCTGAAAAGAGGGAAAAATTAGAGAGAATTCTAACAAAAAGAAAGGTAGTATTTGCTTAGTCCTATGAGGACATACTAGGTCTATATAGAGAAATTACAAAGTCAATATATCCAGAGGCTAAACTTGTTAAGCAAAAACTTCGTAGGTTAAGGCCAGAATGGGCAAAAAAGATAAGGGAAGAAATTGCTAAGCAAATCCAGGCCAATTTTATAAAAGTGGTAAAATATCCTCAATGGTTGGCAAACATAGTGCCTATTCCCAAAAAGGATAAAAAAGTTTGAATGTGTGTAGACTTTAAAGATCTGAATAAAGCAAGCTCGAAGGATGACTTTCTTTTACCCCATATTGATGTGATCATTGATAGCACATCTTCTAGTGCAATATACTCTTTCATGGATGGGTTCTCAGGTTATAACCAAATAATGATGGCAGTTATGGACAAGATCAAGATTGCTTTATCATAGAATGAGGGATATATTACTATAAAGTGATGCCATTCAGATTAAAGAATGCAGGAGCAACCTATCAAAGAGTAGCAAACACTCTGTTCTATGATATGATACACAAAGTTGGAAGTGTACGTTGATGATATAATGGTTAAGTCAGAAATAAGGGAAGGACATTTTGAGGCTTTAGATAAATTTTTGGCAAGAATAGAAAGATACAATCTAAGGCTTAATATAAAGAAATGTATCTTTAGGGTCACTTTTGGAAAGTTGTTGGGGGATATAGTTAGCAATAGGGGAATCAAAGTTGATCTAGGCAAGATTAAAGCCATTCAAGAGATGCCAACACCAAGAACAAAGAAGGAAGTATGAAGATTTATTGGAAAGTTATAGTACATTAGCAAGTTTATTGCAAAACTCACCATAGTTTGTGATCTAATTCTCAAGCTCTTAAAGAAGAATCAGCCAGTGGAATGGAATGAAGAATGCCAAAAAGCCTTGGATAAGATTAAAGAATACCTTACTAATATACTTGTGTTAAGACCACCAAGACAAGGTAAACCCTTAATCTTATATTTGGTTTTAAAGGAAAAGACAATGGGGGCAATGCTAGCGCAAGAAGGACAAAAAGGGTTAGAGATGTAGTATACTATCTATGGACACTATCAGTTTGACCAGCCCATAATGAAAGCCCAATGATGAGAAAGTTTGAGTTTTGAATGCAAGGGGAGCTTAAGACTTCTCTAAAATTAACTCTGAAAGCCTAAACACTAAAGCCAAGCCCAAATACTAAAGCCTAGCCCATAAATACCATATCTAAGCCCAAAATAGAAGCCCAAGGCCAAGTCCATCTCCCCTTGACCCACGGGCCCTAATCTGGCCCAAGTGAAGAGGTGATAGCCTTAATGAAGAGGCGTCGCCTCTTCACCCCAAGCATTGGTGAGGCGATGCCTCATCAAAGAGGCATCGCCTCATCACACCCACTGTCTGCAACATTAAATGCCATTAATGGTAGTGGTTGGAAGTCCACCTATGGGGATTTGGTCATTTTTGGATGTAAAGAAAAGAAGAAAAAGGCAAGAAAGAGCTAGGGAGTGAAAAAAGGCAATGAGAGAGGGTGAGAATGGATTTTTAGGAAATTAAAAAAGGAAAAAGGGTGAGGGGTTTTAAAAGGGAATGTGGAGGCATAAGAGGGAGGTTGGCAAAAGTTTGTTAATTGAGAGGGACAAAGAAGAATGTCAGAAAAAAGAGAGGAAAAGAATATAGAAAAAAAAGAAAGAGAGGAAGCAGAAGGGGAAGAGATTTTGAAGCATTAAGGGACTTGATTCTTGAGAAGAGGAAGGAGCCTACTTGCATTCAAAACCATTCCTCCATCAACCAAGCTCAGAGGGCTCAGTTAGGAGCATTAGCTCATCCAAGACATTGAGTCCCCTCATTTCTAAGTTTGAGCTCTTTATCTTCATGATAAGTGTTGATTTATTATTCTTTTGTGTGTTTTCTTGAGTTTTATTACTTATTTAAAGTTATAGAGAAGCATGATTGTATGAGACATTGAATATTGATTGTTAATATTTGTATATTTATGTTTGTCTCTTGTTTATTTGCATGATTGTCGAGTTTCTTAAGATCTAAGAAATGTAGAGTGTTCCTACCTCTGTTGAAGATATGACATCTCTTCATAGAGGTGTTGCCCCTTCATGATGAGGCGATGGAGGCAATCTTTAAAGAGGTGTGGCCTCTTCATGACGAGGCTACAGAGGCATCGCCTCTTGGTCGGGAGGCAACGCCTCTTTGAAGAGGCGTCACCTCTTTGATAGAGTCCTGTCTGATTATGCCTCCGCCCATATTTTGCATGTTTGATATAATTTTTTTGTTTAATTTGTTATATTTCTTGTGGTTATATATGATTCCTATGTTGATCAATATTATTTCTATGTTATTTTCCTTCTTTTGTTACTTAGTGGATCATTTTATGAGTTTATGTTCATTTATTTTTATGAATATTATGTATTGATGATTTGTAAATATTATTGTTGTTATTGTATTAAATTAACTTGTATGTGTTGCAGGAACTATTTGGTGATTTTTTTTATCACTAGATGTTTGCTTTATTTATCATTTTTAGAGTTTTAATTTGTATAATTAATTAGTTTATTGTTGGTTTATTTATGGTTTATTTGTAGTTTTTTTATGTTTATCTGCACTAAAAGTTGTAATCCTTAATCCCTCTCCCCTTTTTATTTGGAATGAATGGTTGTAAATTATTTTTATTTGTTTTATTTATTTATTTATTTGTGATTGAATGTCGGGGATATAAGCCTGAAATGGGACTAAGTGCAAACTTGGAATAAAAATATAAAATTGGAAAACAATTGCTATTTGCATGTCAATAAGGAAATAAATTAATAATCAATGGTAATAAAATACAAAACACACACGGAGGCCAATTGTAAGGTTAGGTGGGCATTCTAAAAGCCCATACCCAGTTTCCAAACCCGATCTTTGATGACGGCTTCTGGGAACCTCTGTGGATTCCAATTGTTGTACAATGTGTCCCAGTTTTCATCCAGGTGATGACTCCATCTCTGTTTTAGGCCCTAAGCCCACTATGTATTTCCTAGTGAGCGCTGAGCTTACACAGTGCCGTGGTCGCCAACACTTGGGCGTGCGAATAAACCCCACCGCATATAATGGTGACTCCACTAGGGATAGAGAAACTGATTCCAAGTTTTTTATAATTTATCATCTTTGATTATTTCTTTATTTCCTTTGCAAATTTTGTATTCACTACACGTTTTCACACGATGCACTCCATATCCCAAATAAACTAACAATAATATTTGCTTTACTGCCTGTGTTTCATTCAAACCTGGTAGTGAGGTATTTGATTATTATCACTCATAGCAGGTACCTATCCACATCGCACGGACCCTTGAGTGGGGAGACGTAATGGATGTATATAGCTATGGGAGCCGAAGCTTATTACCCAAGACTCAACTCATGTAATGACTAGCAATTTCCACTAGGATTTTCCCAAATGCATGTGTTTTATTACATATGGTAATTTTTTAAATAAGGCCCAAGCCCATTATAAATAAACCTTGACAAGATAGGCCTCTCATGCCTATTATTAGCACATTTTAAAGGGATCTTGACAAGATGGGCCTCTGATATCATTCTTGGCCCATTTAAAATGGACTTTGAAATTATTTGGAGGAATTACCACTTGTTTGCATCGTCTTGAGAGTTATGTTGCATCTGTTAGTTTTATTATCCCCTGTTGATAATCAAAACCTGGAATAAAAAAAATCCTTGGACAAGGAACTCACCATTGAAGACGTGTGTGGGATAAATCAGGGTGGAGATATCATTAGAGAGCTTTTTGTTTTGTCCTCTAATACATGCATATATGTTTTGTTTTGTTTTCCTTCTTACCAATAGGTTTGCATTTCATGCGTACACACCATGCATGTTTCTAACCCTCAATGGTTACAGATATAGATCCATAGCAGTCTGCCAGTTGGAAGGGATCTGACACAGGCCGTCTGGTTAGAAGCTGGAGAGGGATCAAAATGGTAAAATTTGATGCTGAAGCCTTCAAGGAACAGTTGAAAGCTAAAATGGCTGAACAAACTAGCATGATCATGAGAGAAATTATGGGGAAATGATGGATACAACTAGAGGAGAACCACTAGCACCACAGCCACCAATGCTCCAACCACCAGCACCTCAACCTTGACCTTTTGATCTGGATGTCGAGGTTCCTAAAAGGCAAGAGGTAGAAGATGATCAGCAGATAGTATTGGCAGAACCTGTTATCTGTCAGAAAGTAGATGCCCAGGGAAATATGGAGAAGCCGGATATGGCTAAAGACCTTGTCAAGTCTATGGCTCAAATGTAGTTGATGATGAAAGAAAAAGGGATCAATGCCCCAATTAGCTATGCCCAGATGAGCCTGGATAAAGATGATGATCCCCTACCACGAAAGTTCAAGTTTCCTGACATAAAGAAGTTCACCGGCATAGAGGACCCCCACCTCCATTTGAAGTAGTATGTGACCCACATGAAGACAACTTAACTGACTAAAGCATAGATTGTGAAGCAATTCCCACTGTCTTTGGAAGGAGCACCCATCAGATGGTATTATGATCTAGAATCCCATGTTCAAATTAATAGGGAGGAATTATGTGCTGCATTCATCAAGCAACATAGTCTCAACATTCAGATGGAGGCTTCTCTGAGAGACTTGTAGAACCTGAAGCAGAAATTCAATGAATCTTTTACAGATTATTTGATCAGGTGGAGAGCCAAATTATCACAGATGAAGTAACGACCCATGGAATCTAATCAGCTAGTGATAGCTATAGAAGGATGTGTACTCCCTCTCTCCAAGAAGCTGAGGGATTTAGGTATTCAAAACTTTGACGAATTATAAAGGTTTGGAGTATAGAAAGAATTAGACCTTATGTAAGAAAAGAAAAACTTTAGTGGAAGATCCATGAATGGAGAAGGGTTTGGGTCTGGCGGTGCAGTAATATATAGATCAATGCAATCAGGCAGTCCCAAAGGTTTTCTAATTTGGGAAGGCCCCTCTCCAAAGTCCTAGAAAAGCTGATTGAGAATAACCTTCCACAACCCTTACCTAAACAACCTCCTTTCCTAAGTGCCAACCCAAAACTATACTGCAAGTACCACCAGAACATTAGGCATGATACAAAAAGCTGCACTCGCCTAAAACATGAGATTCAAGATTTGATCAATTTAGGCCAAATAACTGACCCAAAAACTAGAAAACCAAATACCCAAAATAACCCTTTATCTAACTACCGAATTGTACCACCACCAAATCCCCGTATTTTAATGATCAACATGGGCCTAACAGAGGAACAAGTCATTAATTCCTTTCTTAATGTCACACTTACCCTATCAAAACCACAATCAAAAGACCTGAATCTGAGGCAACAAGCCATTGAGTCTCATGTAAATGTGCTGGATATCTAGAGTTCTGATGATGAAGAGGGAGAAGCAGTTGATCTGTGGAAGAACAATGAGAAGAGAACAACACAATCTATTGAGAAGTCAATAAAGGGAGAGTAAGGAGTGAAAAAGGATGAAGCAGAGAGAGGGGAGTAGTTCAAAAGAGGGATCAAAGAAAGGTGAGAAAGCTAATGTGATTATTAAGGCTAAAAGAGATAAGAAAACTCTTACCAGTATTTAGGAGTTGCTTATGAACTCCAAGGCCCATCGAAAAGCATTAGTTTTAGCTCTCGATCACAAGAAGATACCTTCAAATCACACTCCAAAGAAAATGGTGAGCTCACTGACTAAAAGTCCTCATGAGGCAATTATGTTCACAAATGATGACCTGCCCTTAGAAAGAAGGGATCACAAAAAAGCCTTGTTCATTATGGCCAAAGTGAAATTCAAATTGACATGTTTTGTCATGGTCAATAATAGGTCAGCCATTAATGTATGTCCTCTAAAGATCCTACCAAAGTTGTGCTTGATGGTAGCTAATTTGAAACCCTCTGATGTAGTCATAAAGGCCTATGATGATACGAAAAGGCCAGTTGAAGGAACTTTCGAGCTTTAGTCAAGACTGGACCTATTGAAGTTGGGGTTAACCTTCATGTAATAGACATCCCAGTCACCTTTGCTATTCTTCTAGGAAGACCATGGTTCCATCCTTTGGGGGGAGTGTTGTCCATCATTCATCAAAAGATCAAATTTCCACATAAGGGGAGGGTGGTTACAATAATGGCTGAAACAGAGGTTGTAGTTGCTACATTGAAACTAGCTCCTACTGAGATCTTAAACAGCCCAAGTTTCAAAGTCTGCATGATTTATGAAGACGAGCTAAATCCAAAGATTTTTAGTATGATGAAGAGCATGCAGTTTATGCCTAGGATAGGACTCAGAAAGAATTAGCAGGGCCCATCGGGATTTATTGAACCTAAGGTATCAATTCTAAAGCATGGGTTATAATATTCAGGGGAGGATATGTTTGATGAGATGGAAGAAGCTAAAGGCAAGTTTGGGAAGAGCATAATTATGGCTGAGTCGAAGAAAAAGACACTATGGGAAACATTTATGGAAGAAGGTGCCAATTACCCCTACCAAGGAGCCCTTGAGCCCCTGATGATCACTAAGAAACTAGTCCCTGGATTTGAAATATTCGTTGAATATGTGGATGGGAACCAAAAGCCAATTGTTGAGGAGCCCATGGTAGAAGAGATAATATTGACTTCGAAATTAGAAGGGGACATTCTTGTAGTGGAGCTGAAGGATGCTGCTGACTAGGAAGAGGAATTTAACTTCGAAGCCTTTATCCTTAATTCTATTATAGATGTTTTTTATGATGACATTGACCTTTCTATTTCTAATTTGTTTGAGATTGATGACATTTTTCTTTCTAAAGTTAATGTGATGAAGTCTGATTATGCTTACTTATGTGATGTGTTTCCTAATGGTTATGTTGTATATGATGATCATTTCATGCATTTATTTGACATTAATTCAATGCAAACTGAATCATTTAATCTAAGCACAAGTGATAACCCTAAAAATATACTTATTACTACTGACTTAACTCTTGATAAGAGAGAAAAAATAAAAAACTCTTAAAAGAAGACATAAAGTATTTGCTTGGGGCTATAAGGATATGCCTAGGATTGATAGAGAGATTGTGGAACATAGAATTCCCATGTATTCTCACATCACACCGATAAAATAGAAAAATAGAAGACTAAGGCTAGAATGGGCTCTCCTATTAAAAGAAGAAGTAGAAAAACAGTTGAAAGTGAAGTTCCTAAAAGTGGTAAATGACACCCAGTGGCTGGCTAACATAGTCCCAGTTCCCAAGAAAGATGGTAAAGTCAGGATGTGTGTGGACTATAAGGACTTGAATAAGGCTTGTCCTAAGGATGATTTTCCCTTACCGCACATTGACACCTTGGTTGACAATGCAGGTTCCAGTGCCATGTACTCCTTCAGGGATGACTTCTCGGGATACAATCAAATCATGATGGCAATGATTGACAAGTTGAAGACTTCTTTCATTACTGAGTAAGGTGTTTACTGTTACACAGTTATGCCATTCGGATTAAAAAAAGCAAGGGCTACTTACCAAAGAATGGCTACTACGTTATTACATGACCTAATCCATAAAGAGATAGAAGTGTATGTAGATGACATGATGGTGAAGTTTTTGACTAGAGAAGGGCATTTTAAAGCCTTAGACAAGTTCCTAGCAAGAGTTGAAAAATACAACCTCAGACTGAATCTAAAGAAATATGTTTTCAAGGTAATGTCTGGGAAACTATTAGGACACATTGTCAGTCAAAAAGGCATAGAGGTGGATCCAGAAAAGGTTAGAGCCATCAGAGAGATGCCCACACCAAAGAATGAGAAAGAAGTTAAAGAGTTTATAGGAAGGTTACAGTACATCAGCAAGTTCATAGCCAAACTAACTACCATTTATGAGCTGATCTTTAAGCTCTTAAAGAAGAATCAGTCGATCATTTGGGATGACAAGTGTCAACATGGCTTTGAAACTATTAAGCAGTATTTGATGAATCCTCCAGTTTTGCAGTCGCTAAGGCTAGGGAAGCCTTTAACTCTTTAATTGGCTATTGAGAAGGACATGATCAGTGCAATATTGGCTCATGAAGTAGATGGGAGAGTTGAGCATACCGTATATTATCTAAGTAAGAAGCTTATGCCCTATGAAACAAATTACAGTCTAGTAGAAAGAACCTATTTGGCAGTAATTTGGGCAACAAAAAAGCTATAACATTACTTCCAATCCTACAGGATTCAAGTGATTTCTAAGCATGATCCCCTTAGGCATCTCCAGTAGACTCCTTCACTGATGGGGAAATTAGCCAAATGGTTAGTCCTGCTCACTAAATTCAACATAGATTATATTACTAAAAAGGTGATAAAGGGAAGGGTTATGGCAGACTTTTTGGCCCAAAATCCTATGGATGATGAAGAATGGGAGTTAGAATTTTTAGATGAACACCTAAGGGCAATAGAAATCTAGACCTGGAAAATTTACTTTGACAGAGAAGTGAATAGCATAGGGGTAGGCATTAGCACAATTTTGGTCTCGCCAAAAGGAAAAGTAATCCTGATGGCAAAGAGGCTGGAATTTAAGGTCACTAACAACCAAGCTGAATATAAAGCCTGCATTTTTTGTCTAAAAGCACTTAGGAATATGGGGCTAGAAAAGGTGATAGTGTATAGGGATTCGATGCTGGTAGTGAAGCAGTTCACCAAGGAATGGGAAGTGAGGGAAGATAAACTAAAGCCATATTAGATTATTCAGCCACGATCTTATTGTCCGTAATGCAATACAGATTTATACACTTGCCCTGAGAGGAGAACTAGATGGCAGATTCATTGGCTACCCTAGCTTCAACATGAGAAGGAGGTAAATGAGCAGAAATAAAGCCTTTTATCTTAATACTGGCCTAAATTCCTTGCTATGAGGAAATCGGAATAATGTCAATCGACCCAATGAAGAAGCCTTGCTTTTATGATCTATAATGATATCTTAAGATAGGACAATTCCCTAAGGAAGCCGATAAAAAAGAAAGGATGTTGTTGAGGATGTTATCATGGTAGTTTATTAGCCACAACAGGATGTTGTATAAAAGGATGCTAGCTAGAGTACACCTAAGATGCATCGATAAGGGTGAGGCATAGAAGATCACGGAAGCAATTCATAAGGGTGTATATGGGCCCTATATGAATGGAACAGTCCTCACTAAAAAGATAAGTCGTTAAGGGTACTTCTAGCTAACCATGGAGGCAGATTGCACGAAGTATCTAAAGAAATGCCACAACTGCTAAGTATATGGCAATGTGAGCCACCTACCTTCTATGGAACTTTAGGGATTAACCTCTCCTTAGCCATTTACAGTATAGGGAATTGATATTATTGGAGAGATAAGGTCGAAAGCGTCCAACGGTCATCATTACATCATTATGGCGATCAACTATTTCTTTAAATAGGTAGAAGTAGATATCATTCATAATTATAGGAGAAAAACAGATGGCTAGGTTCATAGAAAAGAACATAATTTGCTGATATGGGTTGCCTCATCAGGTCATCATTAATAATGGTGTTTAGTTTAGGGCAGAAATGACCACTCTATTAGAAGAATATAAGATTGAGCATCATAGATCATCCCCTTATAGACCACAGGCTAACAGAGCCATAGAAGTAGTAAATAAGAATGTAAAGAGAATCTTGGCCAAGATACTAGAAAATTATAAAGACTGGGCAAGTTATCTATAGTTTGCATTATGGGGATAAAGAACCACTGCCAGAACATTAACAGGAGCCACTCTGTATTCTTTGGTATATGGATGTGAAGTTGTATTTCCAGTTGAGGTCAAAATTCAATCTTTAAGGGTTCTCCTAGAGTCTAAAATCCCTGAGTACTAATGGGTAGAAAGCCGATTGGCCCAGCTAACCTTGTTGGATAAAAAGAGAATGAAGGCTATGTATCACTCTCAATTGTACTAGAAAAGGATAGCCTAGGCTTATAACAAGAGGTTTAAGCCAGGGAAGATCAAAGAGGGTGACTTGGTCTTAAAGCTCATTAGGCCAATCATGACTGATCCGCAAGGGAAGTTGAAGCCGAACTGGGAAGGTCCCTACTAAGTGAAGAAGTTGTTTTCGAAAGGGGCTGCTATTTTGTCTAACTTGGAGGGAAATGAATTTAGAGATCCCATCAATATGGACAAGCTCAAGAAATACTTTTTGTAAAGTCTCGCTAGGGAGAAAACCTCAAAAGAGGCTGCCTAGGCAAAAGTTAGAGGCAGAAAAAGGAAAAAGGAAAAATCAAAAAGTCCTGCTTGATTGAAAACCTGAAAAGGTAGTCCAAGCAAAAGTAAGGGACATGTAAAAGAAGAGAGAGAGAAAAGAGAAAATAGTTACTTGGAAAACTTACAAGGGTAAGCCAATTAACGACAGGAGATATGTAAGAAGCAAAATTGTATAGTCACATTATGCTTAAATTAAATGGAATGGATTACCTTTATTATTGTAAATATTACGTTAAATACTTATTACACACATGTCTAACTTAAAAATGACATCTCATTCAATAAAGAAAGTACATAAAAAGACTAAATTTCATAAACTGATCTAATATCGTCTACTTCTCTTGTGACTCCCTTAGGCACTCGATGCCTATAATACCATTGTCCTTCTATTTCTTGCAAATTCATCTTTTTCTACGTGTTGTAATTGAACCCGTGTCTTGTACTGGTCATCGGTAGACTAATCTCCATTGTAGTCAATGAACCTCTGAATGATCCTTCAAGGCCAAGTAGCAACTAGGTTGTCCAAAAAATTTTGAGAAAGAGGCCCTAGTTTAAACTCATGTACAAGCTCCATAATCTGCATTTCTATCCATGTTGTCTATAGAGCCAAGCCAGATTATAGAAGGTGGCAAAATGAAGGCCAACCAAAGGAACGCAATAGGACCGAAGGGTCACATGTAAGATCGGAGGGTCACGTGTTGCAGTCTCCACTATGGGCACATCCACTAAATTCATGTATCAAGGAATGTAGATAACTAGGTGTGGGTATCCTCTAGGACAGGATGAAGTCTCCTAGTGTGACAGTGTTTGGCCTTGTAGTGAGCAATGTCTCTAAGAGGTTCGAGCAATCTCAGTTTCTCTTGCAACTAAGCCTGTAGAATTGACAAATGGGTAAGAATGATGGAAAGCAGAAAGTGGTAAGAGAAAGAAGAGATTTACCTCTAGTACAAATGGACTCCCAGAGAATCTCCTAGTCTTAGAAAAATTATCAAGTCTAATAATGGTCTCAACTAGAATAAGAGAGAAAGGGTTATGTCCACTCTCCACTTAGTCCAGAACATGCAGGATCTTCGGGTCACAATTACCAGAAAGGGAGACCAATAAGAACTGAGCATATAGGCAGAGCACCATCATTTGAGGCTAAGGAACATCGCTGTTGTCCATAGCTGCTACCGTCTCTACAAAAGGGCTAATCAAGATTTTATTGCTAAAAAATGTGATGAAGAGAGGATTGAGGGGACATATTGACAAATCTTGCCATTTGGTATTGGATGGTGTGCAAATTCGGGGTTGTGATTTGAGGGATGACAATCTATCGAGTGGAATCTATGTGAGAGCCCATGATAGCTTCAAATTTCTCTGGCAAGGGGCAAATCTCCAATGTGTTGAACCAAAAAACATGCTTTTAAGGATCATAAAACTTAGCAAGAACATGAAGAAGTGAGAAATTGATCTTCCTAGCATGTAAAGATCGAAAGGCGGATAGGTAAAATGTCTCCATTATAGCCCATGACCCACCACACAGACTTTTCAGAATTGGTTGTGGTTGTTCCAAGCTTCTCTCAGTCATGATTAAGGGTTGGAATGCTGTCTGGGAAAAAAGAATAGAGGAAAGCAGCAAAATGAAGAGATTAGGGAATTTAAAGAAGATTTGGAGGTTTTTTATAGCTACGGGACAGGTATGTAGAGGCAATCACCTCCACGATCAGGAATGCCTCTATAAGAAGAGGCAAATCACATGTTGCCTCTTCACATAAAGGCGACACCCCTTCAAAGAGGTGACATCTCTATGATAGGCAGAATAAGTTTTATGTCACTGGAAATTCTCCAAGCTATATATATAAAGTCAAAGAAAAGAATTTTAGAGATGAAAGAGCTTCATTCATCCAAAATTTTATCAAAAATTCTCAATGCAAAATATAAAGGCATAAAAATGGTCAATCAAATAAAAATTAATTCAGACAGATAGAGGGCAACAATGTAAAGCCTTTAATGTTCCTAGACAAAGATACCCCTATGCGAACAAAAACCTACAGAGGGTCCTCTCTACTTATCACTATCAGACTCGTTAGGCTCCTCAGTAGTTGGCTCATCCATAGGCTCATCAGCTAGCTCATCCACACAAGCATAAAAATTCTCAGTCCCATCATCCTTGCTGCTATCCTCAGACTCCTCATTGATTGCCCCCTCCTCCTCATCGCCCTCAACCTGAAGAGCAGTGAGCTGGCACTCCAAGGCAGTGATCCTAGCCTGGCTGGCCTCATCTTGATCCTATTGAAGCACAATAAGAGGTAAGAAATCATGAAAGCATGCATACATATAGAAATAGAGCATATTCTGTGTGTACCTTCCATTGCTGCATCACCTGCGTCAAGAAGTCCCTATGGGCCTCAACCACCTGGTACATGTACTCCCCCTGATCTTGAGGTATCTATTCCACTAACAATGTTAGAACTAGCCATGTGTTATAAAGCTTGAGAACGCAATTTATCAAGGAAGAAAATTATGTGGGTAGTATCCTCTGCAAAGAATGCTGGCTCTAAGGTCATATCTAGTGTCAGAAACTGACGAGAGAGCTCACCAAAAGGCATCCAACAATGAGTTAATAGATTAGGAGTGGCAGTGAGTCTGCCGGCCACTACCTAGGATCTAGAGCTAAAGGGCTCTATCGATGATGGTGCCCTAGAAGAGGAACCCTCACCACTGGGAATGATGCGTGGGTGTTGAGGAGGCCTCTCTTATATAGATGGTTTAGGGCGAGGAGGAGGTGCCCTAGTAGCTGCCTAAAAGATGAAAAATAAGTCAAAGAACAACATCTATAAGTAAGTATAAAATAATAAATAAAAAAAACATTGCATGCTTACCTGAAGTGCAGGCTCAGGAAGGGGCACTCACTGTAAAAGATGAGCTCGTGTAAAGTCCACAAAGTGAGACTTCCTCCACTCGCAATAGTTTGCAGCATCCTCTCCCTACAAGGCATGATCGAGCTTGTCTCCTTCTAATTCATGTACCTAGAAGATATGCCGAGGAGGAGCAAGAGGTGGATGCCTTACTTAAGCACCTGACTGCCACTGATGTATCCTCTCCCCGAGGAACTAAACTCTACAATCAAGGCCTCTGAGCAAAACCCTCTTCCTAGATAGAGGGATGGAGAGAATCATGGCCTACATCCACCCAGCCTAAGGGCCCCATAAGTCCAGGCATAGTTGCAAGAATAAATAAGTAAGTATGCTCACAGTGTTTAGCTGCTCATAGTGGATATGAATGCAAGCCACAAGCCTCCTCCAAGCCTGGCTGGGACCCCACCTTGCCATCGCAGGGAAAGGAGTGTCAATGACTCGGGTGATCTCCATTATCAGCTCTAACCTTAAAGCCCAATCCTACAAAAGAAATAAGGGATTGTTAGTAAGATCGAGTAGTGGCAGTTGGAATAGAATATGAAGAGAGAAAAGAGAAAATAAAATACCAATATGGCATGCCAAAAATCGTAGAGTCATCTAGCTCCATACACTAGCTCATCCATACTCCTGTAAAGATAAGCTAAGACACAGCTGCCCCAATCATAGGTTGCCACCAAGTCTAGGTCCCTCAAAGGCATCAGAAAGCTCAAGTCCATAGAGTTGGTTGTATCTATGAAGAGAGTAGTGCCCAGGAGGTAAACGAGGAAAGCGTGCACCATCTAATCAATATGAAGGGGTGTAGTAGTTGCCTTAACTCTGGCATAAGTGTAAAAGCTCTTGATCGACTCAAGCTTCATTGTGTGGGTCCCCTTCATGTCTGGGACCATTCCAAGCAGACGCTTGATGAAAGTGAGATGGTCAGGAGATAACTAATGAAGACTGGTATTAAAGGGAATAGAATCTCCAGCACAAGCAATGCCAGTAACTACAGCAAAGGCCACTAGATCCAGGGTAAACTCCTTAAAAGGAAGATGAAAGGTAGTGTCAGACCACCTCTCCATCAAGGTATGTAAGGGCTGGTAATCTATACGCCCTTGTTGTTCTGGGAGTGCCAGGATAAAATTGGAGAACTTGGTGTCATGAATCTGAGTCTGTATCGCCTCAGGAAGCTCATCATACCATATTCGTGCACCGCTAAAGTTCCCAGCACCCTTGAGGGTGTGGCCATCAAGCTAAGGGAGTAAAATAGGGAGTAAAAGTGTCATTTTATGTAATAAAAATTCAAAATTGTTATTAGATCCTGTCATTGAGGTGACACCTCTATCGAAGAGTATCGAAGAGGCAACTGCCTCAATGATAAGGTGATGCCTCTATTGAATAGACAAATGCCTCAATGATGAGGCGATGCCTCTTTATATATAGGTAATTTTCCTCTTTGAGAGCAGGCTTAATTTGAAGAGGCAAATGCCTCTTCATGAAGAAGCGATCACCTCATCGAAAAGGCAATGCCTCTTCGTGTTGGTAATCTAACAAGAGGATTTGAAATTTTAACTTTTTTTTAAGAAAATTCAATTTCTCTTAGTTAAATTCATAAATATATACATATGAATAGTAACTCGATACTATTTGATGATATTCATACAAAAAATTGAAGAAATTGAGTACTAACCTCTCTAGTGGCCAAGCCATAGATATGAGATCACACATCCATAAATAAGGGGATCCATCTTCAATACTCAACCCAAAACTCTGAGAGGGATACACTATAGGTGTCACCGGGTCCCACATGGGCAAATCTAGAGTCCGTGCAGCATCCATGTTAGAGAAATCAAAGAATAAGAGAGAAAGAGATAGAGAAAAGGGAGACAAAAGAAAGGATTGAAAATGTGAAAGTGACCTTTGGAGAAGAAAATTGAGAATTTATATAGTTAGGGTGAGGGAGGAAAATTGAGAGAAAGGAAGAAGAGGAGAAGAAGGTGAGGCCCACTTGATGAAATAAAACATTGAATGGCCTAGGGCCTAAAAAAACATGAGAATTTTTGCATCACTGCTCGAGTGTACCCTAAAATTGATCTTTGGACAAGAATGATATGATTTCAGGAGGAATAAGTGTTTGGTTGGGTTTGAATCCTTGAAGTACGTGATAGAATAAGCATTTGGTCGGGTTTAAATCCTTGAAGTGCATAGAAGAATAAGCATTTAGTCGGGTTTGAATTCTTGAAGTGCGCATCTTAGGAGGTGTCTAGTCGGGTTTAAATTCCTGAAGTGCGCATCTTAGGAGGTGTCTAGTCAGGTTTGAATCCTCAAAGTGTATTCTTCATTTACTAAGTAACTCTCAAGCTAGGAAAACTTGAGTTTTATGCCAAACTATAATGAGTAACGGATTGGTCCAGGAAAACCTAAGGAACATGGTTACATTTCATCTCTTTTTACTGAGTGGAGGTTAGGCCATGCTCAACATTCATTCCAAACAATAATTAGTAATTGATCAGGCTAGGAAAACTCGAGGAACATGATTACGTTTCATCTCTTTTTACTAAGTGGAGGTTGGGTCATGCTCAAGATTCATACCAAACTATAATGAGTAACTAATTGGGCTAGGAAAACCCGAGGAACACGGTTATGTTTCATCTCTTTTTACTGAGTGAAGGTCAGGCCATGCTCAACATTCACGATAAACTATAATGAGTAATTGATTGGGCCAGGAAAACCTGAGGAACACGATTACATTCCATATCTTTTTATTGAGTGAAGGTTAAGCCACGCTCAAGATTCACACTAAACTATAATGAGTAACTGATTGAGCTAGGAAAACCCGAGGAACATGGTTACGTTTCATCTCTTTTTACTGAGTGGAGGTTAGGCCATGCTCAAAATTCACGCCAAACTACAATAAGTAACTTATCAGGCCAAGAAAACTCGAGAAACACGATTACGCTTCATTTCTTCTAGTGAGTGACTTCTTGAGCCAGGAAAACTTAGGAATCATGCCAAATTTATAATGAGTAGCTAATCGAGTTAACTTAACCCGAGGATCATGGCTACATTTCCCTTCTGTCTCTACTAAGTAAAGATTAGGCCATGCTTGAGATTCATAACAAATTAACTAATGAGTGATTGATCGGGCTAGGAAAACCAGAGGAACATGATCATGTTTTGGAGAAGAAGTTCAACCTCTTGGGTTTGAATTCCCAAGACTGACAACCCGAGTGAAGCTCACAGGTCAGGTATGCCATTCTTACTCTTTATTTAATGTGCATGTTTCTTTTTTAAAAAATTATTTTTAAAAAAATTTGGTTTTTTAAAAAACCAAGGGGGCAAACTGTGGACACTATCAATTTGATCGGCCAGCGATGAAAGCTCGATGATGAGAAAGTTCAAGTTTTGAATGCAAAAGAAGCCCGAGACTTCTCTAAAATTGACTCTAAAAGCTTAAACACTAAAGCTTGCCCATAAATACCATATCCAAGCCCAAAATATAAGCTAAAGCCTAAGCCCGTTGCCTCTTGACCTGTGGGCCTTGACTTGGCCCAGGTGAAAAGGTAATCGCCTCAATGAAGAGGCGTCGCCTCTTCACCTTAGGTATCGGTGAGGTGACGCCTCATTAAAAAAGTGCTACCTCATCATAACCACTCTCTGTAGAATTAAATGCCATTAATGGCAGTGGTTTGAAGTCCACCTACAAGGATTTTATCATTTTTGGATGTAAAGAAAAGAATAAAAAGGTAAGAAAGAGGCTAGGGAATGAAAAAAGGCAATGGAAGAGGGTGAGAATGGGATTTTGGGAAATTGGAAAAGGAAAAAGGGTGAGGGGCTTTAAAAGGGAATGTGGGGGCATGAGAAGGAGGTTGATAAAAGTTTGTTAATTGAGAGGGACAAAGAAGAACGTTTGAAAAAAAAGAGGAAAAGAATACAGAAAAAAAAAAGAAAGAGAGGAAGAAGAAGGGGAAGAGATTTTGAAGCATTAAGGGACTTGATTCTTGAGAAGAGGAAGGAGCCTACTTGCATTCAAAACCATTCCTCCATCAACCAAGCTTAGAGGGCTCAGTTAAAAGCATCAGCTCATCCAAGATAATGAGTCCCCTCATTTCTAAGTTTGAGCTCTTTATCTTCATTATAAGTGTTGATTTATTATTCTTTTATGTGTTTTCTTAATTTTTATTACTAATTTGAAGTTATAGAGAAGCATGATTGCATGAGACATTGAATATTGATTGTTAATATTTGTATATTTATGTTTTTCTCTTGTTTATTTGCATGATTTTCTCATTTTTTAAGATCTAAGAAATGTAGAGTGTTCTTGCCTCTCTTGAAGAGGCGACATCTCTTTATAGAGGTGTCGCCCCTTCATGATGAGGTGCTAGAGGCATCACCTCCTGATCAGGAGGCAACGCCTCTTTGAAGAGGCGTCGCCTCCTTGACAGAGTCCTCTCTGATTATGACTTGATTCTCTGCCCATAATTTGCATGTTTAACATTATTTAATTTGTTATATTTCTTGCGGTTGCATATGATTCCTATGTTAATCAATATTATTTCTATGTTATTTTCCTTCTTTTGTTACTTAGTGGATCATTTTATGAGTTTATGTTTGTAAACGGCGGGGTTTAGCATGCGTCCAAGATTTTAGCAACCGCGACACTGTTTAGGCTCAGGGCCTTAAGGAACACACTACTATGTCACAAAGTCATAATGTGGAGAAGAGGAATTGCCAACCAGGGTAATAACTTGGACAATTTTATTAGTGGTACTCGATTCTCTAAAACAAAGTTAGCACCACAACCAGGAGATTCTAAGAACGGAATACTAACTACTCTTAGTCTTGTGTTCATTTAGAATAATTTTATAAATGATTATTTCATCCTCTAATTACATGCAATTTTATTTAAACCCTATTTTGACATCCATCTAACCCTAAGGCATCTAGTCAATAAAATTACACATAAAAAATGCACTCAAGATCGCATCGTCTTTAAGTCTAAACTATGTCAATTTTATTTAAAAAGTTAGCTAAATTTACATTTTTTATTTACAAGTGAGAACTGGACTAAAGGTAGACCTATATTTTTATTAATTAGTGAGCCTAGATCTATTTCTTTTACTTTTTCTAAAAAATGGGCTCAAGTCTATTTAATTTTAAAGGAAAGTTAAATTAATGGACCTAAGTCTAACTTGGTTTTATTTTAAGTGAAATGTGGGCCTAGGTCTATTTATTTTAAAAGAAATGAAATTAAGTGGGCTAAGCTAAGTCTAAATAAGTTTTAATTAACTAAGTGGGCCTAAAATCTAATTAACCTAATGGGCCTAAATTTATTTTAATCATTTAAAGTCCTAAACATTTTTTAAGCCTATTTAAAGTGAGTTGGACCTAAGCGTGGGCTTGGGGCCCAAAATAATATAAAAACCCAAAAACCCAACCTAAAAATAAATAAAACATAAAAAAGGATCAAATAAACATTTTAGTGATTTTCTAGAAACCCTAAATCAATTACATGCAAACCCTAAATTAAGCTACTACCACCATTGATTTTAATTGATTTTTACCCAATTGAACCTAATTATTAATTGATTTTAAACATAGAAAAATAAATCTTTCACTATTCCCACTACTGGAGCTATTACAAACTACGTACAAAAATTAAAATTAAACAATTATACACCCATGAATTAAAATAACTACACAGCATACCAAAATGCAAAATAAAGATAAAAATCCTAAGTTCTACTGGAAAACAACACAGGTTCTTCCATGGCATTCCATGGACCTTTTGTTCGTCTAAACACAGGTGGTATCCTCCTCAATTCACATTCATACATCAAAACAAAAACATAGAAATAATTAGATTAGTAGTGAAATTGAATAATCAAAATAATAATAAAATAAAATAAAAATCATAAAAAGAAAGAGAAGAAAAAAAATGAATATTGTACATATGCTTTGAGATAGCCCCTCAGATTGAGATTGTCACTGTTGTTTTTGAATCGTTGTTTGATTTTGGACAGAGGCTCAATTGCATTCCAAACACAGAATGTTAATTTTAAAGCTTTAAAGAACAATGTCAAGAAATTAGAGTTTTAGATAGGATGGAAGAAATCAAGATTTTCTTGCGCAGTAGGATTTTATCACGCAGTTCACTGGATGTTTTCTCTCATTTTTTCATCTTTTTCTTTTTTTCTCTCACTGTGTGTCTCTGTATTTTTTTAGCCTCTCTGTTCATCCGTCGCCCTCTCACACATATAGAGACTCTGCTTTTAAATGCAAAGTCTACCTGCGTATTGACTTCCTCCTTTAGAGGAACATAATACATCTGATAGCATTTTTTTAATTTCAAAATCTTCTTACGCATTTTGAATTCTTAAAAAACTTATCAGATAATAATAATGACAAAATTGAATTTTCAATCAATTAAAACATGAAAAAAATTGATAAAAAATAAAAAAAAAACACAAAAAATTGAAAAACGAGACTTTTTAACGCGTCAGCATTGTGCAATGCTTATCCCAAAATTTTTTTTTAACTTTTAATTGCCAAAAGACCCCTGAAAAATTGACTTCTTTGTAATCCAATCCTAAAAAATGTTGTAATTTAGTCTCTAAAGTCCAGAAAATTGACAATCGAGTTCAATTTTTGAATGAATTTCATCATAGGGGCTTACGTCGTAATTGTGCACAATTGCATCCCAAAATTGGGTACTTATAATGTTCATTTATTTTTGTGAATATTATGTGTTGATGATTTGTAAATATTATTATTGTTATTGTATAGAATTAACTTGTATGTGTTGTAGGAACTATTTGGCAATTTTTTATCACCAGATGTTTGCTTTATTTATCATTTTTAGAGTTTTAATTTGTATAATTAATTAGTTTATTGTTGGTTTATGTATGGTTTATTTTTAGTTTTTTTATGTTTATTTGCACTAAAAGTTGTAATCCTTAATCCGTCTCCCCTTTTTATTTGGAATGAATGACTGTAAATTATTTTTATTTGTTTTATTTATTTATTTATGATTGAATGCCCGGAATATAAGCCTAAAATGGGACTAATGTGCAAAGTTAGAATAAAAATATAAAATTGGAAACCAATCACAATTTGCATGTCAATAAGGAAATAAATTAATAATCAATGGTAATAAAATATAAAACACACATGGAGGCCAACCGCAAGATTGGGTGCGCATTCCAAAAGCCCATACCTAGTTTCTGAACCCGATCTCTGATTACGGCTTTTAGGAACCTCCATGGAATCTAGTTATTGTACAGTGTGTCTCAATTTTCATCTGGGTGGTGACTCCATCTCCATTTTGGGCCTTATGCCCACTATGTATTTCTTAGTGAGCCCCGAGCTCACACAGTGTCGTGGTCGTTAATACTTGGGTGTGTGAATAAACCTTGCCACCTACACTATCTTAGTAAAAATTTCTTACCATATGAAGAGAAATATGATCTTATGGAGAAGACATGTTTGATTATGATATAGGCTACAAAGAAGTTAAGGCATTATTTCCAGTCTTATAAGGTATAAGTTATTTAAAAAATAGATACTTTAAAGTACCTATTTCAAGCACCAGCTTTAATTGGAAACATGTTTGGATGGTTGGTAATTTTAACTAAGTTTGATATTGAGTACGTCACTACCAAGGTCATCAAAGGAAGAGCAGTGGCAAAATTCCTAGCACATAATGCAGTCAAAGGAAATAAATAGTGGAATTTAGAGTTTCCAGATGAGAACTTAGCAATAATAAAAAGATGTGAATGGAAGCTTTATTTTGATGGGGCTATGAATAATAGAGGAGCTGGGCTAGGAGTGATTCTTGTCATGCTAGGAGGAGAAACCATCCCAATGGCTAAGAGATTGGTCTTCAAAGTTACGAACAATATGGCTGAGTACAAGGCATGCATCTATGGGGTAGAAGCAGTAGTAGCAATTGGTTCTAAAGACCTACTAGTTTATGGAGATTCCCTATTAGTCATTAGTCAAACTAACGAGGAGTGGGAAGTGAAAGAAGGGAGGTTTAAACCTTACATCTACTATTTAAAGAAGTTAATGAAGAATTTTACTAAATGTCTCTTTATGCATTTACCAAGAGATGAGAATCAAAAGGCATATGCCTTGGGAATGCTTTCTTCAATATGGGATAAACTAATGGGGTTAATGATAAAGCCTTTGGTAATAATGAAAACAAAAACTCCATGTTATGGTGAAGAACTAGTTATGAGCATTCAGATAGGGCCAGAAGAAAAGCCATGGTTTTATGATATTCAGAGATTTATTAAGAAAAGGAAGTACCCATATGAAGTAACTTCAAAAGAAAAATATGCGAATGGGATGATTTTGGTAAAGAAAATAATTTGACAAGGGTACTATTAGATGAGCATGGAAAGAGACTATATTTAGATAGTGAGACAGTGTCATCAATGTCAGATACATAGGAACCTCAACCATCTTCCCCCTACAATGCTAAATAGTTTAACATCTCCATGGCCCTTTGCAGCATGGGGGATAGATATAATAAGGGAGATAAGACCAATTGCCTTGAACAGGCATAAATATATAGTGGTGACGATTAACTATTTCTCCAGATGGATAGAAGCATAATCCTTTAGTACCTTGAAGGCTAGACAGACCAGATTCATTGAGAAGAATCTCATTTGCAAATATAGGATCCCACATCATGTTGTGATAGATAATGGTGTTCAGTTTTAATCAGAGACAGCTGAGTTATTATAGAGATATGAGATTGAGCATCATAAATCCTCACCTTATCGACCTCGGGCTAATAGAGCGGTTAAAGCAGCTAATAAGAATATAAAGAGAATCCTCTCTAAGATGGTGAAAACGCATAAAGATTGGTCTGAGTATCTTTCTTTTGCCTTCTGGGGATATAGAACTACAATGCACACTGCTATAGGATAGACACTATTCTCATTAGTATATGGTTATGAAATGATTTTGCCTATAGAGACAGAAATCAAATCTTTGAGGGTTATTATGGAAGTAAAAATCCTTGAGAGTGAATGGATATAAAAGAGATATGACCACCTTATGTCTCTATATAAGAAAAGGATGGATGCTTTATTTCATACTCAAATTTATCAGAGAAGGATAGAGAGAGCCTTTAACAAGAAAGTCAAACTCGAAAAGATAGAGGCTAGGGATATAGTGTTAAAGCAGTCAAGGGCAATGTTGTTTGATCCAAGAGGAAAATTTAGAAAAAATTGGGAAGGACTATATTTAGTCAAGACGATTCTATCTAAGGGAGCTGCAAGGATATCAGATCTCGAAGGGAACAAGTTTACTAAGCCAAATAATTTGGATTGCCTCAAGAAATACTACCTTTAAAGAAAAAAGGTCCACTAGCTAGAAAACTTGAAAAGGCTAGTCAAGCAAAAATTAGGACATCCTCTCTGTTTAGAAAACTCACAAAGGGCTGGCAGGTAAAAATTAAGGGATAAAATAAAAGAGGTGATCCCGCGTATTAGAAAACTCATAAAGGGCTGGTTAAGCAAAAGTTAGGGAAATAAAAGCGAGAGAAAAATATTCAGTTAGAAAATCTGAAAGGACTAATTGATTACAGGAGTTATGTCATGTGATGTAATAAATGTACTCATTTTAGCCCTAATTAATGAATCAAATTGAAATGGAATTTTTTTGGATATTTTATATTCTATCTTTATTATAAAGCATAAAGACTTAAAGAAAAAAAACATGAGAAGTCTAAAAACCAGACTTATTAAATCACTATTTTTGTCTTTATTGCTTCTTTTATGACTCATCTAACAATACTAAAGTCCCTTTATACTTAGAAAATCCTAGTAATTTTGTAGCTTGAATGGTAACCCAGGCCTTATAGTTGTCATTAGTAGTCATATTAGCATCCTAGTGCATTTTTCACTCTAGTGCTCTGCAAGGCCATAGGTTCTTCATTTTGTCCAAGAAATCTTGTCTCAAAGAGAAGCCCTCAAAGTTAGGTATGACAGCCACAATGAATTGTGATCAACCATACTGATGATAAAGGTGTAAATGGGAAATGAAGGTCGAAAAGTGCAACCCATGAATATGAACATAGTGGTCATAGAGGTTAATGGTTACAAACTTCAATTTCCACTAAGGATAGGCCCAAGTAATCTCAGTATCAGCAATGCCTTTCATCCAATCAATCCAATGATCTATAGTGTGCTTGTCCTTCATCTTCAATGGGTGAAACTATAGATAATGAGGTTGATAAATCAAGGCATTGGTAGGGGGAATTAAGTAGACTCAATTTCTGCTATAGCTAAATCTATTAAAAAAAAGGGCTAAGTTGAAAACCTGAAAGGACAACTTAGGCAAAAAAAAAAAAGCTACATACCTGAAGGAGAAGTAAACTACCTAAGAATTGATTTTGAATCTTAAAATTATCTAATCCAATAATAGTTTCAACAAGTAAGACAGGCATAGGGTTAGCTCCAGCTTCCATTTATTATAGGATATTAAAAATCATTGGGTCAACATCTCCATGAGATGCCACTAATAGGAATTGGGCATACAAACAAAAAGAGATAGTCCTAATCCAAGTGGCATTATTCTTTTCCATAGTCTCATAAGAAGTAATCAGAGAAGAAAGACTGATAGTCTGAGAGTTATGTGCATACATGTAGATGTAACTTGGGGGCATATTAAAGAATGTCATTAGTTTGTCGGGGAACTGCATCTCAAGATCAGGAAGAGCAATCACAATAGTTGAGTCCAAAGAACAGCCATTATAGTGGTGAACTCTTTAATTAATGGACACAATTCTTGTCCATTAAATCTAAACACATGGTCCTTGACATCCCAAAAGGAGGCGGCAGCATGAAGAAAATTTGGGTCTATTTTTATATATTGAAGGGACTTCAAGGATTTGACATAAAATGGTAATAGTCTATTATAATTATTTCCACTAAGGCCTTTGAGGACTTTCTTCATCAATTAAGGGTAGCATGTGTCATGATGAAAGCTAATAAAAGAGGGATAGGAGATAATCCTTTTAGCAAGCTCCTTATATATACACAAAGGCTAATATGGATGGGATTAGGATTTTATGTCTTTAAGATCAAAGTCAGGTCAGGAATTAGGATAGAAAAGAGTGAAGAATGAGAACTAAATTTCCGATCAGAAATTCAGACTTCGGATCAGAATTCTAAAAATCCGATCAAAAATTTAGAATTCTGATCGAAATTCCAAATATTCGATCAAAAATCTATAATTCTAATTAGATTTACCGTATTTCTTATTAAATAAAAAAAATACTTTAGAATTTGATCCAAAATAAAAAAAGTACATAATCCATTCATAAGAGGTGAAACATTTTTTAAACATTTAAAGTACAGTCATGTAAGCATAAGATAAAAAGATCAGTCATCTTGATCTCTAATATCTAGCTAAGGACTCCACCCTCCAACTGGATCATCACTCTGATCTGGGGACATAGAAGTCCCAGTATCATGATCATTAAAGTCTAGACCAGTAAGTTGTCTATGAAGCCTCTCATTCTCACCCTCCATATCCCTAGCATAACTCTGTTGCATCAAGAATAATTAGAATCATGCATATCATACATAACATGCATACATTTGCATACTTGTTGTAAATACTAACCCCCTAACTATCTATGATCTACATAGTAAATAATCTCTGGGATAAGGCGAATCTATACAGATACTCTACCTGTGTCTAAGGGATCTGTAAAATAACATGTACTAATTTAGCAACAACTGTCAGTTTGTGCAAGAATGGGAATATAATATGCTCTTAAATCTGAAGCATCAAAAGGAGAAAAGCTAGGAATTTGAGCTATATCAAAATACATGTGCTACTCAACAAGGGTCTACACCATAGGAGCCTAGTAGTACATAGACCTATCAAGTGGGGGAACATCGCCCATAATGGTACTCGAGGAAGTATCACCTCGAGCAACTCCACTATATTGAGTATGCTCAACCTCCTACTCAGTCCTCTCAACATCACCCTCAATCTCCTCCTCTATAGCAACATTAGTAGCTTCTTCAACCTGAACAAAAAAGGGCAAATGTCATCTACAATGATGAAAGAGACAAAGTAAAATGGTGATAGTGAGGAACAATGATAAAAAGCATACCTCAGCTGGGTCTGTAGGAACCTATTCTATGAGATTCTCTCGAATATACTCCTAATAGTGATGAGAACACTCAAGCAGAGTCAAAGCATCATATCCCTCAAGAGCTGCTCTAAGCTCAAGGCCAATCATGCTACAACTCCTCAACATTGAAGAAGGAATAGAAGAAGGAACATGCCTCCTGGAAGGTCCCATATGCCAATGATAAACACGATCACTAAGATACCACATCTAGTAACCATAACTAGGAAGCAAAATCCTCATAGTCTCAAGCCTTACAGCTGTAGTCATGAAATTGTATCGCTAGATGTCCTCGGCACCAACTAGGCAATCTGATCTGACTTGCAAATTCATTCAGATAAATTTTATTAAACTTTCAGGATTGATTAAATACTAAAAATTAAATTTCTCTTACTAGGTCCCACTCTAAGGAGTTCAGCTAACTTGGATAAGTCTACAAGTCATACTTAATGCTAGTTAAATGAGAAGAACCCCATCTCTACATTAGAGGAAGATCCATGTAAATGCTAAAAATACTAAAGCCTTGAATCACCCCAATCTGAAAAAGGAGAGATAGTTGAAATGAAAAGAACGACGTTGTAAAAGAGCAAAATTAAAAGAGGTATAAGACACATAGAAGACATACATGCAGGACGTGCCAAAAGTTGCACATCATCACGACACCTCTACAAACAGTATCTAGTCTATAGTAGAGATAAGTAAGAGTTATAGATCCCCAATCAAAAGTAGCGACACTGGTAAGGTCCTTAAAGGGACCAAGAAGAGCAATGCTAACCTCATGACCAATCTCATAAAAAAGGGTAGTGCGCCTAGCAGTATCAATAAGAAGCATCTCACCTTCTAAAGGATCTCACGAGGTGTTTGCCTTCTGAAGGATCTCATGAGGTGTAGTGGTGGGTAATCTCCTGAAACCCTGAACAAGAGAAGAAAGGAGCACATTCTTCTTATTCTTTCATATCGAAACGAACCCAAGCAAGTCTTGAACATAGCAACTCCTAGCATCCTTTGGAAAAGTGCAATAGTGAATATCAAATGGAACTGGAATACCCCCCGAAAGTGATCCCAGTAATAGTAGAGAAGCTCATGGGGGAAATAGTCAGCTCACCCACTCGTGTGTGGAAGGTATGAGTGATATCCATCCACCTCTCGATAAGAGCGAAAAGTGATTAAATTTGATTAATCAAAATAGATGTAATAATATAATATGTGCAATGTCATTTGTATCCCCTTTCTAGGCTGCCAGCCAAAAAAAGCATGAAAATCAAGCCAACCGATCGGTCATAGATATTGTCATGTTAGTGAACCAAAAGCATAAGCAACTTCACCTAGTAAACACTAATTTCATTGTGTGTGTGTGTTTTTTTAAGTACTAGAGTAGAGAACACAAATCAACATTATTGAGCAAATTTAGCTAATATTTTCAGCTAAAAAAAAAGCTGATATTAGTACGAAGAAACAACATGAGTTAGCCAATGAGCGAGCAAGTAATATTGCGACATTTGTAGCCTTATGATTTTATCACTTGGATGAGTAATTTAATTATTAAAAATTAATTTACTTATATTTAACCTCATGATTATTCCTTTTAATCTTGCCCCAAATGAAGCCGAAGTTGTCATCATTAAGGCAGCTTTAAGTTGGCTTAAGTAATTTGGTTTGGATAATTATATTGGGATTTGTTGCACCGTTGGTACTATAACTTTGGGCCATGTTTCACTTTGGTACTAAATTTTCAATTTTTTTCTTTTTAGTACCAAAAATTTTATTTTTATTTAAAGTTAAAGTACCTCGAACATATCCGATCAAATTTAACACACATAACAGCCGGTATAAGTATATTTTTAGTATATTCACTATATAAGTATCTCATTAAATAGTCTAATCACCTTGTGGGCTCCATAAAATAAATTTTGTTAAAATTTTATTTTATAGGGCTAATAAGATGATTAAATTATTTTATTTTATTTTATTTTATTTTATTTTATTTTATAGGGCCAACAAGATTATTTTATGGAGTCCACAAGAAAATTTTATTTAATAAGGCCAATAAGATGATTAAATTGTTTAATAGGATGCTTACAAGGTAAATATACTAAAAAAATATGTTTATTATGGCTACCATGTATGATAAATTTGATTGGATATATTCAAGGTATTTCAACTTGAAATAAAAATAGAATTTTTAGGACTGAAAAGAAAAAAATTAAAATTTTGATGCCAAAATGAAATATCACCCAAAGTTATAGTACCAACAGTGCAACAAACTCATTGTATTGTGGAGTCAAACTGCTTACAAGTAGTGCAAGTTGTTCATGATTCTTGTTTTCATTCTCCTATTGGTTTAACAATTAATGATTATATTAGTTTGTTGAAGCAGTTTAAGATGTGTGTCTTAAATATATTCATAAAATAGCAAATATTGCAACCCATACTTATGTTCAGGCAACTTTATCTACAAATTGTGTTTAGAATTGGCTCTTGCCTCTTGACTTTTTTTCCTATTTTAGCTCATAAGAGCTCTTATTTATGCATTACATTTTTAGCTAAAAATTCTGATCCGAATTTTAGATTTCCGACTGGAAATCCAAAAATCTGACTATAATTCTTTTAATCTTCTATAACATGCAAATACTAATCTTTCAAAATTTTGTCTCAAGATTAACAGTTTCATGCAATTTTATTCAATTTTGTATAAAAAAAATTCTATAATTGCATGCATGAATATGTTAATATATACATTGATAGGAATTATAGTCAAAAGAAAATTTTACCTCATCTCTAGCTTGTGAGCATCGGAATTACACAATTCCGATTAGAATTATACATGTTCCATCTAATTTTTCATTTTCATTTTATTTTATTTCACTATATAAAATTTGGTTTCCTGAATTTTGATTGGCCAAGTAGCATTTATCTGAATTTTCAAGAAATTAAAGTCCTTTTAAAATTAAAACTCTGTGAAAAATAAGTCACAGTAGGATACAATTTTTTACTTAGGTTTTTTCTATAAAAGACCAACTTGAGCTCTCACATAAGGGGGAACGATACATAGAAAAAAAAAAACACACACACACACACATAGACGAGAGGGAGAGAGAGAGCAACATGGGGACTTTCTTTGGAGGACCTTTCTTTTTCCTGCGCTTTTTGGCTTTTCTCTTTTGTCTCTAGGCAGTACAAAAATATTCTCTATGATTTATTTGTTTTTGAAGCAAGGAGCAATAGAATTTTAAGAAGAAGAATAACAAGTTTTTGAAGATCTATCTAACAAATAACGATGATTTATACTAGTCTAAGGGATAACTCATAATGCATCCATAATCATCATCTTCTTTCCTCCCTTCTTTTATTTTTATTTTATTTTATTATTTTGATTTTATTAAATTTTAATTTTATTAAATTTTATTATTATTTTATTTACTAATCATTGTTTATTCTTTTGTTAGTGATTATGGAGGAGATTACATAATGATCTTACTTAGAGAACAAAATCTATGAAGGTCCATAGAATGCCATGGATTGAACTTTGTAGCTATTTATAGTTTCTAGATTTTTTATTTAGTTTTCTATTTTTTTTTATTATTTTTGGGATTGTGTTAATTTTTCTTTTATTATTATTTTCAATAGCTCATTGTAATAGCCCTAAAAGTGGGAATAATGAAGTCATGTGTATGTGATTGTGCTTTTATTAATTGGTTAGTAAAATTAGGGTTTCAATTATGTAATTAACTAAAATTAATGGCTATAGAAATCATTAGGGATTATTTAATTAAAATTGAATTAGATTTAAGTGGATAGAATTAGGTTGCTTGATTGATTATTTTATTTTATTTGTTTGTTTAGAGTCAATTTAATGAAATTAGGGTTTTTAGAATAAGTTTGATTGATTATTTTATCTTTTATTTGATTGTTTTTGTTATTTTCTTATGTTTTTGGGCTTGTTTATTTGTGTTTTTATGTTTTGGGCCCTAAGCTCATGTTAGGCTTTAACCCATTTAAATAAGTTTAGGTTTTTTTTAGGTTTAATTAATAAAAATGCATCTTTAGGCCTATAATTAATTAGATTTAGGGTAGAGATAACTTAAGCCCATTTAGTTAATTTAGACATAGGCCCACCTAATTTAATTAATTTAGACTTAGCCTATTTAATTTAAGCTTTTTCCATAATTTGTAGATTTAAAATCACTTTAGAAATAAAACAGGTAGAACTAGGCCCACAATGTAAATACTTCATACTTTGTAGATTTAGGCTCATTTTAGAATTAAAATAAATAGACTTAGATTCATTTAATTAAAATTGAATAGGAATTAGGCCTGTTAGTCTTTAGGCTCACTTGTAAATTAAAACATGTAGATCTAGCGCATTTAATTAAAATTAATGTAAATTAGACTAATTTATGGATTTTTGATTTAAATGAGTGCATTATTTATATGTATTTTTCATGACTAGTTTGTCTGGAGTTGATTATTTTAAATAAGGGTTTGTATGAAATTGCATGTAAATAGAGGGTAAGATAGTAATTCTAAATGAACACGAGACTAAAAGAAGTTAGTATTCCGTATCTAGAATCTCCTAATTATGGTGCTGGCTTTCTTTTAGAGAATTGAGTACCACCATTATTCAATTTGTCCCAATTATTACCCTAGGTGGTGACTCCTCATCTCCATGCCATGTCTTTATGATAGTGGTTAGTGTGTTCTCTAGAGCCCTAAGCTCAAATAATGTCATGATTGCTAAGATCTTGGGTGCGTACTAAACCCCACCATCCACAATACCTTCCCAAGAAAATGAAGAAGATGATGAATGAGAGATTGAAGCTCAGCCAACCCAAACAAGTGACATTCACTAAGTTGTTGGCTTATCATATCCCTTCATCATTGCCTCCTGGATTACCTCCTTAAGGGGAGTTATCTTTTCCTTATTTCATTTTTTTAGTTTTATTTATTTTCTTTAGTTCTTTTTATCTTGTATTTGTTTATGTGGCATGCTTAATTTTCACATTAAAGGCAATGTGAAGATTAAGTATGGGGGAGGGGTTTAGCATTTGAATGTGATAGGCATTGTGTTAGATTTTATTTTTATGCTTAATTATTTTTTAAATTTACTTTGCTAGACTTTTAATTTTGTTTTATGTTTTCATTGATTGTTGCATGTAAACACTTGAATTTTTACAATCTATCATTATAATAAGCTGAATACATTGGATGTGATTTTCTTAAACATGTGTGATAATCTCCTTTTAATGCTTAATTTGTGGTTTTTAAGCTAGATTGATAACTTGTAGTTAAGTACTTTTGATATTTTAATGAATTTAATGCTTACTTTTCTTTTGAGTGATTAAATTTTATAATTTAATGTTTGAGAAGTAAAACTAAATTTTGATTTTAGTTTGCTTTTTGGGTTTAACATATAATATATTAGCTCTATGAAAAAAAATTAGAATACAATTATCATATATTAAGGAGCTCTACAACTACTCCAATAGATAGTGTTATATTAAGGAGCTCTATATTAAGGAGCTCTAAAAAGAGTATGAGCATCCAAAAGACCCATTTGGCGATATCCACACTTAGTAGTATGGGAACAGTGGGGGATACTAAAAGCGATAAGAATGGTAAGAGAGAAAAAGAAAAAAAAATTACATAAATAGATAGTGTTACCTTTTGTGTGTTAGATTCTAGAGTTGCTAAGGTTGAGACAAATGTTGTATTCGCTTTCATTTTTCTTAGATGTCAACTTATAAATTTTCAAGAATTCAACATAAAAGTTTGCTCTCCACTTGGTAATTCTTATGTATTTGACTTCAAGTTCTCAGTTTAGCTTATAATTTTAAGGTTTGAATTCATTAGAGATTGTTATGGATGGTTGAGTAAAGTTTGCCAATGGATTTAATTTGTTATGTTGATAGGTGTTCTTATGCATTCTGTTTGAGGACAAGTAAAAGCTCAAGTGTGGGGGAGAAGATAAATGCTAAAAAAAATAGATTTTAATCACTAAATAGTTGCATTTCATTATTAGAAATATAGGTTTTTATTATTTAAAAACCATAATTTAGGATTATTTGTATTAGGAGCCAGAATATTAGTCATTTTCATTAGTTTATGCATTTTTAGTTTATTATTATACTTTTTACATTGCTTTTATGTTAGTTTTTATAGGTTCCATCAAATGGAACTCATTTTGAATGAAAGCAATGATGACTTAAAGCTAGGAGCTAATCTGGCCACTAAAAATGGCAAGAAATCAAAGATTGGAGAATAAAAGAATGACACAGCCATGTCACTTTATAGACACAGTAGTGTTTGATTGCTAGTTTGGAAGTCTACCGAAATCAAATCGAACACAACCATGTCACTTAGACAACACAGCCATGACTAAGTGCTATATTTCAAGTCTGTAGAGATCTAATATGGCACACCTGTGTCACTTGTCTAACACAGTAGTGTCAGAGAGCTTAATTTTTAATGAAGATCACAACACACAGCCATGTCATTTTGGTGATACAGCCGTGTCTATCAGAGCTATTGCTTTTAGAAATTTTTCTTTAGCACTTTTTAGAGCACATTATTTAAGAGGAAGTTTATCTTAGAAATAGAGGAGAATCCCAGAGGAGAAAATCATTGAAAAACACATAAAAAAATCCTAAAAGATTAAACAAAAGAAAAGAAAGTGAAGATTGAAAAGTGAAAATTTAAGATTCAAGAGCCAAGATTAATCATAACTATTTTCTTCCTCTTCTTCTCTTTCTTATACTTTTTACTATGGGTTTTTCTTGTGAATTTTTAGGGATTAATAACATTATGTTAGGCTAAATTTTTCTTTGTTAGGGATTACAAATCCGAACATGATGTAGGCTTTCAATTTAATACACTCATTAATTATTGCATATTGTGTTTATTATTCTTAATGCTTGTTTTTGCTTAATCACCAATAACATGATTTTAATTGGAATTATGCATTGAGAAATGGTAATTCTAAAAGACTTATAAATATAAGTTTAACTTAACTCAAGATTAAAGATAAACTAAGTTGGTTAAATTCCCTTTGAGTTGTGCTTTAAAATTCATGATTTTGATGTTTAGGTGTTTAGATTGCAATGAGAATTGGGTCTTTATTACATTGATTGGTAATTGTGAATTTAAATTAATTGATGCTTGAGAGAGATTGATTAGTGCTTTAGGAAAACTTGGGATAGGCATAGCTAATTGAGTAGTAAATCTGGGTAGTTTAGTAATTGTAAAGTGATTTAATTCCTAGCAATTTTCATAAATATAATTTGGTTATTAATTTTATTGAATTATTTCTATGTCTTTGAAGTAGATTTCTTAAATTCATAATTTAGATTAATTTTACATACATTTATTTTTAGCCTTAGACAATAAGAGGTTGGTAAATACGTGATTGGATGAAAATCTCTATGGGATGATATTTTTATACTACTTGTTAACACAGTGCACTTACAATTCGCACAATAGACACCTCACTAAAAAACTTCCCTTTTAACCCTTCAATTTTTCCCATATCCTTCTTTAACTCAACTTTCTCTTTTTTTTTTTAAATTAAACTTATACTTCACTTTATTGAATACTTATATAAACACACATGTATATATATTTCTCAATTAATTTAAACCTCAAACTAATATGACCAAGGAAAATCATCCCTTATTAAAAATTTATTTATTGATTTTAAATTTACATTAACACCTTAGCTTGGTCTCGAGGACACAGGTGTTATAATTCCTTATTGATAGGAATGGTTTCAAAGTCCTTCCACTTTCACTCGTTGGTAATTATGTCTTTTAGGAACTTTGCATATGAAGGCATCAATGTAATGACATCCATGATCAAAACATTCAGTTTAAGCTACTAAAATGTCTTTAAAAACTTCCCAAATTGCTTGTTTAGTTTGCTCTTTTATTGCCTTTGTTGGAAGGGTAATGGTAGAGTACTAGTCTTTGCCTTATCCTCTTTATTTGACTCCTCTTGATCAACAGGCTCCTTAGTCTATTTTTTTCTTCTCTTGAGTGTCTTCTATAGCCTCTTTCTCTTCCCTTTTAATTTCCACCTAAAGTAGTTGCTTTTTACTCCTTAAGGTAACTACATTTGCTTGCCCTTTAGGATTCTCGAATTAGATAAGCAACTTCCCATTTTGTCTTAAGCTAGATGCTTAGAATCCAATCTAATTTTCTAGCATCTTATTATAAGCAAATAATTAACTTATTTGAGATGTTAGATTTTTTATAGCTTATCTTTATTCCTCTCTGTCCTTAAGAAACCTCTCTATTATGCTTCCTATATTTGATTTTTGCTCTTAAGGTTGATGGAAAGTGTTCTTTTATGAGAAGTTAGGTGGAGGCTATTTATATCCTTGATTGGCATTAAGTACACCTCCTTGGTCCAAGAAAAATTAAGGTGATTACAGCATCCTAGATTATATATGTTGGAGTAGGGATTTCCTTAGGCTCTTTGATAATTATTCATAGAATTTAATTACTTAATTGATGGCTCTTATAGGTAATAATTCCCTTGACACTCTATAGTAGAATGTCCTCCTTTACATTATTCACACACATAGATAGACATAAGACTAGGTGACTTAGTTGTAGCATCTATTTTATTGGTGAGTATGTCAATCTTAACATTTAAAAGGTTCCAACCATCCACCTCATGCATATCCATGACTCTTTTATGTGCGCCTCTATCTCGTTACCATTGGTAATTATTAGATACCATAGTCTCAAATAAGTTGTATGCATCATTGAGCATTTTGCTCATGAACAATCCTTAAGCTATAACATCTATTGTGATTCTCATTTACTCGATAAGTCCTTGGTAAAAGGTTTGGATGAGTAGCCATTTAAGGACTCTATGGTGTTAGCATTATCGTTGTAAGTCCTTAAACCACTGTCATGCTTTGTACAAATATTTACCATGTTATTGAGTGAAACTTGTAATCTCTTGCCTAAATTTTACTATCTTGCCTAATGGAAATTATTTAAAAAGGAATGCCATAGACAAAAAATCAATTGTGGCACCAATGAGCTCAACAACAACTTTATTTTATCACTTAAAGAGAAGGGAAAAAGTCTTAATTTCATAGTGTCTGCACTAACCCCATTCATCCTAAATGTATTGTAAAAGTCCAAAATTAAGATCCTCATTTAGTAGACCCCCAAATTGAAATTTTAAAACCTTTTGAATCATCACTGGTTTGATCTTGAAGTTGGTTTCTTCAATGCTCAACCTCATAATACTTAGTTTGGTTGTCCCCTAAACTTGGCATGGTGTACTCTTGAAGAGCATATGTCCTTTGTGCATTTTGATTTTCAGCCATTGGTTACTTATCTCTTTCATGCTTTTCCTTTCAATTCTTTTTTCACTACTTCTCGATCTTAAAGTTTATCTTTTCTAGCTCCAATCATTTGGATCAAGTCTGTAACACCCCTCCTGGGAGTACCCATACTTGACCACCCTGTTCAATAATTATGATACTGAGAGAAGTGTTAAATTGTTACTTAGCCTTCAATTAATTTACTGAAATTCATTGGTTATTGCACAGTTTGATCAATAATATCTATAATAGATAAAATGGAAATAAAGCATTTACTAATATAAACATGTCTTAAGCATTAATTTAACAAGATATCTGTAATATTTAAATCCATTGGTGCAGTAGGCACAAAAAGGTGAGTACATGAATATAATACAAATACAAAACAAAATCCAATAAACTCATATATTCCCTCTCTCAACTATAACCGATGGTAATGATACATCTCCCTCAGTACACACACACGTCCAGAGCCAACCCACTATCACAATCACTAACCTCCCCTTGAAATCAACTCAAAAGATGATCATCTATGTCCTAGGGGTATGAGTCAGCATCACAAAAAGATAAAAAGGTTGCTCATCTGAACCACATCACAACCAGGTTAGAGTGAATTAAACATCAGTGTCCACCTTATAGAAGACTCTGACAGTAATTTGCCTTGCTCTCTCATAATCGATATACACACCTCTTGGCCCGTCGACTCTACCATAACCTTAAAAGTAAGATTGACATCTGTGTCATGAATAATAATATACCTAACTATGGTCTCCTCTGATGCTACCTCATATGCCATAATGGTCCAGTTAATTACTATACTAGTATCTTACTGTACACTACTCTGGAAAATAAAAGAGATTTAAGTGTAAGTAATTTCAAAGGGAAATTACCCATTGAGTGACATGCAACATTGCACACAATGTTCACTTTATTTAATAAATGTTTATTTTTGTTACTCAATAAATACAACACAATATATGTATAACACCCATAAATGCCATTACATATGAATAATTCTTATAATACATGACTCTCTCAATTGTATTCTAAATTTAGTGATTTACATTTGGTTGTATGCTTGCATTATCAACCACATAGATTCACCTCAAAGGCATACTGAACCCATGCGATGTCCCAAAGATGGTTATCAATTTATCAACCATAATTTCTCAATAATACATTCACGTACTCTACTTAACCCGTACCAGTAATATATACCCATATATATGCATTCTAGAATTTCATTTTAGTTCCTTGTGTTGCAATTTGATTTGTATTCTTAATACTCATCAATCAACATTTCAAATCTTTCAGGGAATTACTCTCGTGTAGTCTTTTAGTCTCTATATCGGAGACTTAAGAAATTCCACAATGTTTAATTTTAAAGTAACTTTTCTTCAAATTATTATTTTCAAGTGTCTTGAATAATTTTTAAATAGTCTCACACTAATCGAAAGTGTATGAAAGAAATTACATCAAAATTTGTGCAATAAGGTTAAAATTATGTTTTATATTGTGTAATAAAATGTATTGCTCTAAAAGTCTAGCAAAATAACAGTATTTGATGTCTTCTATTTCATTTAAGTTGTAGATGAAATTTTAAAGATTTTATGGGTTCAAGAATCATCTCATTTAGAGTTATAGAACTTAAGTTATAGCCTTTGGAAGTTTACTATTCAAACTAGTCCTACTGAGGTGCTTCCTTAGTGTGCTGAGGCACCTCCTGAGTTCTAAGGTGTTGCCTTAGTGTACTGAGGTACCCCCTTAGTGATTGCCTTAGCACAGTGGGGCATCGTTGCAAAACTCAGAAATTTATGTCCCAAACTTAACCACATTAGTTTAAAATATAAGCCTTTTAATTTACAAGCATTTCACTTTCCATGACTTAATAAATCAATTTTAAGTTGCACATTAAGTTCTCGTTTATATGCATATATGTGTATTCTTAATCTCAAGTTAGCTAAAGTCCCATGTATAGAAAGTGAAAATAGTTCATAATTATATTATTCATAAATTCTCACCAGATTCTCAATTAAAGCAAGAAGAAAAATTTTAAGTATAATAAAAGATAGATATTACTACTCAAGAATAACTAATATAACCAAATATCTAAACAAGAATAAAAGCTTTTTCATAGAATTATCTTCAAGAAAATTGCTAAGAACTAAAAGGAAAAGGATTAAGTAAAGAACCACTCATTGATTATAAGCAATTTCCAACTCTTCCTTCCTCAATTACCTTGATTCCTTACAATTTTGAATTAAGATTCAAAATTCGATTGTTGTTGAAATCAACACATAATGCATTGCTCACCTTTGATTCTCTTCTAAAGTGATGAAATCTACTTCACAACCTCTGAATTTCAACTTCCTCTTCTCTTCTTCCTTTTTCTTCTTCTTCTTTTTTTTTTTTTTGGTTCTGTCCTTGTCTCTTTTTCTTAACCCAAACTTCACCCTTTTTTAAATACTTACACACACACACACACACACACACACACACACATATGACTAATTAATTTAAACTTCAAACTAACATGACCAAGGCAAATCATCACTTGTCAAAAATTCATTTATTTATGTCAATTACACTAACATCTAAACTGGGTTTCGAGAACACGGATGTTGTAGAGTGTTTATAAACTAGTTAAAATTCTTGAAAAATAGCAATTGGAACATGTGAGCTAAAATAGAAAATATTAGTCTAAAAAAGTAAAAATAAAATTAATATCAATATTGGCAACCCCGGTAATTATGACACCCCTCTCCACTAGTACCTTATTTAGGTGATTATTAATCCCTAATCACCTAACTAGAGTATCAATGTAAAGAGGCACCACTATTAAAATGACCTTGGGAAACCTTTATGATACTACCATAATTTTCTTCAAGGTAGCAATTTAAATAAATATCACCAAAGATAATCTCTAAAATTATTAAAAGTAGATGGTAAGAAAAACAAAACTGCTGACTTGCACCAAACATACATATATCTATCATAACCACACACCAATAGGTTAGTTCTAAGATACAAGTATGAGGTTACACAAAATTATATACAAAAATTTACATCCAAAATATTTGTAACCTATTTGTACCACTAACCCAACAGAGAAAGGGTTGCAAGATGCTACTTGTTTATATATACAATTGTACACCAAAAGGGAATGAGTAAATATCTTGCATGTCCAAAATAGCATTAGAAAGACTCCTCAATCCTTTACCATAACTAGAGTGACATGGACATCAAAAGTTGTCTCCTACAACACTCGAATAACAATAAATACATTCTCTCCGTAGTCCTTACAACCAGAGTGCACGCGCAATGGGTTATCAGCCGGCTCAACCTGTACCCTTCAATCCAAATCTAGAGTCACATCATGTCCTAAGGTCTACTTAACCTCGGTCTCATCCTGTCTAACTTTCTGGCTCATAATCAACCAACTATACTCCATACTGCTATAATTATATATTAATTATATGTTATGTACTTAACCTAAAAAAATTAATTAAAGTAGAGGGGTGAGCATTTTCACAAGAAAATACCCAATGAGTGAACAGAGTACAATGCTAAACAAAATAGAAACAACAATTATTAGCAAAAAGGAAAAAAATACAATAAAATGAGAGTAATACGATAGGAACATAAATGCAAGGATATACACTAATTATTTTACTTCATGATTTTAAATACATTTTCATTTCCTCATTTAATTTATATTAAATATGCTTTATATTTCCATAATGATTTGGCAGGTAACTTAAATAATATTTAGTTCAAAATTTTCATTTGGCAAGTAACTTAAATAATATTTAATTCAAAATTTTCACTTCCTTTATTTATGAGTTTCCTATAATAATACCTTAGTATGAAAATTCTCATAAACAGGTATCCAAGCAATTAGGCAAGGGGATGGTTCTTAGAATTTATATTTATAAGCATTATAAATAAGAAATTTATAATTATAGGAGCACAAAGATAATCATAGGTTGCTATTGATGTGGCGAGTACCATTCAGTACATCGAAGGTACAAAATAATTGTATGCATTCAAATAAAACAACTTAAATTTGCCACAACAACATATTGAATCACAAGCACTGTCCACAAAACAGTTATCATAAATTTGGCCATTATAAATCTTAATCTTCATCAATTCATAAACACACCGTATTTAAAAGTATGAATATTCCCCTTAAATCACGCAAGTTGTTGTGTCTTGGACATAGTCTGACATCTCGCAGAACCCAACCGTACCCTAGGCACGGTCTTACTACAATCTTTCCAACAACATGTTCCTATAAATATTTATATTCTTCTTATATTATTTATTTACATATTTTATTCATTCATAACCATTTATAATATTATACCTCTAATAGCATGATTAGCTAATTAGTACCCAACAAGATCTTAGAGGGGTTATTTGAATTAATTATAATCAAATTAGTTTGTAAAGTAACTTTATCCTAAATATTTTCAGTCCTTGTCAGGCTAGGGTCTTATGATTTCTATAATTATTTTTAGTGCTTATATTCACAAATTCGTCCCATTCCTTATATATATATTCATTCTATCTACTACCCAATCAAAAACAAAATTGTTTCTCCAGTCAATGATTCAAGTACACCATACGAGGCTTTGAAAAAAAAAACAATTTGCTTCAGCATTAATTTTCATTAAATATATGTATAGCCTAAATTTCATTTAAACATAAACAGCCATCTTCTTTTTTTTATTATTATTGTGTACTTGATATTAGGACCACACAGTCAAGTAAACTCAGTGGGAAGAAGTAAAAATCAACCTCAACCAGTTATTAGGTTTATAGAAATTAAGGAGATTAATACCTGAGTTGGGATAGTCTACAAGAGGAGAATTTCCAAGAAAGCTCTAAATCAAAGAGAAATAAAATAAATAAAAGATATTCTCTCATAAAAAAAAACTTTAATTAAAACAAGCATTTCCAAGTTAAGATATAGAGGTTGTTCACCATAAACAAATTTGAAATGAGGGTCATCAAATTGAATTTTAAAGGACCAACCGTAAATCAAAAGAAAAAGGACTTCAACAAGAAAATAAACGTAAGTATAAGAGGTAGGAATTAACAAATCACTCACGAACAAAAACATAATAAATTCAATGAAAATCAAGAGATTAATCTAAAGAAAGAGGAGAGAATTCCACTCACCATTACAAGTAATTCCTCCTTCGTCCCCCTTTTTTTTGGGGGGGGTTTTTACTT
This sequence comes from Mallotus nudiflorus, assembly GCA_947683625.1. Classification (NCBI taxonomy): domain Eukaryota; kingdom Viridiplantae; phylum Streptophyta; class Magnoliopsida; order Malpighiales; family Euphorbiaceae; genus Mallotus; species Mallotus nudiflorus. The sequence goes on from CANTUR010000505.1 coordinate 188,849, forward strand.
GATAAACATCAAGTAGATATTTTTATCTCCCAATAAATGGATAAGTTTTTCCACTCAAGATCAAAAAAAAGTGACACATGGACTTATGATTTAATTAATTAATTTGTTTAATAAAGTTATATATATATATATATATATATATATATATATATATATAAAATCTAGTCCTCTCTAAACTTTATTTCATATTTCAAGTCCCTAATTTTCTATTGCTATTATTTTTTATATTTACAAATATTTATTTATTAACATATCATTGTATTTTAATTTAATTAATTAATTTGTTTATTATTTTTTATTTTAATTAATTTATTAACATATAATTTTAAGATTAATTCCAAATACGGACATGACAATTCTCCCCCACTCAAAGAATTATGTCCTCGAAATTGGAGTAGTAGTACTTACAAGTCCTAATTTACATTATGTTCTTTTGTTGTTCTTTTAATTCTATCGATTGCTCTTGTTGTATGTGACAAGGGTCACTCCTATACCTTTTTAACATTGACGCATGGAAAACATCATGAATTGTAGCTAAACTAGGTGGCAAAGCTAATCGATAAGGTACCGGTCCAACCCGTTCAACTACCTCATACAGCCCCACATATCTTGGACTCAAATTGCCGCGCTTACCAAATTTTATTACTCCTTCCACAGAGAACTTTTCAAAAACACCTTATCACCCACCTTGTATTCAATATTGGCTTATTTTAGGTTTGCATAATTTCTCTGCCTATCTTGAGCCACCTTTAGATTAGCTTGGACTACTCATATGTTGTCCACTATCATCTGAACTAATTCTGGACCTAATAGCTTTCTTTCACCAACTTTGTCCTAGCAAATTGGTGTTCTATATTTTCATCCATATAGAGCCTTAAAAGGTGCCATGTCAATGCTACTTTGATAACTATTGTTATAAGCAAATTACATTAACGGTATTTGCTTATCCCAGTTACCTCCAAAATCTAAGGCATTAGCTCTTAGCATATCCTCCAATATCTGAATAGTGATTCTGATTACCCATCTGTCTGAGATGAAACATGGTATTAAACCTCAACTTCGTACCTAAAGCTTCTTACAAACTTGACTAGAATCGTGATGTAAACCTCAAGCCATAATCTGATACTATTGATACTGGTATTCCATACAACCTTATAACTTCCTTAATATATAATTCAGCCAATTTGTTCAAACTATAACTAACCTCGATTGGTAGGAAATGCGCTAACTTATTCAATCGATCAACTATTACCCATATAGCATTATTTCCTTATTAATTCCTTGGCAATCCAATTACAAAGTCCATAGTTATATGCTCCATTTCCATTCTAGTATTGGTAATGATTGTAGCAATCTAACTAGATGCTTATGTTCACTTTTGACTTGTTGGCAAGTTAAACATTTAGAAATAAAGTTAGATATATTCCTTTTAATGCCTTTCCACTAATAATGTTCCTTTAAATTTTTATATATATTCATACTACCTAGGTGCATTACATAAGTAGAATAATGTCCAGATTCTAAGATCTCTTTTCTTAATTCACCTACATTGGTCATAAAAATTCTCCTTCCAAATCTTAAAATTCCTTCATCATTACAAGTCAACTCTAATTTCTTTCCATTTCTTTTCTACTTGTGTAACTTTTTTGCTTCATTATCCACTAATTGCGTTTGCACTATTTTCTCTATCAACATAGGCCTTATCTTCAAAGTGGCTAAAATACCTCAAAAGTCATTTAAATCCAACTTAATATCTAATTTTCTCAGTTCAACCAATAACGGCATTCTTACTGTGCAGATATAATATAAATTACTAGTTGACTTTCGACTAAGAGCATTTACCACTACATTTGCCTTGCCAGGGTAGTATTCAATTGTGCAATCATAATTCTTTAATAATTCCACCCACTGCCTTTGCCTTAAATTTAACTCCTTTTGACTTAGGATGTATTTTAAACTCTTATGATCTATAAAGATTTGGCAAGTTTCTCCATATAGATAATGCCTACACATTTTTAGTGTAAAAATTACTGCAGTTAATTCTAAATCATGTGTGGGATAGTTTTGCTCATGAGGTCTTAATTGTCTTGATGCATAAGCAATTACCTTTCCATCCTGCATCAATACACAATCAAGCCCTTATTTAGAGGCATCACTATACACCATGTATTTCCCTCCTTTTATTGGCAATGACAATACTGGTGCAATAATTAACTTCTCTTTCAAGATTTCAAAACTTTGTTAACATTCTGGAGTCCATTCAAATTTTATATTCTTTCTTAATAATTTTTTCAATGGTGATGCAATGATTGAGAAATCCTGTACAAACCTCTGATAATAGCTTGTCAAACCTAAGAAACTTTGAACCTTAATCATAATTTTTAACAGTTCCCAATTCACAATTGCAGCAATTTTGCTAGAATCAACATATACCCTTTTTGCAGATATCACATGTCCTAAGAACATAACCTTGTCTAACCAAAACTCACACTTAGTAAACTTTGCATATAATTGCTTACTTCTCAAGACTTCCGATACCATCCACAAATGTCCTTCATGCTCTTCCTTTGACATAGAATATACTAGAATATCATTAATAAACACTATGATAAACTTATCTAAATACAACTTAAATACCCAATTCATCAAATCCATAAATGTTGTTGAGGCATTTGTTTGACTAAATAGCATCACCAAGAATTCATAATGTCCATACCTAGTCCTAAAAGTAGTCTTAGGAAGATCAAACTTCTTAATCCTCAATTGGTGATAGCAAAACATCAAATCAATCTTTGAGAACACTGTTACTCCTTGCAATTGATTAAACAAGTCTTCTATTCTTGGCAGTGGGTATTTGTTTCGAATCGTAACCTTATGAAATTATCTACAATCTATGCATAATCAAAGTGATCCATCCTTTTTCTTAACAAACAACACAGGTGCACCCCATAAAGAGAGACTAGGTCGAATAAAGCATTTCTCTAATAATTCTTATGGTTGCACTTTTAAATCTCTCAACTTAATCAGAGCCATCCTATATCACAGTTATGATATAGGTGTAGTTTCGGGTACAAGTTATATTTCAAATTCTATTTCTCTCTCTGGTGGCAATCCTGGTAGATCCTCCGAGAATACATCCTTAAATTCATTCACCATTGGTAATTCTTTCAATGTGGCACCCTCCTTCCTTTCTAAGCTAAATACGCTTTACACCCTTTTCTTAAATATTTCTTAGCCGTCATTGCTGATATAATCCTTTGAACTTTATCTTTTCACCATTTTCCTTTTCAAATCTACCTATCTTGTATAACAATTTACTTTTTCTCATTAATGACTTAACCCATCCATTCTAAGTATAGCATCAAATTCATTAATAAATAAAGGTATGAAATTCCATCTCATTTCTCCCTCACTAATATTCACCAATACATCCTTATAGACCATCTTATAGACTACATACATCCCTATTAGCATGCTCATAACTACATATTCATTTAAATCACTAATTCCTAATTCATCATGTTTATAAAATTTGATGATATAAATGAAAATGTAGCACCTGGATCAATTAATATACGTGCTAGCTTACCATTTATGTGAGAAGTACTAGTAATCATGTCTAGTGAATTCTCTACCTCACGTTGCATAACAGCAAAAAATCTAGCTTGTTATCCTCTACTTATAGCACCACCTTGCCTTATAGGTTGATTTTAGGATAGTCCTACCACCTTACTCGCCTCATTACATAAAATAGCAAGCCTTTCTAGATTTGGTGGCCAATTATTTCTCCTATTATGAGGAGCATTAGATGCCTGCACAGATCATTCTCCCGATTGCATCCTCGTACAATTCCTAACATAATGCCCAACTCCATTACATCTCACTTTGATTACACCTTCCTATATGATTTTTCTTATATATATTGTATTAAAATTAACCTTACTTATCTAACCATTCCTAGTACTAGCTTATCTAAATGGTGTCATTGGTTGTCTCATCGCAACTTAGTTTCCTTAGGGTCTATCACTACCTCCAATCCACACATTGCCTTTAGAGTATAAAGTGAAATGTGATTTCTCATCCACGACAATGGTTCAACTTATTGGTAGGATCTAATTTAGGTTGAGGCCTCTAATTCCTTGTTGAGTTTTTCTTGCTCTATAGCCTTCTCAACCTATACTCTAAATGTTATTCCAATCTACATATTCAATTTACCTCTCAGAGAGATATGCCTTCATAAAATTTTTCACTTTTTGCTCCTCAATAGGGTAAATACCCCTTGCATACTTATATAGATACTCAAATTTATCAATATATTCCTTAAAAGACAATGGCCCTTGCACCAAATTAATAATTAAAGCCACTTGCTCCTTTCAATAGGTTTCTATCAAATATTCCTTATAAAATTCTTCCTGAAATATTTGCCAAGTTAAGGCCATACTAAATAAATTCCTAATCCTGGTCAACTAATCATCTACCCTCTGAAACATCAAACCATATACATTGCTTATCTTCTCCTCATCACTCAACTGCAATATTGTAGGCTTGTTCTACAGTTTTTATCAACTTGACCAAGTTCTAATGTACTATAAAATCATATACTCCACACTTTTTGGCATGTTCGATCACATCTTCAAGCCTTTTGTATCTCTTTTTATCCTTTTCAGACATTACTGTGGCCACATTGCGTGCTAATTCCATAGCATCAATATGCATCATCGACGAGGCAGGCAAGTTAGCCACTTCCACTTGTACCAGTGGTGGTGGAGGCTAGTGGTTGCGCACACTTCTCAATACATAAAATTAACCATTGAAGCAGTTAATGTAGAACTACTTATGTGGGTATTAAACCCTAGACTCCAAGACTAAATATAGAGTAAGTAGGGTGTCAAACACATGGGAATTTGGAGCAATTTTATATTAACCAAGTAGATAGTTAGATGGATAGGCAGAATATTATAATAGAAGATATTGAATGGTTCTAACTAAATCTAAAGTTACTAAAGAATTATAAATTATTACACAATCTAATCTAAATTGTCTAATAAGAAATTTAATTAGTGTTCATTACAACTACAATTTAGAATTAATCGATGAACTATATAATTAATAAACACATGCAATGACTAAAGAATATGACCTAAAATCCTTAAGAGCAACACTCATTGTCAAATAAGGGTATTTCCATTTAAAGTCTACAAGCACTCTCATGTCAGTGTAGAGATAAACAAAAACATGAAGTTCCATGCCAATTCTTTAACCCCTTAAAGTGGATTTCTTGTCTCTAAGTACTTTCCTATCCCTTAAGTGAATTCAATTGTATTTCCATTAAAAATTCCATATCTCATTGTGAACCCTTAATTAATACATCATATATGGTGATCAAGCATATATAACATAATTAAGCACTCAATTGAAATCAAACCATTCATGTATTATAAAGAAAATAAAGATGTAATTTATAAGGTCAATTCATCCTTACAATTCTAATAAATAAGAAATTAGTCAAAAAACATATTGATAAACATAAAGTAAACTAAATATATGAAAATATAAAAAGAGATAGAAAATATGTTAATGGGATCTCTAATCCTCTCCAAGTAGTTACTTGATATCGTTTCTCATTAAAAGCTCTACTAATCTCTTCCTTTTATCATGTATTTATAGGCCTATCATCATCCTAGTTCATGCCCCTTTCAAATAGATGTAAATGCGAAAAGGTGTGTTAAAGAAATGTGAAGAACGAGTCGGCACCACTATGCTGAGTTAGGCTTGACTCAATACACTTGCTCTCCATCATAACTCGGCACAGTCTTTTGCCCTTTAGTATATAGTTTGTGATGACTCGACACACTCATGTTGAGTCAATACTATTGTCTACTATCCTGAGTCATCCCCTTACTCACGAGTTGGCACGCTCCTCTTGTTGCTGCTTTTTACTTTCCTTACATCATTCTTTATTATAAAGTGTCCAATGCACTTCCATGCATGGATTAAACATAAGAAAACCTACTAAACATAAATTTAATATAAGGAAAACATAAACAAATGAAATAAAAATAATAATACATAATCAAACAAGCTCAAATAAAAACTCTTAAAAAATATATTATAACTACCCTAAAGAACTATGCTATTATGTTTTATAACAAACTCCCCCACACTTAGATATTGCTTGCCCTCAAGCAATAGGTAAAGATCTAAGTTGGAAAGTAACAAAAATCTTTTATCTTCTCCAAAATAGATGTAGCTATCCAAACAAGTCATCTCAACCAAAAATGAAATTTAAAAAAAAAAGGCAGTTAATAACTAAACTTCCAATCCTCAACAATGATAGAGAAAACAAATTTCATAGCATAATCAATAAGTTTAACAATTTATCTCAAAAAATTAAGAACAGAATCAAAGAATATAAAGTCAAAGTGCTAATCGAGCTTTCTAACCATAATGTTCATTTATCAAACTTAGGATTTCTAAAAACTAAAGTAGCCATGGGACAAGGATTAAGCACATGCATTAACCAATAATTCTCATGAAATTTTTAGACACACACTTTTTTTAAAATTGTATTCTTTCAGAATGAGTGTAATCGAGGAGCATACTCACTTACACACAACTTACTCAAAATGTAATAACTTGTAATGAAATACATTCTTTCAGAATGAATGTAATTAAAGAGCATACTCACTTACACATAACTTACTCGAAATTCATTACATTAACAAGCATATATATATATATATAATATACTGATAACTTGTTTCCGAAACTCTTGAGCTTGGGATCCTGCAAATGACTAACAAAGGGCAAGGTGAGAGGTGGGGAGGATCCCCACAAACACTCTGATGCCTAAGTTAGAAAATAGAGAGAGAATCTAGAGAAAGAAAGTAAGAACAATTAGAATATGAGATAATAGAATGATTGAGAATGAGGGATATAGGGTCCTATTTATAGTGATACTTAGACCTAAAAAGAGTAGGATTCCTCTTGAGATAGGAATCCTAAACCAAATAGGAGAGTATTCCTTCTTCGTCTAGGAATCTTCTTGAGGTAGGGTCCTTTCCTTAAATGGATTCAGCTGCCTTCCCTTTCCGAGTAACCTTATTCAGGAAATAAAGTTCTTTAATTAAATAGGAATATATATATATATGTGCAGTATCAAGAGTCCCCCCCATAGGTCTGTCTGGATATTTATGCTCGATGTATCTGAGTCTATAAATAATAGAACATTCGAGCTTCTATATAGAGGGAAAGTGCTTAAAGTCACTTTGTTTTGATAAGGAAGGGTGAGCTGAGGTGGCCAGCCTCAGTCATAGGAAAAGATAAAGCTCAGTACTGAGTCTTGAAACCATCGCATCGCTGAAGTGTCATCTAGACATTAGAGTGCGTAAAATCTGTGAAAATCAATATGTAATAGATTAACCTATCAGTTTGAAAGCGATGTGATGGAACCAGTCGTCACTGGAGTTTTAATGCTTAGTGCATTAAAAGTGCGGCCTAAGTGCCGAACCTCAATACTATAGAAGTAACTTGAGGGTGCCAGCTTCAGTCACTAGACTGATGTGCAAGGCTTAGATGCTCAGTACAAGGACTCGAGGCTTATATACCCGAAACCTCAGTGCTATAGAAGCTACCTGAGGGTGCCAACTTTAGTCATTGGACTTTATCTTAGTGCATTAGAAGCATGGCCTAAGTGTCGTATGATCTTGGTGCATTAGAAGAGCAGCTCGAGTGTCGAATAGTCTGGGTGTCTTACAAGTATGGCTTGGATGCCTATCCTCAGTACTATAGAAGCAACCTGACGGAGCCAGCTTTAGTTACTGGTCTTAATGCATGAGACATGGATGCTCAGAAACTCAGTATTATAGAAGTGATCTAAGGGTGCCAGCTTCAGTTGCTAGTGGGCGATACTGGATCTCACTGTGCCAAGTGTGGAAAAATAACTAGCAATGGTATTCTTGGGTCAGGTAACATCTATGTCCCCTCGATGCTTAGATTTTTAAAATTTGAATTGTGTAACCAATGCATCTTTTCGTGTATCAGAAGATGAGATGTTTCTGTTGCCATAATGATGACTACTAGATTAATGGGTTTTTTCATTTCCCAAACTGCCCTTAATATGTGGGGAGAAATAAGGTAATTATGAGGTCAATTAATGGTTTATTCTAAAGCCTTATATTACTCTATGAATATCCCTTTGTCTTCGAGTTAATGCATTTTGCTCCTTTATGTCACTGGTGTCTCATTTGCTTTGCTACTGCCATCACATTTTCTCTGTCATGACTCCCCTATTTTGCAACTAGGTGATCTTTTCTTTCCTTTTTTCATTCTTGCTCTATTTCATCTCATAGATAGTCTTATGGCACTGAGGGAACAAGTTAGCTTTAATTTGTTTGTGTCTAGGATAGGTGAGGAGTTATTGGGGTGGTACTAGAGGCGGTTCAGCATTCCCACCGATTATGCCCTTCACACCGTAAATAGGAAGTTTAGGGCCCATAACCCCATGCTAGATCTCAATAGGCTAGCAGTGTATTTTGACCAATAAGAAGGGGGCCTGAAGTTTCCATTGGATCCCTTTGTAAAATGATTTATGAATAAGTACACATAACTCTCGGTCAGCTTCACCCTAATAGTTATCAAATTCTGACCGGGTTTATCCAATTGATGCATAAAGAGGGTAGGGAATTAGACTTAGATGTCCTATGGTATCTATATATCCTGACTAAGAAGAAGGGAGAACTGATGTTCTCCTTATCAGTTTTTCCCAACCACAATCTGTTTTTGAAGCTTTTAGATCTTCATAGGAAGTGGAGGCATAAATTTTTCATTATCGAGCACCCTGCAAACTTCCTAGATGTCCGATGAATGTGGTCTGATGAGTGCCACAGGGTAAGGTGGCCTCCGAAACTATCAAACCAATATACAAAAATGGTCTTAAGGCTTCATCTTGATGGCCTGGCCGAGGCTTGATCAGTTGAGGATGTATCAAAGAGATACCTATAGAGAGTCTACCCGGACCGTGTTCAATCTACTAGTATGTTTGGATTATCGAGAGGTATCTTTCTGACTTGCTTTTTATTTTTTTAATTGTAGATGGCTAACTTTTTTGCTTTTGCAGATGGAATTCAACTTCTAGCTAATGAACCAATAAGACAAGAAGAAGTACAGATCTCCTCCCCCTCTCCGGATCTTAAAGGACCTGCAGTCCCTGAGAAAGCGGCCATTGATCTGAAAGGAAAGGCTGTAGTCAAGTCTTCTCGATCTAGTGGGGAAGGTCAACGTAAGAGATGGCTGATTGACTAAGGCTCAGATGCTAAGGAGCTGGATGAGGAGATATACGTTCAATGTTCAAGGCTTTATGGTGTTCAGATATGAGGGCGTGGATCTTGAATAAAGTGAAGCCACTGAGTATCTCGAATGCCCAGGTTCGAGATCAATATACTGAGTCACTAAGGCTGCCAACAGATATGCAACGCTGGTCTGAGGAGGGTCCGAAAGAGCTATTCAATTCTATGATCAGGCATTCCCTAGAAGTAAGTGAATGTTGTTTACCTATAACTTTTATGTGTTCTTGTATTAAAGGAATGACATGAATTTTTCCTTTTCACAGATGACCTAGGCTTTGCTATTAGCAAAGGACCAGTATTTCTACCTTAAAAGCTAGTACAGTTTGAAGGAGACGGAGGTCAGAACAATAGCCATTGATTTTGAGAAGAGACTGGAGAGTGCAAAGGCGACACTAGAGCTTTGCCAGACAAAGTATGTAGAGGCAAAATCTGAAGCTGAGGTGAGCCAAAAAAAGGTTACTAATCTGGAGCACAATCAGGGTTAGTTGACCAAGAGGATTAAAGAGCAAGATTCTCAAATCGTCGATTTGGAGAAGAGGCTATCCAAGGTTGAGAAATCTCAAGAAAATGACAAGAGATCCTACCAAAGCATGGTGGGAGGATTTCTCAAAACTTATAGATCTGAATATAGGAGGGTCCTACTCTCTCAGAATTCGAAGCTAGACTTGGCTGATCTAGATTGGATAACGCTGGCTGATCTAGCTAAGATTGATGCTGAAGAGGATGCTCAGCAAAAGGCCACTTCCCTTCATGCAAGGAATGTTTCTAGATCAGCTGAAGGGTCCTCTGTGAAGCTTACAATGCCTATCAGTGCTGCCAATATTGTTCCCCCTCCCATCTTTGAGCCCAATGGTTCAGATGTACACTTAGTAGAATAAAGATTTTTTTTGTAATTAATTTTTGTAAGATGATTATTTCTTTAATGAATAGTGATACTTTATTTGATATCATTCCAAGTACATTTATTGACAGTATTTTTGGAGGCAGTCTGAGTTCTAAAATCATGGCAGTTATTTGCCTTCTCTATCTTTTAATTTGCATGCCCCTTTAGATGTGTGCTCTATGACATAATAAGGGCCTTCCCAATTTAGACCCAGTTTGCCGGTGTCAAAGTTGCCTCTGCCAATATATGCCCTTCTGAGTACCCAGTCTTCTACTTTAAACTATCTCAGGTGACTATAACAGAGATGATACTGTGCTACCCTCTACCTATATGCTTCAGCTATGGTGGACATCCGCTCTCTTCTTTCTTTTAGTAGGTCCAGATATATCCGAGCATCAATGTTGTTGATGTTTTAATCAAAGTCCCAGTTGATCCTGTAACTTGGTGAACTAATCTCTACTGGTATTACTGCATCCATGCCATAAATTAGTCTAATCGGTGTTTCCTCTATGGATGATCTAGGAGTGGCCCTGTAAGCCCAAATTACGTTATTAAGTTCTTCGACCTAGTTTCCCTTTTTCTTACCGAGTCTCTTCTTTAACCCTTACATGGTAGTTCTGTTGGTGACCACTGTTTGCCCGTTTATCTATGGGTGCACTACTGAGGTGAAACATAGCTTTATTCTAAGGCTTAAGCAAAACCTTCTAAACTTCTCATTGTCAAACTAATTGCCATTGTCCGTGATCAGGGTGTGAGGTAAGCTGAATCTGCAGATGATTTCTCTCCAAAAGAAATATTGAATCCAAACTTCTGTAATGGTTGGAATTGCTTCCACTTCTACCCACTTAGTGAAATGGCCTATAGCCACAATTAAGAACTTTTTTTATGAAGTGGAGGTCGAGAAGGGACCCAGGATGTCCATTCCCCACATGGTAAAGGGCCACAGGCTGCCGATCAAATGTAGGGGGTAAGAAGGCTTGTGATTGAGACAAGCAAATTGCTAGCACTTATGACATTCTTGAGTTAACTTTCGGGCATCATTATACATGGTGGGCCAATAGTATCCTTGAAGAAGTGCTTTCCTGATTAGTGTGTAATGGGACTCATGCGCTCCATAAATTCCTTTATGGATTTCCCTAAGTATGTAATTCCTTTCCTCTAGGGATATGCATTTGGACCATGGGTATGAAAGGGATTTCCTGTACAGCTCCCTATGATGGATAGAGTAGTGAGCTACCTTCATCTTCAATTTTTGAGCCTTCAGTTTATCTTCTGGAAGTGTTTCGTGTTCTAGGTTTTGGACTATCAGTTGTATCCATTCTGAGACTTCCCATACTTCCATGATATTAGGGTCCTCAGTACTAGGTTTTGTTAGTGCTTCAGTGACTTCCATACCCTTAAACACTTGATTGTCTTCAACTGCCGATTTGGTTAGGAGGTCAGCCTTAGAGTTTTTGTGTTTGGGTATCTGGACGATCTCCCACTGTCCCCCGTCTTGTTTGATCTTCTTCAAGAGTTGCATAACTTCGCCCACATATTTGGCAATGCTTGAATCCTTAATCTGGAATGTCCCATTAACCTGATTTACTACTAGCTGAGAGTCTAAGTGTATTGTGAGGTGTTCGGCTCTGACTTCGGCAGCTAATTTTAATCCTATAATGAGTACCCCATATTCCATTGCATTATTAGTTGTGTTGTACTCTATTCAAACTGTATACTAGATATGGATTTTATATGGTCTATTGAGGATAAATCCAGTGCTAGATCCTTGAATGGAGGATGCTCCATCAACATAGAATTTCCATTAAGGTGCCTTGGTCATAGTGAGGTCTTTCGGTGTCATTTCTTGAACGAAGTCTGCTAACACTTGAGCTTTCACTTGCTGATGGGGCTCATAATCAATGTCAAATTCTCTAAGTAATACCAACCATTAAACCAATCTGCTTGAAGTCTCAGGCCTTTGTAAGATTTTTCACAAGGGGAAGCGAGATCTGACAATGATGGGATAAGCCTGGAAGTAGTGTCAGAGCTTTCGGGATGCATGGACAACGGTCATAGCTAGCTTATCCAATGTTGGATACTGAACCTCAAATCCTTAGAGTATTTTACTGATGTAATATACTGAGCTTTACTGGCTCTCTTCTTCCCTTATTAGCACCAATGTTATGCATTCTTGACCTACTGAGAGATAAAAGTACAGTGTTTCCTCTAGGACCGACCTACTGATTAAAGGTGGTGAGGATAGGAATTTTTAACGTCTCTAAAGGCCGCCTAGTAGTCTGCAGTCCAAATAAATTTCTTAGAATTTTTTAAAGCTTAGAATAGTGGTAGACACCATTTGGCTGAGCAGGAGATGAAATGTCCCAAAGCCGTGATTCTGCCATTTAGCTTTTATAACTTGTGGATATTCTTTGGGGCTTTCATGTTGAGAATGGCTTCCATTTTTTTCAGGTTGGCTTCAATAGCTCTGTAGGATATCATGAATCCTAGGAATTTGACAACTTTAACTCCGAAGATGCATTTTTCTGGATTTAGCTTAATCCTAGACTCGCTCAGCAATTGAAGGACTTAATCTAGATCTACTAGCTGTTATTCTACATGCTTTCTCTTAATAATAATGTCTTCCATATATACTTCCACATTTGTCCCAATCTGGTCTCGAAGTACATGGTTCATCATTCTCTGATATGTTGCTTCGGCATTCTTTAGTCTAAAGGGCATCACCTTATAACAGTAAAGACCTTCATGGGTGATGAAGGATGTTTTCTCTTAATCTTCCCTCTTCATTGGTATCTGGTGATATCCTTGCATTGCATCAACAAAACTATATAGTTCGTGGCTAGCAGTGGAGTCTACAAGCTAGTCAATTATAAGTAGGGGTAGCTGTCTTTGGGATATGCCTGATTAAGGTCAGTATAGTCCACACACATCCTATACTTTCCATTTGATTTCTTGACTAGTACCACATTGGCTACCCATTTTGGATGAGTAACTTACTTGATAAACCCAGCTTATAATAAATTCTTTATTTCCTCTGTGATTTTCTTCTGCCTCTCGCATGCAAAGGTTCTTTTCTTCTGGATCACTGGCTTTGCCCCTAGTCTGATGTTCAGGCTATGACAAGAAACTTGGGGATCTACCCAAGTTATCTTAGATGCCCAAGAAGCGAAGTCTTCTAAGTGTCTAGTAAGGACTTCCCTTATTCCTTGCTTGGTGTCATAGTCAAGCTCATTACCAATCTTTACCGCTTTTCCATCAGCAATTTGCAATGTCTCAGTGTCATCGACTGATTGTGGTCCAGTACCTTATTTCTCTATTTCCCACTTTTCTAGAGGGAAGGCCTCTATCTGAGGCTTTATAGCCACCTAGTCACACTATCTGACCATATGTTGATCTCCCCGAATAGTGAGAGTTCCACCCTCGACTGGAATCTTCATAGTTAGGTATCGAATACTTGTGACTACATCTACTTCATAAAGCACTAGTCATCCTATGATTCCATTGTATGCCAGTAGGAGATCCACCACATTGAATAGGGTTTTAATAACTTTTGTTCTCTCATCGTCTTGATTTCCAAATTCCAAATTTAACTCTACCCATTGGTTGTATAGTTCCTCCATAAAAGCTTGTAATGGGATTCTGGATGGCTTTCAGGTTAATGACAGAACCTTCCATTGCATTGTAAGCATTCTAAGACAAATACATTAATGGTGCTTCCATTGTCAACCACTAACCTCTTCACCAAATAATTGTTAATGTATGCATTTAGCACCAAGGCATCACAGTGGGGATGATGAACATGCAAACCATCTTTTGAATTAAATATGATATCTCTTTTCTTAAAGATTGCCCTTCTCTATAGCTCCATTTAGGTTTCTTCTCAGCATTTTCCCCACTAATAATCATGTTAATAACATTGGCCGACTCATTCCAAGCCTTTTTTGTTTATGGCCTGTCTCGCACATGAGCCTCTGGGTTCCTACCTCTTTTGGAAGTGTCTGTGAAATTGTTGAGTTTACCATTCTATACCAGCCTTTTCTATAGCATTCTTCAATTCTTTACAGGCCTCAGTGTCGTGCCCATATTCTCGATGATATTGGAAATAATGTCCTTTATCTTGCATGGATCTCCGGCTTGTGCTTATTCTGCTTGCTATCGTAATTCCTACACCATTCTATCTGACCATATGAGGATTTTGGATCTAGAGGTATTTAGAGGTGTGTACCTATTTGCATCCCTGTCAAATCTTTCTACTGAGTTTCTGAAATTTATTTTTGGGAAGCTTGCTCATTTGGATCTTGATCTTTCATCTTTGGTTGGTGGTTTTTCTTCTTCCTTTTGCATCCTTCTATCTTTATCCTTTTATCATTTTTACCGCCATAGCCATCACCTCCGCAAAAGTGCCAAGTTCCTTTGTCATTATCTTATCTTTGAGCTTTTCAAGTCTAATGTCATTTTTAAAGCTTTTATAGCAACTTCATCTACAAGGTTTTCAATCTACAAGGTTTTTTATCTACATGGCTACCTTATTGAATCGATCGAGATAGCTTCGTAGGGACTCATCGACCTCTTGTTGGCACATCTAAAGATCGTTGCTGTTTTTAGCAGGAGGGATGTTAGTAACGAACCTAGTATGGAACTTTTCTACCAGATCCTCAAAGAGGTAACGGAGTTCTTCGGGAGTCGATGAAATCATTTTTGGGCATCTTTATGAGTGTGCTTGGAAGACCCTATACATGATTCCATCATTCACGTTCTAGAGCAACATTCTTCTTCTAAATGCGGATATGTGGTTGACGGGATCTCCGAATCCCATCATACTGATCTAGTTATGGAATTCTAAACTTGGTAAGGATCTCTATCTAGATTATCCTTCTTATGAATGGCATTCTGCCTTCCATATACATTTATCTTCCTTCTTTGGTCTCGTACGAGCTTTATGTATAACTTCTTCTACCTTTTGAGTTAACTTCGAGTCATCGAGAGTCAAAATTATTAAACTATATTCCCCTTCCGATCTTTACTCTTCCCCTTATTCACCTCAGATATCTCGGCGGTGTCATGTTTTTGTCCATTGAGCCAGCCCAGGGTTGCCACTTTGAATTAAAGTGTTCAACTGTTGTTGCATTAAGGCTATCTGAGATTGGATATTTTGTATCATGGCTTCCTTATTGGTTTGGGTGAGGTTGAATGTTTGGGTTACAGTGTTTAGGTTTGGCGTGGTTACAGCTGGTGTATCTATTAGGCTTGGAAAAGGTATATAACATATTGGATGGTGATGGTGTTGTAATGGAGCATAATATAGAAAGTCGATGCCCAAAATTGCCAGCCCCGGGCATTTCCAAGAGTAAGTGTGTATTTCCGAATGAAGGTCTAGTCTATTGGAAGTTGCTGAAAGCACTACTATTGGGAGAGGTGTTGAAAAATTAATTGGAGGATGGGTGCCGAGAGGTTAATGTCAGTTTCAGGAATCGAGATTGGCAGTGGGCTGGAAGTCATAGTGTCGATGTCTAACTTAGCAGATATACGAATGGCTTTTTCCTAAGAGTCCCCATCGATGGCGCCACTTAATAACTTATATTCGAAATCTTGAGCTTGGGATCCTGCAAATGACTAACAAAGGTCAAGGTGAGAGGTGTGGGAGGATCCCCATAAACACTCTGATGCCTAAGTCAAAAATAGAGAGAGAATCTAGAAAGAGAAAGCAGAACAATTAGAATATGAGAGAATAGAATGATTGAGAAAGAGGGATATGGGGTCCTATTTATAGCGATAATTAAACCTAAAAAGAGTAGGACTCCTCTTGAGATAGGAATCCTAAACCAAATAGGAGAGTATTCCTTCTTCGTCTAGGAATCTTCTTGAGGCAGGGTCCTTTCCTTAAATTGATTCGGCTACATTCCCTTTCCGAGTAACCCTATTCAGGAAACAAAGTTCTTTAATTAAATAGGAATATATATATATGTGTGGTATTATATATATATATGTGTGGTATACACACACATTTATTTTTTTATGTCCACACACATTTATTTTTTTATGTCCTCATCCATTATTGAAAAGCTAGTTACATGTATTATGGCTATAGTTTCCCTAAGGCTACTTCAATCCTTAAAAACTAAGCTTAAATCCTTACCATCCTAGCTTTAAGCATAATTAGAAAGTTGACTAAACATTTTCTAGATTTTGAAAATAATAATAAAAGATAAAAAGAAAAATGTAAAACTTATACTAAATGAAACTTTAAAATTCTACCAATTAAGCATAAAAAGTTAATTATTAACCTAGCAAAAAAATAAAACTTCAATCATAATTAAGATGAACTTGGAAAGAAACTACTTATGAATGTGGAGAAGACAAAATTAAACAAAATAAATCATCGATGACATACAATAATAAAGTATAAGCTAAAAACATAAACTTACACATAATTAAATAACAACTACTATGATTCCCTCCCCCACACTTAAAAATGCACATTGTCCCCAATGTGACACCAAAATATAAAGGAAGGTAAAGAAATACTCCCCTAATCATCTGAAGGAGTTAGTGGAGGAGACTCAATGTTGTATCCAAAATAGGCAAAGAATTAATTGAGCTTATATTCCATTTTCCTTTGCCTATGATCAAATTGTTGGTGTTGAGTCTCCATGGCATCCAATTCTTACTGCATTACAATTTGATTATCCAGGATTTGATCCCAAATTTGAGAATGTCCACTTAAAGAATCACCGACTTCACCTTGCATAGGGTAAGTGAGTAATAGGACATCACCATGTGGTGCATAATCAGGAGAGTGCTTAAGGTCAACATCATCCTCCTCTTCTTGGGTTTCCTCGACTTAAGGTGGACGTTCTAAGCCTCTCCAATATGATTGGGACATTGCCAAAATCAAGCATAATAAGAATCTATAACTTCACCTCTTATAAATGCTTACTTATTAAAGTGAGAGCACTTAACAACATAAGTAAAATTGTTAAGATTGACACTCAAAGACTTAGCAATAATGGTAATAACATGACCATGAGTGAGTGGGGCATCCTTATGTGCAGTACAAGTTAATAATTGATTAAAAATCTAATATATCCAACACACTTATTTTTTATTATGAATGTACCACATCAAAAACAACTCTTGTGCAGAAATTTGATTGAATTCAGACTTGTGGAAAACCACACAAGCAAGGACTTTGTGCAATAACTAGAATTTTAAATCGTTAATGAACATAGCTTTACACTTCGTTGGTTAAAATAGTGTTTGCAAATTAGTCAAAAATGTCTAGAATTCATTTAATCTAAAAGACTCAGGGGATCACACATATCATCCTTTTTAAAACCAAAAACTCTCTGCATGAATGAATATGTAAGTTGGTGTTTTATCCCTAACATGCAAAATTCTAGAATCTAAGAATTATTTGAATTCACATCTAAGGTTGTATAGAATTCAGTGATCAACTTTACATATGTATCTTCTTGCATAGACATAAATTTCTTAAGCCCACAAGTTGTCAACAAGTGATTAAGAGATTCATTCATACCTACATCATTAAGAAGAGAGGTAGGAATATACTTACAACCGATGATTTCCCAGAACTTAATAGTGGTGAATTTAGCACCTTCCTCATGTGAAAGAATAGGAAATTTAGCCTTATAGGTGGGTGAAAAGTTCTCTTCTCCTTGATCCTCTTCCTCTACTTGAGGTCTTATAGATGTAGAACCCCTTGTCTTACTCTTTTCAAAGAGGTTATGTAATGAAAATGGAGTGGTGTCGGTTAGGGTAGAAAATAAGACAGACAGTGGTGAGAGTGGTTATAGTGTAGAGAATAAAAGAAAACAAAATAAAGAAATAAGGAAAGTAAAGTATAGATTTCAGGTTAGAAAAGAGGAGAATATGAAAAGGAATAGGTATGATGGAGAGAAGATGGTGAATAGGGGAATGAAATGAAGAAAAGAAAGGAAAATATATGTATAGAGGAGATGCGAAAATGTGAGAAATATATAAAGGCGGAGTGTAGGAATAGGAAACAATGTAAGGTGAAATAAAAAAAATTAGGAGTCAAAGGGGTTATAGATAGTTTATTAGACTAGTATATAAGAAAAAGTAAAAAGGTCATGACCTTTCTTAGAAAAGGGCATGACTTTTCATTTGTAATTTTATTTTTAAATTTTATTTTTTTTAGAAGGTGTTAAAGCAAGAAGATAAAAGAAAATAAATTGAGAAGATGATAAAAAGAAATGTGAAATAAATATATCAAACAATAGAAAAACAAAATAAAAAGAATACCAAAAATAAAATGTTAAAAATGGGGAAAATTGTATAAAGGCATGAGTTGGCACCGTATGGCTCTGTAACGAGTTGGCACCATGGTGATGACTCAGCAAGAAACCATGCAAAAGGGATGAGTTAGCACATATGTTACAACTCACCACACTTTAGCCTCTAGTCGGCACCATGATGATGACTCAGCACGAAGCGAAAGTGATAAAAATTCCACTTATACTTAATTAACCAAATTCAAATTTATTTCTTTATATTATTTGATTAAAATAAATATGTATAAAAGAAAAACATATGCAAATAAACTAGAAAAACATCAAAGAAAAATAAATTTATAAAAGAATATGTAAGAAAGGATTAATATAAATTTAAATGATTACAATAAAAGAAATACTAATAAAACTATAAATGTTATTAATGCCAAAATGTGGTTCAAATAAATCCAAAGTAAATGACATACAAAATTAGTGAATAACTTAAATAAATAAATAGAAAAGATAGAATGACAAAGTAATACCTTGCTACATTTAGTGGTCTATAGCTTGACCATACCTTAGCCAACTTAAGGTGTAAAGAGAGAGATTGACTCCCTAGAAGCAATTGCTTCACCAATCAAATAGGGTTTGAAATGATGGCTATTAACTTTGAAGATTTCCCCTTTATCATTGGCAATTTCAATTGCTCCATAAGGATGAACTTTTACAACCTTGAAAGGACTATGAGGAGGAAGGCATGAAGTTGCCTCCAAGAGTTTCATATTAGCTTATTACATGATGTATGGTTCAATAGGGTCTTGCCTTAGACATTCATGTATCACCTTATCGATGCATTCATCTATAACATTAAAAGAGTCAATTCTACTTGCCACTTCCATTGGTGTAGACCTCATCATCTTGAATACATCAAACTCCACAACTCATTGTTCATTTATAATGTAATCTTGCCTCTTTTCCTATTAATGATCACACCCACCGTCACCAAAAATAGTCTCCCAAATAAGATTAGAATTTCAAGATCTTCTCTAATTACATAAGGAACCATAAAGCAACTAGGATCCTTAAGCTTTAAAATGGATTTGGAATAAATAGCCTTAGATTCTTCAACAAAAGAAACTAGCCCATAATCTTTAAGCTTGCTCTTATGGCTAATAATATCCTTTAGAAATTTACCGCATGCTAGTATATCTTTAATGGCACCCATAAATGGTATAGTTATAGTGATCTCTTTAAGATAATAAAGGAATTTTCCAAACTACTTGTCCAAGCTATGTCTTATAAACCTTTAAGGAAAAGGTAGTGTTTTAAGATCTACTCTAGGTTCATCATCTTTGAGTGGTATGGCATCTCCCTTTTTACCCTTCTTTACACCCTCAACATCATATTTACTACAAACAACAACACCATCATCGCCCTTACTAGCCTTAATTTTGGCTTGTTAAGGCTTTCCCAAAGTTATTGTTAGCAATGGTTGGAGCCACAATCCCTCCAAAACTACCCGCTATATCGAGCATGGCAAAATTACCTAATATTCGTCTCTCTGGTTCAACCATTTCATTAAAATTTTGTTAATGCACTCTTCTTTGCCTTTGTTCCTTATGTAAAGCACGTAAAGTTAATTCAATTTTAGGATAAAAGAGTAAAACGTCACTAGCACTTCTAGTAAGCATCATGTAGAGCCAAAATCAAAATTAAATAATAAATTATAACAAATCATAATTAAGAAAATAATAAATTATAAAAGCAAATACAAATTAAAATGTAAAACAACTTGTCTCCACCCTAAGTTAATAAAAATCACTAAACAAATTCCTCGGCAATGGCGTCAAAAATTTTGATGTGGGTCAAATTAAACCCTAGTCTCTAAGACTAAATATAGAGCAAGTAGGGTGTCGAACACTAGGAAATTTTGAGCAATTTTATATTAATTGAGTATATAGTTAGATGGATAGGCAAAATATTACAATAAAAGATATTTAATGGTTCTAACTAAATCTAAAGTTACTAAAGAATTATTAATTACACTATCTAATCTAAATTGTCTAATAAGAAATTCAAATAGTGTTCATTAGAACTACAATTCAGAATTAATCAAAGAACTATAATAATTAATAAACACATCAATGATTAGAGAATATGACCTAAAATCTTTAAGAGCAACTCTCGTTGTCAAATAAGGGTATTTCCATTTAGAGTCGACAAGCACTCTTGTGTCACTATAGAGATAAACAAAAATCATAAAGTTCCATGCCAATTCTTTAACCCCATCAAAGTGGATTTCTTGTCTCTAAGTACTTTCTTATCCTTTAAATGAATTCAGTTGTATTTCCACCAAAAATTCTAACTCTCATTGTGAACCCTCGATTAATACATCATATATGGCAATCAAGCATATATAATATAATTAAGCACTCAATTGAAATCAAATCATTCATGTATTATAAATCCTTGCAATTCTAATAAATAAGAAATTAGTTAAGAAATATAATGATAAACATAAAGTAAACTAAATATATGAAAAGATAAAAAGAGATACAAAATATGTTGATGAAATCTCCAATCCTCTCCAAGTAGTTACTTGATATATTTTCTCATCAAAACCTCTGCTAATCTCTTTCTTTTATCATGTATTTATAGGCCTCTCATCATCCTAGTTCATGCCCCTTTCGAATAGATGTAAGTAGGAAAAGGTGTGTTGAAGAGGTATGAAGAACGAGACGACACCACTATGCCGAGTTAGGCTTGACTCAGCACACTTGCTCTCTATTATGACTAGGCACCACTATGCCAAATCAGCATGATATTTTGCCCTTTAATATATAGTTTGTGATGACTTAGCACACTCATGTCGAGTCAGCACTATTGTCTGTTATCCCGAGTCATCCCCTTGGTGACAAGTCGGCAAACTCCTCTTGTTGCTTCTTTTTACTTTCCTTGCACAAGTCTTTATTATAAAGTTTCCAAATGCACTTCCATGCATAAATTAAATATAAGAAACCCTATAAAACATAAAATTAATATAAGGACAACAAAAACAAAAGAAATAAAAATAACAATACATAATCAAATAAACTTAAATAAAAAATCGTTAAAAATAAATCATAACTACCCTAAAAAGTTATGTTATTTTGTATTGTAACAACTACCTTAATCACTACCAATTTGAGTTTCTTGTGCAACATTTCTCTAATTGCCAATAGAAGTAAATGATAGAGGTGATTTTTGTGGTGGAACATGACTCCCACTTGAGCCTTATGCCCAAGCTGCAAGTCCTGTTCTACTAACCTGTACACTTCTACCTCTACCTTGGCCACTTATCATGCCACCTCTAGTTCTTGCTGTCTTCCTAAAATCCAAAAATTTAAACTTTAGTAATTTATTCCACCAAAGTTTCTTTTTATCAACAACTAATATCCACCAAAATAAGTATCCTTAAATTTGTTTTAGTAGAATTCATCCAACCTAGACTTTATACCTTAAGCTATCAAACCTATACTCTGATACTAATAAATGTGACACCCCTCTCCACCAGTACATCATGTCCTAAGGTGTACTTAACCTCGGCAGCGTCCTGTCTAACTTTCTGGCTCATAATCAACCAACCATATACCATACTGCTATAATTATATATTAACTATACGCTATGTACTTAACCTAAAAAAATTAATTAAAGTGGAGGAGTGAGTATTTTTACAAGAAAATACCCAATGAATGAACATAGTACAATGATAAACAAAATAGAAACAATTTTTATCAAAAAGGAAAAAAATACAATAAAATGAGAGCAATACAATAGGATCATAAATGCAAGGATATACACTAATTATTTTACTTCATGATTTTAAATATGTTTTCATTTCCTCATTTAATTTATATTAAATATTCTTTATATTTCCATAATGATTTGGTAGGTAACTTAAATAATATTTAGTTCACTTCCTTTATTTATGAGTTTCCTATAATAATACATTAGCATAACAGTTCTCGTAAATAGGTATCCAAGCAATTAGGCAAGGGGACAGTTATTAGAATTTATATTTATAAGCATTATAAATAAGAAATTTACAATTATAGGAGCACATAGATAATCACAGGTTGTTATCGATATGGTGGGTGCCATTCAGCACATCGAAGGTTGAAAATAATTGTATGCATACAAATAAAACCACTTGAATTCGCCAAAATAACATATTGAATCACAAGCATTATCCACAAGGCAGTTATCATAAATTTGGCCATTATAAATCTCAATCTCCATCAATTCATAAATACACCATACTTAAAAGTACAAATATTATCTTTAAATCACGCGAGTTGTTGTGTCCAAAACACAGTCTAACATTTCACAGAACCCAGTTGTACCCCAAACACAATCTTACTACAACCTTTCCAAACATGCTCCTATAAACATTTATATTCTTCTTATATTATTTATTTACATATTTTATTCATTCATAAATTATTATGTACTTGATCTTAGGACCACGCAGTCAAGTAAACTCAGTGGGAAGAAGTAAAAATGAACCTCAACTAGTTATTAGATTTATAGAAATTAAGGAGACTAATACCCGAGTTGGGATAGTCTACAAGAGGAGAATTTCCAAGAAAGCTCTAAATCAAAGAAAAATAAAATAAATAAAAGATATCCTCTCATAAAAAAAATAGTTTAATTAAAACAAGCATTTCCAAGTTAAGATATAGAGGTTCACCATAAACAAATTTGGAATGATGGTCATTAAATTGAATTTTAAAAGACCAACCGTAAATCAAAAGAAAATGGACATGAATAAGAAAATAAACGAAAGTATAAGAGGTAGGAATTAACAAATCACTCACGAACAAAAACATAATAAATTCAATGAAAATCAAGAGATTAATCTAAAGAAAGAAGAGAGAATTTCACTCACCCTTGCAAGCAATTCCTCCTTCAACCCCTTTTCTTTCTTTCTTTTTTTTTTTTTTTTTCTACTCCTTACTTGATAAACATCAAGTGGAAATTTTTATCTTCCAATAAATGGATAAGTTTTACCACCTAATAAATAGATAAATTTTACCACACAAGATCACAAAAAAAGTGACACATGAACTTATGATTTAATTAATTAATTTTTTAAAAAAGTTTAATCATCTATTTAGTTTAATTTAATTATATATATAGTCCTCTCTAAACTTTCTTTCATATTTCAAGTCTTTAATTTTTTATTACTATTATTTTTTTATATTTTTAAATATTTATTTATTATTCATTTATTAACGTATAATTGTATTTTAATTTAATTAATTAATTCATTTATTATTTATTTATTTAATTAATTTATTAACATATAATTTTGAGATTAATTCCAAATACAGACGTGACAACAAGGGCATTAAGAACTTGTTATGTCTAAACCCACAATTGTATGGATTGTAATTGTAGTAAAAAATGTGTCGTTCCCTCAAAGATTGAATATTGACTACTAATGTGTTTTTTAATATTCTTAACTAGTAAAACTAAATTAAGTAGATGATTTATTAAAACTAAGTGTAAATATAAACAATTAAACCTTAAAGAAAATATAATAATTAAAAGTTAGATTTTGGAATTTGTTTCACTATCCTAAATTGATCATGAACAATTTAGTTATAATTCCTTGATTGTAGATAAGGGTAATTATTATAAATTACTTAACACCTCTCCCAAGATCAGTTAAGAATATTAAGATTAAAATCTAACGTACTCCTATGGTTAATGGTTAATCAAAATTCCTTAAGCACCTTAACAATTATTTTATTCCTGAAGAGCTCGCCTACTTCTGTGGTTGAGTTATTTAAATTCTATGAGTTTTTAAGCTAGTAAATTCTCATAAATCTCGTTGGTTAATTACTCATAAACATGCAAATAACTGGCCAAATTAATAGCAAGCAAATAATCATAACTCATAAAATTAACTAGAAATCAAATATAACTAAAAATATGTTCAATCATGACCTAGAATAGCTACTACAAAATCCAAACCCTATAAAGAAAACTAGCCACGCGTGGCTCTAAAAACACACATGGATTTTATAAACATAAATAACAAAACAAAGGAATGAAGAAGATGAAATACAAAAACTCTTTTTGATGACTTTTCAATCTTCAATCCTCCACTGAACGCCTTTAGTTCCTGTTTTTAATCTCCAAAAGTGTGTGGAATAATTATAAAATAAGCCTAACATCTTATATTTATAAGCGCTAAGTGATTAAGTCCTTTTCCTAAGTGAAAACCTATAATCCTATCTTCAAAGGAAAGGAACTTTATCTAGCACGGCCTGCAACACGGTCGTGCCTTAAACCATGTTGAAATTCCTCAAATCTTCATTTTTGTACAGTAAGTAACACAGCCTGAAATACTGATGTGCTTTAAGTCATGTCGAAACTTCAAGCAATCCTTCATCTTCTGGTAGTACGCAAAGCATGCCCATGCTTTGACCGTGTGTAGCAATTCTCTAATTCTTCACTTTGGACAGAGGGGAGCATGGCCTAAAGCATGGTCGTGCTATAAGTTGATCCTTCCTTTTGCTTTGTCTAGCACATGACACAGACTAGAACACAGCCATGCTCGATCCAAAAGCTTATTTTTTAGGATTCTCTTAAATAATTCACCTACAAAATAGAGGAGTACTATTTAGAACATAAAATCAATCCTAATTAAACTAAAAGCATTTAAATCCTATATAAAACTCTCAAATAAAATAATTCCTAATTAAACTTATATTTCTAATAAATAAATAACTTTAACCCTAAAAATTCACATAAAATTCATTAAAATTCAACTAGAAATATATGTAAAAATTACATACATCAAATTATTTGTATGTAATTTTTCATTAAAATTCATACAAATAATTATATTTAAAAAAATAAAAAAAATTTAAGTGACATACAAATAATATAGATTAGATTTTAATATATGTCGATTGATTTTATGTTATATAAATTCAATTTCATTTATTTGTTTACAAGATATGAATATGGGCCAATACTTTTAAAACTCATAAAATTTTAGGTATTGACATTTTGTTATTTCAAAATCAACTTTCCAAACAAAAATTCTTTCAATTTTGGAACTTAACTTTCTTCCATTTTCCTCTCTATCTCCTTCTCCTCTCATCAAAAAAAATATATTCAATTTTTACAATGCTTCGTGCTTTTATGCTCCTTCTTCACTTCTTCTTCCTCCTCTTGGTCATGGTGGTGGTGGGGCGGTGATGGAAACAGAGCTTGTCATTCATCTCTTCCCTCTTAGCACCCTCCCTACTCATAAACGTAAACCTATTTCTACCGTGGTTCTTCTCTCATTGTATGTTAGGCTTGTAAGCTACAATTCAAAAAGCAAGCAGGCAAGCTGGACTTTCAATCTTAATTACTAATAATTACTATAATCATGGAGATATCCAAATGTAAATTTCAAAGAAAAGCATTGGTAACTGTTAACAGAAGTACGGGCAAAAAAAATCCAACGAGAAAATTCTCCATTGTTAATAGAAGAATGTTGAGCTCAGTCTCATCACTATCAGCTCCTCATCAGAATTGCGACGATCCAATTAACGATGAGGCTTTTTTTAATAAATAAAAAAAAGAAAAGAAAATTTTAATTTAATTAATTAATTAATTAAGGTTTTGTGAAATTCATTTTCTCGAGGAAAAATCAGAGATTTTGGTTCTGGTTGGAAAAGGAAGTGGAAACCAGTAAACGGTTTGCTTCCTTACATCTCTCTGTTGTCTTTCTGTCTTTTTTGCTTTTTCTTCGGAAGACAACAAACAAATACAAATAAGTGCTATTGTTGCCTTGCCTTAAGCACTTAGCTAATTAAGTAATTATTCTATGCTAATAATCACTATCTTTATTTTATTTTAAAAAAAATGCTAATTATGTCCAAATGAAAATATATCCTATTATTTTTAATAATAAAAGGTAATTTCTCCCTCTATATTCTATTTAATATTTTAAAATATAAATTTTATTTTATTTTTTATCTAATTTTCAAAAACAACAAAAAAACAAAAATCAACAACTGAAAACAATAAAAAAAATTGAAAAACAACAAAAAATCAACTGAAAAATAACAAAAGAACAAAAACTGAAAACAACAAAAAATAATAATAGAAAAAATGACAATTGAAAAACAACAACTGAAAGACCATAAACAACAACAACAACAAACACATATAATCAACTTAACTAAAACAACAAACCACAACCAAAACAACAAAAAAGCAACAACTGAAAAAAAAACAACAACAACAAAAAATAACCAAAAAAATTATTATTTTTATTATTAATACTAATAAAAGAAAAAAAATTAATTGAATAACAACAATCAAAAAACAATAACTAACAAACACATATAATAAACTTAACTAAAACAAAAAAACCACAACCAAAACAACTAAAAAAATAACAAAAAAATATAAAATATATTAAAAAAAGAATTATTATTTTTATTATTAATACTAATAAAAGTGAAAATTTTAATTGAAAATAAAATAATTAGGCTAGTTTAAAAGTATCACCAATAGTACTCTTTATTCTAAAGAGAATCTTTGGCACAATAAAGAGCATCTCAAAATCTTTAAACATAAAGAGTAAAGAAATTTGTACAACTCCAACAGACTTTTGATATTTTTAATTGTAATAACCCATATTTATTTAAATAAATAGATATATGTTACTATTGTTTTCAGGTTGTTTTTGGGTTGTTGAATAGTTGTTGAGTCATAGTTTGGTATTAACATAGATAATTACTAGCAATTTTCTACTATACAAGTGATTAACTCATTTAACTACTAGCAATTATCTGGACTTCAAAGTGGAAGGACCAAACATAAATTTTTTCAAAAATGCTAAGACCAAAGTGGTAATTTTCCATTCTCTCTTTAGTTATAGTTGCTACACACGCAAAAATTTAGTTAAGCCCCTAAACTCCTATGGTGGTCACTGTAGCACTTATCATTTTCCTCCTCTCTGATCACTAGCTAAACGACCTCCGTTCACCATGAAATTTTAACCACATAACCTTCCTAACCTCCTCTGCATCCCAGTAATTTTTATTTTGTGAAAATTGACCTGATTTTAATTAGTTTAATCTTTATAAATATGATTTTGGTAAATTAATGGTTTTAAGATATTATATTTCTATAAATTATTTTTAACAAAGTATACTTTTAAAATAGTATGCATTTCTTTATATTATCTTACTTGGTGAGGTTTGACTCCTCTTAACTATTTTTCTAGGATTATGGGAGTCTACTGTTAGTTCTTCTTCTCTACGCCGGACTCATTCTTCACTGGTAGCTTTATGTAAGTTATTGTAATGTTATTAATGTTGTGGAATAATTTTGGTTAATTTAGACACCGTAGTGGTTTGACAGAATTGTTGTTATTAGTTGTGTATTAGTATTGTATTGCATGATAATATGAATTTTTATATACACTTGAGTTAAGATGTTGGTGATATTAGAGTAGTGGTGAAGTATATATTATTAGGAGTGTTATTTGCATTTTACAGGTTTTGGCTTATTCCCGGTAGAAAAGAAGCTCTGTCGGATTTTCTTTATAATTTTAAAGTTAATTAATTGTTTATAAAAAAAATTTCCTAGAGGCTTACTATGGGTTTTATAAGCTTCATGCTTTTTCATTTCCTAGTATCGGACACATGCCCTTAGGGTTCATGTTGTCACAAAGGTGGTATCAAAGCAATGGTTCATTTTTTATTCTTTTGGACATTAGTGTCTGTCTTTTCTTGAAACTACTATGATTATTAGGTTGATAAAATGTCATTCGTTATCATCATATTTCTAGAATTCCACATATATGTTACTTCCCTTAATATATTTTAAATCCTATTGGTTTTTATGCCTTTCAGAATGAGGAGCAGAACATGAAATGCTCTACTGCAGAGTCAGCATATGATGATTGCGAGCAATCCTTTCAAGATGAAGCTCCTCCCCCTTCCCCATAAGGTAGAAGAAGAGGTAGACATATAGCAACGACAACTCAGAGACAAGAGCAATAGCTACAAGCCAAAAGCTCTAAAGGTGGATCCTGTAGCCTTTGCAGCTAGAATGGCAAGAATTAATCAAGGACTAGTGGCACTTAATCAAGTCATGCCTCTAGTACAACAAATGTTACAATAAAGGAAACAAGGGATGTCTAATGCATATGTAAATTTGTTGTATTTCAAAGTTAGGAGAGTTCCATTTGATGGCACTGGAAATGCCTTGGATTTTATAAACACAATTGAGGCTAAAACTAAGACAGGGTACACTGAATACCAAAGGATGATAATTGTGGAGTTATCGGTACAAGCTGTAACTCAATACTAGTTTATGTAGTCCATCTAGCCATTTATGACTACCATGACATGGTTGGAGTTTAAGGAGCAGTTTTTAAGATATTTGTGTCTACCTTTTATAAGGGATAATTACAGATGGCAACTATTGCATGTAGCCAGAGGTAATCAATCAATTAAGGAGTACACTCTTGAGTTCTTTAAACTGTCACATCATGTTATGGATGTGATGTCGTATGAGAGGGGAGTAGTGGATTTATTTATGATAAGGTTAGGCCCAGCCTATATAGGTGTCCAGACTGAGGATCAAAGGTTAAAGAGTGTCATTGAGGAGGCTAAACAACTAGACAGGCAACACATCAGAAATAGGACTATCCCTAACCCTTATATAAGTGGCAACAGTGGATTGGGAGTAGCCTAAGGAGTTTAGTAGCCTACTTTTCAGTTAGGCAATGTTAGTGCTCAAGCAGAGAGTACTTCCCAACAGAGTAGAAGGCCTCGCGCACATAGACCTAGCAAACACAACTATGTCCCTCACCATAGGAGTGGCATAGCTACTAGATTTAGTACTAAAGTTAATAGTAGTAGTAGTGGCCAGAGCTTCGGATTAGTGGTACAAAGTTTAGGGATAGTGCATGTACTACTTGTGGCAAAGTACATCAAGGGTCATGTCACTTAGCACTAGGAGCTTGTTTTAGATTTGGACAGTTAGGACACTTTGCCAAAGCTTGTCCTAACTATGGATTTTAGCCATCACATGCTCAGGGATCCTTAACTTCAGTGGTTCAGTCGATTCAGTAGATGCATCAATAGTATCAAGCACCTATTTACCCCTAACAGAGATCGACTCAATTTATGAGCCATCAAGGCAGAGTTGTTGGAGGTAGTACTAAAGGAAGAGGATATACCCAGCAATCCACCTCATAACAAGCAGGCTATGGGCAGGCGAAATTTTTTACACTGAATCCTCAGGATGCTCAGGCATCCAATGTAGTGGTTATAAATACTCTTCCAGTTTGTTATCTTGATGCTAGAGTTTTATTAGATCCTGATGCATCTTATTTTTTTGTGTTACTTATATTTGATTCTAAGATGGGATGTCAACCATCCGAATTGTTAGTTCCAATATCAGTAGCAACTCCACTCAAAGATAAGTTAGAGACAGATATAGCCTTTTCATCTTGTTTGGTATTAATGGAGGGTGGAGAGTTGTTAGTAGATTTAGTTTTATTGGATGTAATGGATTTTGATGTGGTTTTGAGAAAAGATTGGTTGGCTCAACACTATGCCACATTAGATTGTTAAGAGAAAGAAGTGATTTTTAGAATTCCAAATGATGTGGAATTCCAATTTAGAGGCAACAAGAGTTCAATGCCTCAAAATCTCATTTCTGCAATCATAGCTAAAAAGATGTTTTGAAGGGGTGTCAAGGTTATTTAACTGTGGTTAGATACAAAGGCAAATGAGGGGATAGTTAAGAATATTCCAATTGTGTATGAATTTCTTGATGCCTTTCCTAAAGAATTACTAAGCTTGCCACTAAAAAGAGAGATAGAATTCTGCATCGATGTTGTACCTAGTACATATCTTATCTCTATGCACACCTGTAGAGTTAAAGGAACTTAAGGAGAAATTCTAAGAATTGCTTGATAAGGATTTCATTTGACCCAGTATATCTCCTTGAGGCAGACTAGTGCTATTTGTTAAGAAGAAATATGGTAGCCTTCAACTTTGTATCAACTATAGACTGTTGAACAAAGTCACCATAAAAAAAAAGTATCCTCTTCCAAGGTTTGATGATTTTTTTGACCAATTACAAGGAGCTTGATGTTTCTCTAAAATTGACTTAAGGTTAAGGTATCATCAGTTAAAAAAAAGAAGTGGAGATATACCCAAGATTGCTTTTTGAACAAGGTATGACCATTATGAATTCTTGATGATGTCCTTTGGGTTAACTAATGCCCTAGCAGCTTTTATGGACTTGATGAATCGAGTGTTTAGGCTATTCTTGGACTAATTTGTGATAGTGTTTATTGATGACATCTTAATGTATTCTAACAGTGAGGAGGAACATACCATGCATTTGAGGATGGTGCTTCAGACTTTGAGGAAGCATCAATTGTATGCTAAATTCTCAAAGTGTGAATTTTGGTTAGATCAAGTGGCATTCTTAGGCCATGTGGTATCCAAAGATGGCATACAAGTAGATCCTAAAAAGATTGAAGCTATTATAAAGTGGCCAAGACCCACAACAATCACATAAGTAAGGAGTTTTTTAGGTTTAACTGCTACTATAGGAGTTTGTGAAGGATTTCTCTAAGATAGTTCACACCTTTAACAAGGTTAACCCAAAAGAATGCAAAGTTTGTGTGGACTGATAAATATAATGAGCATTTTCAGTTGCTCAAGGATAGGTAGACTTCAACTCCAATGTTGACTTTACCTTCAGGGAATAAAGGGTATACTGTATATTGTGGTGCTTTATGAGCAGGAATGGGTTGTGTATTGATGCAGAATGGGAGAGTGGTTATTATGCTTCACATTAATTGAAGAAGTACGAGCAAAACTATCCTACTCATGATTTAGAAATGGCAATAGTGGTGTTTGCATTGAAGATTTGGATCCACTTCTTGTACGATGTAACTTGCAAAATATACACTAATCATAAAAGCTTAAAGTACATTTTCTAGCAAAAAGAGTTAAACTTAAGACAGAGAATATGGATGGAACTCCTAAAAGACTATAATTGCTCTATTCTGTACCATTCAGCTAAAGCTAATATAGTAGCTGACGTGTTGAGTAGAAAGTTAGCAAGAAGCCTTGCTCGCATTATCATAAAAAAGAGGCCAATTATTAAAGAATACATGATCTAATTGATCAAAGATTATAATGGAAGATAACTAAAAAATATTTATTGACTCAATTTAGAGTACGATCAGTGCACTTGGATAGAGTTAAGGTAGCTCATAAAAAGGACCCATAATTGCAGAAAATAATATTAAAGGTTCAGTAGGGTTAATCGAGAGACTTTGTAATTGAATGTAAGTGTGTACTACGTTTGGGCACTAGGTTGTGTGTGCCAGATGTGGATGATTTAAGAAAATAGATTATGGAAGAGTCACACTTTTCTACTTATAGTATTCATCCAGGCTCTACCAAGATGTATTATGATTTAAAGATACATATTGGTGGAATAGGATGAAAAGAGACATTGCAAAGTTTGTATCCAAGTGTCTTACATGTCAATAGGTGAAATTAGAACATTAGAGACCCTCAGGATTATTGCAGTAGTTCTTATTCCTAAGTGGAAGTAGGATATGATTGCGATGGACTTTATTTTTGGATTGCCTCGCACCTCAAGTAGTTATAATCCCATATTTGTAACAGTGGATAGGTTAACTAAGTCAGCTCACTTTTTGCCAATTAAAAAGACTATACTTCATATATGTTTGTCAAGTTGTACATCAATCAAATTGTTTGCCTACATGGGGTGCTAGAGAGTATAGTGTTAGATAGAAGAGCAACTTTTACTTTAGTCTTTTTGCAAGAGTTACATAAAGCATTGGGCACAAGGCTTGACTTCAACACAGCTTTTCATCCTAAAATAGATGGTCAGTCAGAAAGGACCATTCAAACATTAGAGGATATGCTTCGGATGTGTGTTATGGATTTTTGTGGTCAATGAGATTTACACTTGCCATTGATTGAATCTGCATATAATAATATTTACCATGCTAGCATTAGAATGGCTCCATATAAGGCACTATACGGTACAAAGTATAGATCTCATGTTTGTTGGGAAATTAGAGAGAGGTAACTAACGAGGCTAGAATTAATGCAAGTGACTTCAGAGAAGATTCCTTTTATCCAAATAAGATTAAAGAAAGCCTTTAGTCGATAGAAGAGTTATGTAGATCCTAAGAGAAAAGATGTATCATTCTTTATTGGAGATATGGTATTTTTTAAAGTGTCACCAATGAAAGGGGTAATATGATTTAGTAAAAAAAGTAAGCTAGCTCTAAGGTACATCAAACACTTTGAAATTCATTTGAGAGTTGGTGATATGGCTTACAAAGTAGTGTTGTCACCATAATTATCTCGAATTCACCTAGTATTCCATGTTTCCATATTGAGGAAGTACATTTCTAATCCCTCTCACATTCTTCAACCACAAATAGTGGAGCTTAGTAAGGACTTATCATATGAAGAGTATCTTATGGCGATTGTAGATCGACAAGTTTATCAACTATGCACTAAAGAGATTCATATGGTGAAAGTGTTGTGGAACAAACATACAATAGAGGACTGTACTTAGGAGATAGAGGTGGATATAAATAGTAGATACCCGTATGTGTTTCCTTATTGATATAAAATTTGAGGACGAATTTTATTAAGGGGGGAAGGATGTAATAACCTATATTTATTTAAATAAATAGATATATGATACTGTTATTGTCAGGTTGTTGTTGGGTTTTCTAAGTGGTTGTTGAGTCATTGCTTTATATTAACACAAATAATTGCTAGCAATTTTCTAGTATACAAGTGATTAACTCATTTAACTACTAACAATTATCTGGACTTCAAAGTGGAAGGACCAAATGTAAATTTTTCCAAAAAATATAGGGATCAAAGTAGTCATTTTCCATTCTCTCTTCAATTATAACATCTGTAGATACAAAAATTTAGTTAAGCCCCTAAATTCCTTCGATGATCACTGTAGCACCTGTCATCTTCCTCCTTTGTAATCACTAGTGAAACGACCTCTGTTCACCATGAAATTTTAACCACTTAACCTTTTTAACCTCCTCTACATCCCAGTATTTTTTATTTTGTGAAAAGTGGCCTGATTTAGATCAATTTATCCTTTAAAATTTTGGCCTAAACTTCTAGCTTCCAAACCACCATTTTCGATGACCATTAGCTGCTGCAACCACCACTATCGAACTCACCCTTCTTACAGGAATTGGTGAGGACCGATTTTGTGATCTATTCATATTGTTTAGGCCTCGATTGGAATTAATTTTATAAATATCATTTTTCTCTCTGATCTATTAACTTAGTGGTTGTTTGTTGTGTTTAAGGTTGTTTTTAAGTTCTACATGTTACTGTGATCATTTTAGTATAACTGGTTTGTGTAAAAGACACTTTCCGGCAAGGAAATCCAGCGAGTCCCAACCGGATTCCAATGAGGAATAATGATTAGCCCAAAAAATTATGATTTTATTTTTAATAAATAGTATAAATTATGAGGATTAATTTTTATGACTAGAGCTAGATTTGATTTCTCATGGATTTTAAGATAAAAATCCTAGAAGCGTTTAGGTGGAAATTTCCCAATTTCCATTTAAATTATCTAAACTCGTCAAAATTAATTCTTTCAGCCTTAAATATCATATTTAGATTATTTTCAAATCAGTTTTATTAATTCTTTAATTTTAGTAATTTTTCTAGAGTTTTTAGGAATTATTATGAATTTATTTGTTATATATATGTATATATGCATATATTTTAAATAAATATTATTTATTATAAAGAATACCAGAGCAAGAACA
Organism: Mallotus nudiflorus; assembly: GCA_947683625.1. Classification (NCBI taxonomy): domain Eukaryota; kingdom Viridiplantae; phylum Streptophyta; class Magnoliopsida; order Malpighiales; family Euphorbiaceae; genus Mallotus; species Mallotus nudiflorus. The sequence goes on from CANTUR010000505.1 coordinate 223,221, forward strand.
TTGGAGACTAGACAGATGAGGACATGTTAATTGGCTTGCTCCACTTGTAAGTTAATATTTTGAAGTGTATATTAATTTCGGTATTTAATAAATATTGAATTTGAGATATTATTTATGATTTGAATATTATTAAGGTTATAATGTTATTAGTATTGTTATATGATGATTTATGGTAAAGATATTATTGTGAAGGATAAATGAAAATATTTTTATTTTATGGAATTCTATATAATTAATTGCTTTTTATTTATATGAAGAGTTTTTGAAAAATACTGGTAGAACAAGCTATCAAATGGGGGTCATCAAAAACATGTGCACACTAGTGTTGACCATTAAGTTGGGCCCTTAACTTGATATTGTATTGAAAGGCTCGGTTGATGCATAGCTCTAAGGCGTATGGTATTGAAAAGCTCAGTTGATGCATGGCTTTTAGACGTATTTTGATTGATTATTTAATAGGGCTGGTAGCTCGGTTGATGCATAGCTCTCAAGAACCACTAGTAAATATTGGAATAAGTGACTGACTGTGATTAGTAGCTCGGTTGATACTTGACTCTCGAAAACCGGCAATCATTGGATTAAGAGAGCCAAATGGCTATTAGATTTATGGTTTAGGGTTCTACCATAATTTTCCAATTAAAGACATTTAAATAAATTTTTTTTATTTCAAAGGTGTTTATGAGATTTTATAAAATTCTTTTAGATTTATAAATATGATTTTGGTAAACTAATGGTTTTTCATATAAATTATTTTTTAAAAAATGAGATTTTTGAAATAGCATGCATTTCTTTATATTAGCTTACTCAGTGAGGTCTGACTCCCCTCAACATTTTTTTCTAGGATCTTGGTAGTCTACCGTTAGTTCTTCTTATTTATGCCAAACTCATTTTTTACCGGCTGCTTTATGTAAGTCATTGTAATGTTATTAATATTATGGAATAATTTTAGTTAATCTAGACACCACAATAGTTTGAAAGAATTGTTATTATTGGTTTTGTATTAGTATTGTATTGCATGATAATATGCATTTTTATATACACTTGAGTTGAGATGTTGGTGATATTGGAGTAGTGGTGATTGAGTATGTATTATTAGGAGTGTTATTTGCATTTTACAGGTTTTGGCTTGTTCCTAGCATAGAGGAAACTCTACAAAATTTTCTTTAAAATTTTAAAGTTAATTAATTGTTTATAAAAAAAATTCCTAGAGGCTTACTATGGGTTTTGAAAACTTCATGTTTTTCCATTCTTAGTGTTAGTCACGTGCCCTTGGGGTTCAGATTGTGACATTAATCTTCATTTTACTTTATCCAATAAACATTAATGCTTAATAAAATTAATGGTTGTATTGGGAAAAAAGAAAAAAAAAATCAATAAAATCAAATGACTGTTGTGTGATGAAAAAGAAAAACCTTTTCAATAAACAAATAAATATCAATTAATATCTTACATAAAAATTGAAATATTTTAGAGTGGAGAGTAAAATTTGACTTTCTATATGTGCATAGCAAAACCAAATCTCTACTCTAAAAAGAAAATATATAGAGTGTATTATAGACCATTTTTTTGAACTGGTTCTTTAAAGTAAAGATTTTTGCTCAAATGAAGAGCCTATTGAAGATGCTCTAAATAGCTCATATCAAAAATTTCGAAGATTCAAGAAGAAATTGAGCTAATTAAATTAAAAATTAAAATTATTTCGTACATAAAAATTAAATAAATACATATAATCAACTTCAAAAAATACAAAGAAAATTACAAAGCTAAAAAAAGCCAAAATAAAAAAAAAAAAAAAGAAAAAACCTAAATTGAACAGCAGAAGCTGAAAAGTAAAAAAAAAATGAAAATGAAAATACAAAGGTCAAAGAGGTCATCCCATGAAATTTCCTCTAAAATTTTTAGTCCCAGCCCAAAACAAATACATATTCTATTCAAAGGAATAAAAAAAAAGTATTCTTAAATATATAAGCAAAGTATGATTCACATACTTTCCTTGTAACTTTTATAATAGTTTGCTTGTTATAATAATAATAATCCCCAACAATCTTAATGCGCACTTGCACACTATATATATATGTATATATATATACGAAGTATGTTTGTGTGTGATCAATATTCAAAGAGTCAAGACACATTTGCGGTACATATACACGCATTTGATATATAGCATTTAATTTGGCAGGTTGAAAAATGGCTCGAATTTGTGAAGCAGGTGCACCTCTAGAATTCAATTATCAAGGTAAATCAAATCTTTCCTCTAGCTTCATTTCATAATAAATATACAAAGTGATGGAATATTACTTCGATTATATGTTAAATTTTGACTTTTTTCAAAAAAAAAAATAGATCTTTCATTAATAAAAATTCAAAATATATTTTAAAATAAAGATAAAATGTGAATACTACATTTAGGAGTGAACATGGATGGATCATGAAAAGCCATGATCGAAAAATATTTAGAAATATTCCAAATTTCAGAGATTTAAAAAATAAAATCTCCACTATCATACAAATTTTTTTAAAAAAATACACTATTTACAACTCTTTACAATTTTATTTTAACTGTTTAATTTTTATAAAATGTCATGATTTAACACAATATATTTTTTTATCAAAATTAAATAAAAGCAACTGATGTGATAGTTAAAAAAAAAAAATTAGTTTACCTTTGATCATTTATTTCATCTTAATAAGATAGTCATTACATTAATTTTAGAATTATAGTGTTTTTAATATAAAAATATATTTAAATATTGTAATAGATATCTAGTCAATGAAAAAAAAGTTCAAATATTCAGACACCATTTATTTATTTTTTTCCTTAATTATTTTACCCTTATTTTACATGGATTATGTTAAGAAAATAACAATTGAAAGGGCTAAAAAAGTTAATCCCTTTGCAAATGTATATTTATTAAAAGTAATGTCAAACGGCACAATTTGAACCTATACAAAATGATATTTTAGAAATTTTATTCTTATTTTTAAGGATAAAATTGTAGTTTTAAAATATATAATTTGTTTTAAGTGACAAATTTACCCTTATATGAATATTTAGAGTAGTTAAAGATTAATTTTCAAATTTATATTTTAAATAAGGAAAAAAAATTTTAACTATATTATTTTAGATTTAGTTGAATTTAAAATATTTCTTTTGCAATAATATCAAATGTTTTTAAGAGAATATGATCATGGAGGAAAAAAAAGAAAGCTACTTGTTAGAATTTTGTACACGACGGTAACTAAAATCTTGAGATGAGCTTTTCAAAAAAAAAATCTTGAGATGAGAATTTTAATATCTGGGCACATATATATGGAGGATTATTAAATATATCATTATTTTTATTCATTCATGTCTAAAAGAAAATTGGCTAGGACAGAAAATATAAAACGTATAAATTAATTATTTAATTTTAATATATTTAACTTATTTTAAATTATCTTTATAGGACAATAATAATGTAAAGAATAAATATTTTTAAAAATACATCGTTCTTGTCTATTAGTTTAAGAATATATTTAAATATTTTAATAGATAACTAGTCAATGAAATAATAAAATTTAATTATTAAAATTTTAAACGCATAATTCAAATATCAAAATTTAAATTATATATTTTTTAATTTTTATACCTACTAAATATAACATATATATAGAAATAAACATCTGCCTTATAAAATAAAATTTTAATCTCGATTAATTTGATTCAAAAAAATATTTGAAATGAAAAAATGATCAACTCAAATATATCTACAAATTAGAATTAATCATTACCTTCAATTATTTGTAGGAAACAATCATTTAAACTTAAATTATTTTTATCAAATTAGTATCAATTAATTGAAAATTAATTATTAGTAGTATTTAATTCAATTATTTTGACTAGTAATCGAATTAGTATTAATCAGATAATTTAATTATTTGTATTATTTCAATTAATTCTAGTTGAGCAATGATTATGTATTGCTAATTGATAAATTAATTATTATTAAAAATCAATTTATTTTATTTTATTTTATTCATATCAAATTAGTATTGGTCAAACAAGTTAATTGCTAATACTAATTTAATTAATTTAATTTATAAAAAAATCAATTCTCAGTATAGTAATAGAACAAATAAAAATCAATTTACTAGTTGAACTATAACTCAATCAGGAAATAGTTTAATAAGAACACAATTGATTTAATTATTTTATGCAAAATTTTGAGTATGAAGAAAGCCATAATCTTGAAAAAAATTAAAATTTTGACTATAACTGTAAATGAAAAGAATTTAAAATTTTGGAGATTTCATACAAAATTTTTTTGTGAAATTATATTTTTGATATTTTTACTAAACATTTTGGGTCTTCTATGTGAATTTATTTTTTTCGAATTTTTTTAAGAAAATAATGTATAAGGATTTCTATTACCAAAAAAAAAAATAACACTCACAAAATATTATATTACTATAAATATGGAAATCTATAATAATTAATATATCAAATTTTTATTAAATAGTAAAGTAATAAAATTATTTTTTAATTATATTAAATATGTAATTAATTAATTAATATTTGTGGAAGGTTTTTATGGAATATCTTTTGAGGAAACATTTTTCAGGTGCCTTTCAAGGAGTTTTTTTAGGGTGGAGATTTTTGCACTCCTTCATTAATGTTTTAAAGGTTTGAATGACACAAATATTCTTAACTTTAATGTGTACTCATATTATAAGTTCTTAATTATCATAATCCACTATTAATATTTTTTAAAATTTGAATGACATAAATATTTTTAATTTAAATATTTAATTTTTATTAAAAGAAATTTTTAAGTTAATCTATATATTACTTATAAAAGATTAAACTATATCTATGCAAAATAATTATTTTAATCTTTTGGAATTCACAAATAGGCATAAATTCTTAATAAATTTATTTATATTTTTATTTAAAAATTAAAATTAATATTTGTGTGTAAAATAATTTATTTTCATTTCTAAGTAGCAAAAATAAATTATTTGTGAAATTTTTTTAAACTTTAATTATTTTTTAAAATTTATTTAAATTTTTTATTTTATTTTTACATATAAATTAAAATATGGTTTAAGCTAATTAGTTGATTTAAGTTTTTCATATTTCATGTTATTTTCTCAAAAAATTTAATATTAGAATAATTATTATAGATTTTAATTATCATACTTTTTCATCTTTTTAAATTATTTTAGTAGTGTAGGAAAATATTTACTATGCTCACTTGAATAATTATCAAACATAATTAATTTAAAAAAGGTGACTAGTGATCTTCAAATAAACTACTACACTCACTACTATGCTCACTTGAATACCGTCATCATAGATATCAATTAATCATTGAATTCGCAGGTTGGAAAATGGCAGCAAGTATAGTTCCTGAGATATTAACGGGACCGTACAATTATGCAAGATGGAGTGGTTGCATGAAGAACTATTTTATAGCTCATGATGATATATGGGATGATGTTATAGAAAGAAGTGGTGATCCTCCAAATCCTGAAGAGGATGAAGTTAAATTCAAGGCCTGGAAGAAGAAAAATGCAGCAGCTTTACATGCCATTCAGATTTCTTGCTCACCAGATATATTTTCTGAGATTACCGATGTGACTTCTGCTAAACTTTGTTGGGATCAGTTGGCTCAGATTTGCAAAGAAGATGATGCTCAAGGTAATTCTTATTCTTACAAATTTTAAATTATAAACTGATTTAAACACTCTTCATTTACATCATACTTCATTTTCTTCTTTTATACTCTAATTATTATTTAGGAATAAAATAATATTATTTTTATTTTGTACCTTGAAATATTATTATAAAATATTATTAATTATTTTTATTTTTATTTAATATTTTTATTTTAAAATTTTCACCTAATTTAAATTTTTTTTAACTCTTTAAACAAAACTTAAAAATTTATTATAATAGTTAATTTTTTTTATTACAGTTAAGGTATGTTTTACTTTTTACTTATTAAATAATTTTTTAAAAAATAAATTTTATTTTATTTTTTAATAATAATACTTCACTTTTATTTTTATTTTATTTTAATGATATTTAGTAAATTATATTAATCTAATATAATAAGTAAAAAAATAAGTTTTTAAAATTAGAAAAATAAAAAATATATATATAATATAATATAAAAGGTGGCATTCAAATCAATTTATTTTGTAAAATAAGATACATATGTGTTATAAAATATAAAATCTATTAAAATACTATTTAGAAATTTTTTGCTAAATTAAATACTTAATTGTAAAATATAATTCAAATATCTCAATAGTAAAAATTAAAATATCCAGACACTATTTATATATTTTTCTTACTTAATTATTTTTCCCTTATTTTATATGGATTATGTTAAGAAAATAAATATTGAAAGATCTAAAAAATTTAATCCCTTTGCGAATGTATTTTTATTTATTCCCTCACCCTTAATTTCAAGAGGGCTAAAAATTAAGATAAAAATTTTTATTTTTATTTTTATTTATTAATTTTTAAAAATTAATTAATTACAAAAAAATTTACTTTTATTTTGTAAACTAAATCCTATATTGAACACATTTAACTACCAACATACTATTACTATTATTGTCAATCCTTATTTTTTGAGATTCTTTCCTATTATAGTTATTGCATCACAACTAGATGTATTAAATATATTCAAGCGTTTTATGATTGATCAATGAAAATGTGACCTGCATATACATGTTATAGGTGTCATTAGTAAGTACAATGCACCTGAAATAGATAATTTTTTTTTAATTCAAATGTAAAAGAATATCATTTTTTGCTTTGGAATATAATGAATTTATTTTACTCTTTTCTGCATTATCCCCAAAAAAGTTTCACAAAAATCTTTAAGAATATCATTTTATTCCCTTCAACTATAACACCTGTGAAAGCATGGCAACTTGACAGAAACTGAGGAGGATGAGTTTGCTGAATTTCTACCCCTCTACAAGGATATAGAAGGAGGTGATTTGGATGGTGTTAAAAGCTTTCTTCTTGATCACCAAGATGCAATAAATCAAAAAATTGTAGAAGATGGTTCAACAGCACTTCATCTAGCTACTTTACAAGGGAACATTGAGCTTGTAAAGGAACTGCTGGAGTTAATGTCAGATGAAGGAGTAGAAATTACAGATAATTTAGAACGTACGGCTCTATATATCGCAGCTGAGATTCGAGATACAAAAATTGCAGAACTCCTGGTAAAGAAGAATGAGAAATTGCTCAGTGTGCCATCAGGATACTACTTACCTGTCACAGTTGCATGTTATTGCGGCCATAAGGATACAACTTTGTTTCTATACTCTCAAACTCCAATGAACTTGCTACTTGAAGATGATAGACAAGATTATGGGGCCTGGCTTCTTCTTTTTGCTCTTCAGACTGCAATGCTTGGTAATTACTGCAACCTCATCAAACTTTAAATGTTGTCACAATTTGGTTTCAAGATTTTAAATTTATCTAATTTTAATTGGTTTAATTTATCCAACATTTTCCATATTTATCTGATAGAGGTTGTCATCATTTAATATAAAATGAAGAAAATTTTAGGATGATTAAAACTAATGACATATTGTTATTCTAGTTGTCATGTTATTAAATTTAGCTAGTATTAAAACATGACATATGATGGTTCTCGATGAAATATAAATGAAAGTTAGATATATAATTAAAAGTAAATAAATTAAAGTTTTGAAATTAAATTATAAAAAATACAAAATTTGGTCACCTCTTATATAAATTTTACTGTTCTTTAGTTGTAAGTTTAATTTATTGAAAAAATATTTAACGTTGTTTCTTTTCTTGTTTCACTAGATATTGCACTGGATCTGATCCGAAAATCTCCACTCTTGGCTATTAGAAGACTCCAGTTTGGAACCCTTCCAGTCACTAGTCCTTTGCTTGAATTTTCTAGTATGCATTATATATTCCCCAGCGGCTGTAATTTGGTATTTTGGAAACGATGGATCTACTCTTGTTAGTATCTACTCCTTTTCCATTTTCTTGTTTCACGTTATTTTACAAGGAATCAATTTTTCACATAATTTTTTCTAATTTTTAAAATTTAGTAAAAATATTCTAATTAATTTATTTATTTATAATTCTAATACAATTTGCAATTTAACGAAAATTAATTAAAAAAATACACATATAACCATTTTTTTATAAAAAAAAAAAAAAACACATCACATGCCACTTGCTTTTTTATTTTTGTTAATTTTCACCAAATAGTACAATATTTTACAATCGTAGATAATTGGCCAAATTTTGATATTTTTGTTAAAATCTTAGAGGTTAAAACATTTATAGCAAGTTATTAATTTTTTAATAATTTACTCATTTTTTATATAGTAATATCTTGTAATAATAATAATAACAAAATACATAAGCTCATTTTTCATTGAAGGTATTCAAATACAACTGTCTACTTCTCCGAACAATGAAGTGCGAATACCCATCAACGGGCAAATGCAACATGGAAACTGCTCAGCACGAGGTATGCCTCTATTACTCATCTCTAATATATAAACCGTAAACATATATAATAGGGATAACAACATAATTAGTTGTATAAATTATATTATTTTTTCATTTAAGTCCTATAAAAAAATATTTTATACAATCAAATTTTATAAATTTTAAAAAAACTTTACGTTAGTCATATCCGCTAATTACATTAATTTTCTGTGAGTCAACCTTCAAAATTAAAATTTTTTTTACATTTTAGTCCCAAAACTCTATATATATATATATATATATATATATATATATATATATATATATATATGAATTATTTTATTATTTAACTTTTATAATAATTATATAATTTAGTAAAATAATTTCAAGAAAATTTAAATTTTAAAATATATTTTTTCTTAAATTATTATTTTATTAACGCTGATGAAAAAAATTAACCAAGTATTTTTAATTATTTTAAATATAAATTTTAATTAATATATCTTTAACGAATAACAGTTAAAATTATAATAAAAATATGTTAATTTATTTTTATTGTTAAAATATTTGTTATAAAATAGCCTAATTTAAAGAAATATTTTTTAAAAAAATTTTCTCAATTCAGATTTGATTGAATTTAAAAATTATTTAAAATCTAACACAAATTATAATACTAACAAAACTAAATGAGCTTCATCCTTATAAAAAAAAATATTTATTCGTTTATGACATATTAATTGAAATTATATATTTAAAATTAATTAAAAATATTTAATTAGTTATACTTTTCATTGTTAATAGAACTAATAATTTAAGAAAAGTATTATTTTTTTATTTTTTTAAATTATTTTAGTCAGTTATATAGTTATTATAAAAATTAATTAATAGAATAAGTCATAAATAAAAATAAAAATATTATTTATTTAAAATATCAAAAATAACATTTTGTATAGTTTTAGGATTGAAATGTAAAAACAAAAGTGATTTTAAGTATTAACTAACGGAAAATTACTATAACTAACGAATAGGATTAATAGGAAATTTTTTTAAAACTTATAAAATTTAATTGTAAAAGAAAAATTCTTGTAGGACGTAATTGAAATAATGATATAATTTATGACTAAGAATGTTATTATCCCTATATAATATTGGTGTAATTTTTTTTTTTTCCTATGCAGTGTTGTTTCATCAATTTCAAATTATGGGTTCAAGATTCCTATCATTTTTTGGTAAGCTAGCAACATGCCGCATAACAACATCAAACATAGGGCTCTAATCATGTCTTTGTCGTCATTATTATTATTATTCTAGAATTTAAATTTGGTAGACTCATAAAAGAATAAATATCTCACAACAAATATTTTTTCTATGTATAAAATTCAAATTTAATAGTTTATTAGAAGGATTAATTCAATCTACTTTTTACTTAAACTAACATATGATTCTATTGTTTTTAAGTTTATATTATGAATTCCTCACTAGATTTGTTTAACAATAAAGGGATCCAGCAAATTTATGACTTAAAGTTGAAGCATTCCTATGCGCTTGAACTTATACAACTCATTTCTGAAGCAATATCAACTGTGAGTAAAAGGGAACACAAAGGAAGAAAAGAATATGCGGAAGCATTCTTCAATGCTGCTAACTGGGGGATAGTTGAATTTTTTATTGCCATAACTAAAGCCAATCCGAGTCTACTATACCTCTTTGATCAAAATTCGTTGAATGTTCTTCATGTTGCTGTTCAAAGTCGACAAGAAAATATCTTCAACTATATAATTAGTGCCCTCAGAGAAAGAAACTACGTGTTGTTATCTCGAGTTGATTGTTCCAAAAATAATTTGTTGCATCTTGCAGCTATGATAGCACCAACAAATACCCTTGAACGCATATCAGGTGCTGCTTTACAAATGCAAAGGGAACTGCAATGGTATAAGGTGAATTTTCTAGACTTGTAGGATATAAACAATTTATTTATTTATTTATGACTTATTTTACTGTTTAACTTTTATAATAACTATATAACTCACTTAAATAATTTCAAGAAATTTTAAAATTTAAAATATATATTTCTTATATTATTATTTTATTAACAATTATAAATAAAATTAATTAAGTATTTTTAATTATTTTAAAATATAAATTTTAATTAATATATCTTTAATTAATAAATATCTTTTATACTTGGATAAACTTAATTAGTTTTGTCAATATTATAATTTGTATCATAATTTAAATAAATTTTAAACTCAATTGTATATCAATTAGACAATTTAAAAGAAAATTAATTCTTTAAATTATGCTATTTTACAAAAAATATTTTATAAGAATAACATATTGCAATTACTAATGTTATTTGTTATTATAAAATATAATTAATTTAAGATAAAATATAAATTTTTGTTATATTTTATATTAAATTAATTATATTTTACTATAAAAATTAAAATTCTAATAAATATATGTTAACTTATTTTATTGTTCAAATATTTATTATAAAATAGTCTAATTTGAAGAAATATTTTTTAAAACTTTTATCTATTTCAAATTCGATTGAGTTTTAAAATTATTTGAAATCTAACACAAGTTAGAATATTGACAAAACTAAATGAGTTTTATCCTTATAAAAAATATTTATTTATTTATGATATATTGATTGAAATTATATATTTAAAAATAATTAAGAAGGTTTAATTAGTTTTATTTATCATTGTTAATATAACTAATAATTTAAGAAAAATATAATTATTTAAAATTATTTTAGTGAGTTATATATATATATATATATATATATATATATATAGTTTTAAAACTTAAACGTTAAAAAAATTTTGATTTTAAAAATTGACTAACGGAAAATTATTTTGACTAATAGAATTTATAGGACTTGATTTTAAACAAAAAAAAATTATAAGACTCAATTGAAAAAAAAAAAAGATAATTTATAAAACTACCAATATTGTTATAAGAAGACTTTCTTGTTTGAATAAAAACTATTAAATAAATATAACATAATACATATTTGTAAATATAATACATGCTATGTATATTATTATATGAAAAACAACATATAAATTTATGTGTATACACACACAAATAAATTTATATGTTGTTTTTCATATATAACATAAATAGCATATAATATATTTACAAATATGTATTATCTTATATTTATTTAATAGTTTTCATTCAAATGAGAAAAATCTTCTTATATTAATTTCCATGTAAATCAAAACATAAATGTATTATTATTGTTATTATTCAGAAGAGTTTTAAAATATGAAATATAGGATGTACTACATAAAAAATCACAAAACTATTTTTTTATAAATAAAAACTATAGAGATCAAATTGTTCTTTTTTTTCTTGATTAAATTTCTAGACATTGTCATTATTTTATAGTCATTAAATGATTCAAATGCAGGAAGTAGAAAGTATTGCGATTCCTTCTTTTAAAAATTATATCAATGAAGAAAATTTAACACCTCGAAAATTATTTACAAAAGAGCACAAGCAATTAATGGCAGAAGGAGAGAAATGGATGAAAGAGACAGCGCAATCTTGTACTGTTGTAGGTGCTCTTATAATCACAATTATGTTCGCAATGGCATTTACAGTTCCTGGTGGTAACAATCAAGAAAGTGGCTATCCAATATTTTTTCATGAAAATGCATTCAAGGTGTTCATAATATCTGATGCAATTTCTTTATTTGCTTCATCAACTTCAGTCATAACATTTTTAGGAGTTCTGACATCGCGTTACACAGAAGAAGATTTTCTTATATCATTGCCTAAAAAGATGATCATAGGCCTCTCCACTCTTTTTATCTCCATTGCAGCTTTGATGGTGTCCTTTTGTGCTACTCTTATAATAATGCTAGACGGAAATCTCAACATTATAATTCCGACTGTGTTGTTGGCTAGTATTCCAGTTACCGTTTTCATGTTGCTGCAGTTTCCTCTTCTTCTTGAGATCTTCATGTCCACATATGGACCTAGCATCTTTAATAGGAAAAAGAAAAATTTGTGATACATCTTTATGAGATACTTTTGTTCTGCAATTTTTAGATGTCTTCTTCTATTTGTGACACTTCTTTGTGTGTATATATATATATCCTTAATTTGAAGAAGTTTTGAACCTCTAAAATGTCCCAGAAATAAAAATTCAGCTTTTAAATGGAGCAAAATTTACTAAGGAATTATGCATATATTTTACAGTCGACCGTTCAATAATTAATATAAATGATGGATTGAGAAATATTAAATATTAAAAGTACTAATTTATTAAATTTCTAAAATACACTTTCTAATTTTTTTCATCAATAGCGTATTAAAAACCATGATATATCTATAAATATACAATAATATAAATTATAAAAATAAAATTGTATTTCAAAATATATTAAAATGAAACACTTCATTTACTTAAAAAAAAAAAGTATCACATTATATCACTAAAATATTTTACATTAACCATAAAATATTATAATATTTTTATAAAATCATAAATAATAGTCAATGTCTCTTATACATACTACTTTGAGGTTTTTTTTTTTTTTTTTTTTTTTTTTGTTAACGATGATAGGTTTGGTTCAATCATGTTGTGGCAAAAAAATCGAGCAAATGGACCTTCTATTATAATGTTTTGTCTGAGAGCATAGGTGAAGATTGCTCAGTCATGTTCATTGTATTTGGCAATAATGCAGTTATTTGTCTCTTTTATTTTTCTTTTAAATTTATGGGGAAAACGATCATAGATTCAACTACTTTTTTTTAGGGATAATTATAATTAGCTATCTGAAGTTTGACCATAATTACTGCTCAATTTTTTTTTTTAAATGAATTAAAAATCCAGTTAAATTTAATTCTATAAACTATATTCTCTTTCCGCCTAAAAGAATCATTAATTAGCATAAAAAGATATATTTACACTTAATATATTATTAAATTCATGCAAACGTGTCACTGTATATTAACTACTTTTTTTTTTATTTTTAATGCTGCTTTATATTATTAAAAGAAATTTTTACACAAATATTTACTTTTTTATTTTATTAGCTGAAATATTCTCAAATTTTCATTTTTTTTACGTATTTTACCCTTTTATTTATATTAATATCCATTTTATTTACAGGTATATATATTTTTCTTCCTTTTACGTTATTTTCCTTTTATTTTTTTCCTTTTTACTTTTTTTATTTTTATTCTTTTTATTATTTTCTTCTTTATTCATTTTTCTTTTTTAATTTTAATTTCTTCTTTTTTCCTTACTTTTTGTTTTTTCATATTTATTCTTTCCTCCTTCCTTTTTTATTTTTATTTTATATTTATTATTTATTATTTCTCTTTTTTCATTATTATTTTTTATTTGTATTTTTTCCTCCTTCCTTTTTTTTATTTTTATTTTGATTTTTTCCTTTTCTTCTTTTTCCAAAATTTTTATTTTCTCATTTTTTTTTTATTTTTTTTCATCTTTTTATATCAATGGATCATTAGCCAATATATATTTTTTGGGATTTTATTTTATAAATATTTTGACATTTTATGTTACAATACAATTTCTTTTTTATTTTTATTTCTTTGTTCCCATTTTTATTTGTATTTTATCTTTATTTTTAAATAAATTTACAGTTATTTTCTACATTTTAATTTTTTTAATTCCAATAAATCAAAATAACTACAAAATTATATAATTCTAAAAATAAAATAGTTAAAAATCTAGTAGCATCTTTAAATTAATTTTTTGTGAGGTTTTGCTAAAGGGACTGCATTACTCTAAGAAATACTTTTTTTCTTATGTTTTGTTTATTTGTAATTTTTTTTTATTGAATAGGATGTTAAAAATGTTGATTCTATTTATGTTTCTACTAATTATGGTGGTCTTGGTGGACAAAATGTGAAAAGTGTTGATATGGTATATGTTGTTATTAATTTTTTATAATTTATTTTTTGTTGCTTTTTGGTTTCTAATTTAATTTTTTAATCGTTGGATGCTGAAAATGATTTTATCAGTCCTCTTCCAGAGAAAAGGGAGCACAAACGTGTCTATATCTTAAATTCTCCTTTTGTTATATAAGAAACTAAAAATAAACTAAAGTATACAAAAAATATACTATAACTTAAAACTAAACATTTTCTTTGAAGTTAAACGAGTTGTAATTATTGTAATAGAAAAATTTAAAGAAATGAATATATTTTTAAGTTTTTTTGGTGTTGTTGAGTTATAAGAGGATGTTGCCATTTTATGTTGCGTATATAGTTTGGTATCGTTTTGATTTTTTTTTTTTTTTTGGCTTCTGCTACTTTTTTGTTTTATTAATGGCAATGTAATTGTATTACAGAATTTCTTTTTATATGTTTGTTGTATTTATATAATCTTAATTTTATGCCCAAATATTCCATAGTTGAAGTAGAGTTATTATTTTGATTTTTTTTTAATCTATTTTTGGTTATTTTTGGTTTTCAATTCTCTTTTTGGTATCCTTTTGATTTATTTTTAGTTTTCAATTCATTTTTTTTATCCTTTTAGTTTATTTTTTATTTTTGATTCATTTTTTAAAATTAATTAAATAAAGTAATTTTACTAATATTTTTATTTGTAAAAGTTGTACGAATTAAAATTTAATTTAGAATACTATTATTTATTTTACATTTTTTATAGAATAATTTTATATAAATCTTTGTCAATTTGGAATACATCTTGTTTATCTATAAATTAGTTAAATTTAATTATTAAAAATTTATTATTCAATTATTTAATTTTTCATTTATATATCTAATAATTAATGAAATGGTATATTTATTTGTTGGATGTTTATATATAAACTATTCAAGATATATTGGTCACGTAACCATATTAATCATTCAAGATAAATTGATTTAATACAAAAATTTAATTTAATCTATGTTCAAAAAAAAATATACAAAAATTTAATTCAAAAATGTTGGTAACATTGTACGTGAACTCTAGATTAGCTCCTAATTATGAGGCTATGCTTGTACCATCCCTGATGTGTTCATCTCAAGTGACAGGTGCTATAGTTGTAACTTGTTCGTTGATGTTTGCTCAGGCTACATTTAGAGACATATTGGAAGCCATAAAGAATCCAGTTTTCACTATTTCTTAAGATGAGACTGAATAAAGTGAAAGAACTCACTATTCCCGCAAAGCTTTTTTCTCCAAGGGAAGAAAGAAGATCGTAAGTTCAATTTTGGCATTTGATAGTGCCTCAAGAAGCTGTGCCTTGACCTTCCAGCCAGCTCAACTCTTTTCTTATACACATCCAAGCACTCTCGTTCTATTTGGAGAAGCATCTTGTCCCGTTCCTCATCGCCTTCACCAATCTCATCTTCAATTTCCTAGTAGACATCAAAAGCAGCAAGTTATGCAATTGCTTCACAAAAAACATATTAACACTAAAAGACTATAAATTTAAAAATACTTGTATTTTATGCATTGAAGTACCGAAATTGTTTCTTCAAGAAGGAGATTAATTATATCCTCTGTGTCAGCCATTTACAGCAACTCTACGACCTAACATGCACCACAGAGCGTTCAAAAGAAATTCTAAATTTATATTTTTGTGTATGGAAAGACATACATACACAAAATTATTAATGGAATTGACCTCTAAGTCACAAAAAGAGATGTTAATTAAGATGTAATGGACATAAAACAAAACAGAAGAATCCAAATATCCAATTGACAAAAAGAGAGAGAACAGGAACCTTCATAGAAATGGAAACCAAAAATAAGGATCGTAAAACGGCAGCAAGCAATGTGAATGAAGATTTGTTACCAGCGATAGCAGAGAAGCTCGACGTTGGAGCCTTTGTGTCTCAAATATGCGGTGGATTTCATCTTCTGGCAGACCCTGAGAAAGGATAGATTACTTCAGTCTTTAAAGAGAAATTCAGCACTGCTGGGTATGGAGAGGATGAGCAAAGAAGACTCCGAGGCCATGGTAAGAGAAGGAGATCTTGATGGAGATCTCAATTAAACCCAAAATCAAAAAAGCTTGAAGAAAAAAAAAAGCCCAAAATCACAAGTTCTCAAAACTATATTAAAGAAACTGAATTTTCACAAAACTTCTCAATTACCCAAGTTATAAAATTCTCATAATTAAGAATCTAGAAATCAAATAAAAATTAAACAAACAAAGATCACTGACCTAATCATTTGCATTTTTTCTCTATTTTCTTTTCATGAACCAGAGAAGATGGATTTAAAGAAAGAAAACCTTGGAGGCACGATTTAGCTAATTTTACGTGAATCACGAAGAAGGGAGCACGTGTGTAATTATTTTTCCGTTTTGGGTAAGCTAGTAATAAATAAAAAGTTATGGTATTTTAATTGTCGAGATGACTTTTCGGGGTATTTATGAAAAAATCACTTATTAATACAGGAGGTGGCCTTATAATAATAGATATAAAGTGATGACAAATGGGTGATGATGAGGGATGTGGGGGTGATAACTTGGCCCAATCATCAAGTCTAACTCTTACCCTTTTCAATTTTGTGGTTTTGAAAAATGAGATGGGTCTTGGTATCCAAGCCTGCCAAGAGCAATGAGCACCTTATGTTGGAATTGTCATGGGCTTGGCAACCCATGAGCAATTCAAGTCCTAAAAGAAGTAGCCTTTACTAAAATAAATAAATAAACCAATTTCATTTTTCTTTACGAAATGTTATATAGTAGAAGTAAACTAAATCTAGTGAGGGCTGAATTATACTTTAAGGGTTTGTTTGCCATTGATCCCTTGGGTTAAAGCGGTGGTCTTGCACTACTTCAGAGGAGAAAGGATAAAGTATAGAGTCCAATTATTAGGGTATTCATAAAGTCACATGGACGTTATGATAACTCAAAAAATATACTTTAATGGCATTTAACTAGTTTGTATTGTGAATCAAATATAAGCAATAGAAATAAGTTGTGGGAGCTAATGAGAAGTCTTCGTACTACAGTGTCCTTACCATGGTATTGCTTAGGAGATTTTAATAATCTTCTATCTTATAATGAAAAAATATGGAGGTGCTCACTATCCTAACTCTCTAATCTAAGATTTCAATATGGCAATAAATGACTATAAGTTAGCGAATCTTATCATGCTAGGTTATGCTTTTATGTGGGAGAGGAATAGAGGCGTAGAGCATTTTATGAAAGAAAGGCTAAATTGCCATAGCTAACTTGGATTGGATGAATTTTTTCCCTCATGCATAAGTTTATAATATAAAACCACATCTTATGACCATATGTTGATCCTCTTGGTCCCCTCTCGCTCAGAATATGTTATAAAACCAAGCATTTTAGGTTTAGAAATGCTTAGTTGAGAGAAGCACAATGCAAAGAGGTGGTTTCAGAAAGTTGGCAACAAGCTAGTGAAGGTAATATCCCTATTCAAGACATAATTCATCGTTATAGGGAAGCATTAAAAAAATGGGGTCTTTCATTGAGTTGTAAATTTAAATTAATGAAAAGTATACTTCATCAGAAGATGAAGATTCTTTAGGATAATAGGGGTCTATAAGAGTTTATATTGATACGAAGAGAGAATTTAATAAGTCATTGATTAGCATGAAGTCTACTAGCATCCGAGTAAACTTGGCTTAAGGAAGGTGATAGGAATTCCCATTTCTTCCATCAATCTGTTACTACGTAAAGGAAGATTAATCAAGTCAGCCAACTGAAAGATGAAAAATGGAAGTTGTCATTAGAATACGGGTTTGCTAGACCTAATGTTGACTTATTTTCAATCTTTATATCGTTCCTCTCGGGTTAATGCAGAAGAGATCTTGAGTTCTATCCAATCAAAAATTTCCCTAGTGCACAATTAGAGTTTGTTAGCGCCTTTCACAACAAATGAAGTTAAAGCTACAGTATTTTAAATGGGGCCAAATAAGTCTTTGGGGCTATATGGCCTCAATCAAACTTTTTTCCAAAGTTTTTAGAGTGTTATTGGTAAAGATGTGTCTCAAACTTGTATAGATTTCATTAATACATACTACTTACTAAAAGAATTGTATTTCACCCTATATAATGTTAATCCCTAAAAGCACCACATTGTTATGGGTGATCTTCATCCAATTTCTTTATGTAATGTAACATATAAAATTATGGCAAAGGTGTTAGCAAATAAATTGAAATTTGTGTCAGATTCTCAGAGTGTTTTAATCCTAGGTTAGTTAATCACAAATAATATAATGATTGTGATATGATTCTAGAGCCTAAATAAATAATTGGATCAACATTTTGGGCTTTAGGCTTTTATCATTCTTAGATAGCCTGTGCACCTCTCAGTATTTAGCTCTTATCTCATTCAATATAGCTCCAAATTTAATGATTCAAGATTCCTTGCAAAGTTAACTTATGGATCTACAACTCATACTTTTTGTTTAGTAGCAAATACTACCATTATGATGGTGTAAACATATTAAGTTGCTGTAACAAAAAATAAAAATTTAAGCGTAGTCATGTTTCTTAATTTATTTAGGATATTAATAAGCATTTGTTATGAATTATAAAGCCAATTTAAGGCATTTTACTCTACCATTTTAAGAGGAGTGTGAAGCCATGAATGATTAATAGAAAATAAAGAGTGTTTTCTCTTTGGTTATTTAGCCATGTGTTCTTATCAAACCTTGTGTTTGTGGTGAATAAACTTATGACGCATCAATCTATCTTCAAACAATAGATTGGGTGATGATTCTTTTGTTTGATTTGGAACTTGAATTTGAACTTTCCTTGTGAGCATGGGTTTAAGTTCATATGGAGTGAGTTCGTTAGAGCGGTTCATAAATGATACAAACTCGTTAGACAACCTACTCATAGTTTAAAACTGAATTAGAAATTGTGCTCAATGCTAGGTATTTCCTTGTACTAGAATTAATATGGACTTTGATTTCAAAAGCACAAAGTTCAAATGTAGTTTTAATTTAAGGTTGAATACATTGGTATGTATAAATACACTGATATAGCTTTTTTAGTTTTCGAATTCACATTTGAGAACACAAGAGTAAATGATTTTGGGTTAAATTATATTTAAGGTTCAGGTTGGAAAATAGTTCAATTTTTTTTCTACATCAACGACAGATATACAATTTGGAAAAAGTACAAAAATACTTTTAACATTTTTCCCTAATCACACATCCATTACTAATGTTTTTTGAGGTACAAATACACTCTTATTGTTTTGAAAACCATATATTTAATCTCCTCTCACAAATAGTGTTTATTCGCACTGCCAGTGGGGTTTAATGTTTCTGACGCACATAAAAAAAAATATTAGATAGAGGTACATTTTTATTCCTAACGTTTATAACAAGGAACAAATTTACCCCTAAAGAAAATTTAAAACCATCTAGACACAAAAAAAATTTCAAAAAAAATATTTAAACTCCCTATCTAATAAAAATATAAAATAATTATTTATTTTTCATACTCATGAAATCTACTAAAGCTAATACAATATTGAAAGAGTTCACATCTAATTTGTGACATCCGTGCCCAAGAAATTTATTGTCATTGTAAGAATAATAATAATAAAATTATAAGGTTAAGAGTATCTCGTGTTTATATTATATATGGTGTTTCTAAATAATAATAATAATAATAATAATAATGTTAATTTTTTATAAATGTGTATGTAAATATATGTGAATAAAAAAATTTTAAAAAAAAAAAAAAAGGAGAAGGGATAGGACTAAAGTGACACATTAGGACTTGGGGATAGATTGATAAGGAATGAAAATAAAAATTTAAGGATCAAAACAAAACAAAAAAAAGGAAAGAAGGGGAAAGAAGCAGGAGCTGGCAGAATAAGGGGATTTAAGGCATGATTCATCAAAATGATTAAGAGAGAAATACCTGTCTAAGCTTTAGTTTAAGGAACAATAAAATATATATTAAAAAATCCAGCAAAGAGAAGATAGAAAACGCAAGTGATAGGCAGCAATTGAGAGTGATTCAATCTTGCATGTAGATGAAGAGAACTCCTCGCCACATGATGTTTGATTTCCAAGCAAGCAAGGTGATCTTCTCCCATTAGAGCCGAAGATCAAGAAGGAAATAGAAGCAAAAAAAAAAAGGAGAAAGAGAAGAGATGGAGCTGAGTTGAACAATCGGGTAAGTAAAGAGCGAGCGAGGGTTGATTAACTATGGGAATGGTTTAGAGGTTTAAAATGATTTCAAATTCACTTGCATGCATAGATTAGGCAATATATAAGCAAGAACATGATGGAGAAATGAGCTTAGCAAGATCAGAAATCTGAACTGACTTTACACTTTAAGTTGCATGTAGTAAATTTGAAAACTTTGAGCAAGAATTTAGAATTTGATGCGGAGCAACAAACATTGAAATGAGTTTATAAAATAATTGATAGCAGATATAATTTATTATTAATATTATTATTATTATTATTATTATTTGATTTTTATTTTAATTTAACATTGATTAGAAATTGATTTTCCTATATTGTTAGGGAGTTGATTTCCTACCTTAGCTAGAATTGTCTTTATTTTTATTTCTTAAATAAAAATTAGGGTCAGTAAGTTTATACCATCCTATAAATATGTAAGTCTTAGGTAAGTCTTAGGGTTATGTAAGATAGTTTTTGTTAAATTGATAATCTGATTTCTATTTTTCCAATTTTGTATATTCCTTTGTGTGAATCAATGAATATTGATGTTTATATCTTGGTATTTGTATGCAAATCAACAGGTTTTAAAATATTGATTTCTGGCATTCGTGAACGAATCAACAGACTTTAATATTTATCATTAGTTGTTTTCCGATATTTGTGCCCAAATCAACGAACTACAATATTTATTCCGTTTGTTTTTTTATTTTATTTTATTTTTATTCTTATTTCTTTAAAGCTTTTGCTATGTCAATTTGGTATCAGAGCCGAAATGATTCTTATTAATCATGCCAATAGAGTATTATGAAGAAAACTTATTCTATATTACTAATGACGGTGAAAATGAGGATACATTTATTGGATATGAGTCAATATTTGATGAAGAGAATGATGACGATGTTGAACATATTGACTTCATTGGCATTAATAAATTTATTTATTCTTATATTTCTTTAATTTTTATTTTGAAGGAATTACAAGTTGAAGACAAATATATGATGTTCTATAACAAATTTGTTTCTAAATATTTGGGCAAAATTCGAGGGCGAATTTTCTTTATCCTGGAAGGAATGATGCAAAACAAAAAGTCTTGGAATGAGTTTGCAGAACAATTGATAGCATATATAATTTATTATTATTATTATTATTATTATTATTATTATTATTATTATTATTATTATTATTATTATTATTATTATTATTATTATTTGATTTTTATTTTAATTTAGTATTGATTAGAAATTGACTTTCCTATATTGTTAAGGATTTATTTCCTACCTTAGTTAGAATTGTCTTTATTTTTATTTCCTAAATAAAAATTAGGGTTGGTAGGTTTGTGTCACCCTATAAATATGTAAGCCTTAGGGCTATGTGAGACAGTTTTTGTTGAATTGATAATCAAATTTCTATTTTCCTAATTTTCAGTATTCCTTTGTGTGAATCAACGAATATTGATACCTATATTCTGATATTTGTGTGCAAATCAATAGGTTATGGAATATTGATTTTTGGCATTCGTGCGCGAATCAACAGACTTTAATATTTATCCTTTGTTGTTTTCCGATATTTGTGCACAAATCAACGAACTACAATATTTATTACATTTGTTCTTTTATTTTATTTTATTTTTATTCTTATTTCTTTAGAGCTTTCGCTACGTCAGAATTCGTTGTGAATGATGCTTAGGAGCTGCTTGTGGCTTTAGGAATGAGTCTGTTAAAGCAGCAAGGAGGGAAGGGAAAGCATATCTTGAAGGTAAGTGAACTCCATCCCTCTAATCTAGAGTGATTCTAAAATTATTTTTGAGTTCTTGATGCTTGTTGGGACTTCAAATTTGGTGTTGGTTTTTATATTTATCTACCACCAACTAATGCCCATTTTGCAAATCTATCCAAATTTTAAAATTGTTATAAATTGACATATGAACTTTACTTTATGCAAATCTATCCTCAGGTAAAATTGGTTGTTCCAATGATGACATAGAATGGATGACGTGGGCAACTATTTATGCATGTGGAATTTAAGAAAAAAAATTAAAAGAAACTTTCAAAACTCACCATTTTGGTTGCATAAAAATGGTACCATTTTAAGTTTTTTTTTTGTTTTTTTCGGTCATTTATCTTCTTCTCCTTCCACTTCAAGCACAAATCTACCTTCTCTATCTCCTCTTGCTAATTCATCCATGTGCAACCTCTTTAAAGAAGTAAAACAATACAAAAGCACCTTTAATACAGAGGAGAAACTCTCAGCTTGCTCAATCTCTGAAAAGTGGTGGCTCTATCTATTCCAATCTCAGTCTAAGGAAGGAGTAGAAGAAGAAGAATCATCAGCAAGGTTACTGTTGTTTGAACTACTATTACTGCAGTGGCAACAATGAAAATTACGAGTTTTATTAAGAAAGAAATAAGGCTTCTTGCTATTAGTATGACTATAAATTAAAAAAAAAAAGAGCATCACCAACCAAAAACAAAGTTCAAATTGTTAGGTTTCTTGGCTGAGAAATTGAAAGAAGAAAAGAGTCTGAGCTGGGCACTGTTGTGATAGCTTGACCCAGCCCCAATCCATTTGCCTCCGACACGCAATGGCATATTGGGTTCTGTTGTTTTTAATGGATTATAGAGTAAAGAATGGTGCTTGATGAGAAAAATATCAAAAAATGTTCAGGATGGATAGGCTTAGTTCTATGCTAAAAAAAACCACAAAAAAGAGATAGGTTTTCTTAATTTTTTCTTGGAATTTTTTTTTTCATTTTAAAAAAATTTTGAGGAAATGTTGAGGCTGTGGAAATGGTATATGAATTTCTTAGCAGTTCAACCAGTTAATACATAAGTGATTAGCTACTTAATCCATTACAAATTACACTACCAAGAAGCAATGCCAATCGGTATGTATTGGCAATACCCATTTGTGATGTTTCAATTTTTACTACTTCTTTTTTGTGCTTTTTTGGTTATTTTTCCACATTTGGGCAAATGGGTTTATCTCTAATTCTTGTTTCTCTTTATGGGTTGTTTTTTTTTTTTCAACAATGGCAATGCATTTGTTCATTCTTTAGGAAATGGATATCTGGCTTTTTTTTATTTAATCTAGTTCTTTTTCTTTATTAGTGGAAGGATTGGGAAGCTTCTATTGTAGGATGGAAATTGAAAATGGTGTTTCCTATTTGATCTTTGTGTTTTGATTCTTAAGAAATGGTTTTGGTGTTTCTTGTTTCATGGTAATTTTAATTCAAAGTTGAAGTGAGAAGATGTTTTTAGCTGAGGAAGAAGATAAATAAGGAGAAGAAAAAAAAGACTCAAATACAGTACTGTTTTTGTGTAATAAAAATAGTGAATTTTGAAAGTTTCTTTTTTTTCCCTTATTGTCCACGTGTGTAAATAGCTACACGTATGTAAATAGTTGCACGTCACTAGGGCTATAAACGAACAGAGCTACTCAGAGCTTGGCTCGGTAAAAGCTCGTTCGAGCTCATTCATTAAGTTAAACGAGCCAAGCTTAAACAAAATTTTGAGACTCATAAGATAAACGAGACGAGCCCAAACATCTTAGTGCTCGACTCGTTTAAGCTCGTAAACAGTCTCATTAAAAGGTCACAAACGGACTCATAAATGGGCTCATGAACAAGGCTTACGAACGGGCTCATGAACAAGGCTCGCAAATGGACTCGTGAACATGCTCATGAATGCATTTGTGAACAGGCTCGAATATATATATATATATATATATATATAAGTTTAAGTTTGTTTAGTACCTTGTTAATGTAAATTTTAACATTATGTGGTTGCACTAAATAGGCATAATTTAATTTAAATATTCATATTAAATAAAGATAAAGTAATTTATTAAGTAAATTTTCTATAATGTTAATTTAATATTAAGTAAAGATAATACTAATTAAATTAGTATTAACTAATATAAAAATATTAGTTATGACAAGATTATGCATTTATGATAAAATCACATCATTTTTTTAATGTAGATTACAATTAATATTAAGAATAAAAATTATATAATACAATACTAATTAAATATGTAGTAAAAAAATAATTAAGTGAAATAAAAATTATGTAATTATAAGTTAGTATTAGCATTAGCATTAATATTGGAGAAATATTAAATAATTAAATTTAAATTAACAATTAAGTAGATATATATCATATTTGAATAATTAAGTAAATATAATATTAATTATAATTGATATTAAATAATATATAATCTAAAGTATTATGACTATATAATCTCAAAACTACGTAGTTTTTATTGTCAAAACCTAAAAACACAAATAACCTTCAAATTATCAAAATGTATATTATATTTATATAATCACAATGTAAACTACATATATTTAAATAATTATATATTTAACTACACAATCACATAGTTTCCAATTATCTAATCACAATATAAGTTATATAATTATATTTGTAAATATTTGTATTTTAAATTAACATCGATATTAAAATTAAATAATTAAATTGATGTAGCGGAAGCCTAGTAAAAGGGATAAACATCACAAGTTGTTGAATCGCACACGATTAACCATCTAGCAACCTTCTATAGCTTGTTGATTTGTGTACAAATACTAGAAAATATGCATCCAAGAATTTGTTAATTTACAAGAATACTGAATTTGGGAAAAAAATAATAATCCTGAATAATCAATTCAACAACAGCTATCCCAAAACAATTGAAAGAGACAAATAAATAGAGTTAAGGAAAAACCCCTAAAGCAAAAAAGGAAAAAAAAGACTAAAAAATCCAAAAATAAAGAGGAATAAACTTTAAACTGAATTTTATGGCCCTAAGCAATGGAATTTGGGTCTAAAGTTGGACTATTATAAAAGAATTGTATGCAACCATTATGGAGCTCTGAATCAGCTTCAATTTGATATATTATGGGCCCTGTGGTTCAATCAAAGCTGCAAGTTACACCTACGTAAAGCTCAAGTGCGCATGTCCTTTTGTAATATAACTATATAACCTCAAAACTATATAGTTTTGATTGTCAAAACCTAAAAATACAAATATTTATATTTTAAATTAATATCAATATTAAAATTAAATATTTAAATTTAAATTAATAATTAATTAAATAAATATCATATTTGACAAATTACATATATAATATTAATTATAACTAATATATTTGTTCAAAAAAATTATAATCTATAATAATACAACTATATAACCTCAAAACTTAAAACTTAAAACTACATATTTTTTATGTCAAAAACACAAAAAAACTTCTTACCTAATGTCACATAATCTTTAACCTAATTGTTTCATTTCACTGTTTGCACATCCACCCCTTTTTCTCTGCTGTCGTTGCTTCCTACCCTAGGTGGTTTTCATCTCATAAATCTCACCCTAGCTGCCACTCACACTTTCGCTACCCATCTATTTGTCATACATTGCATGAGCTGAATCAACACCAGACCATTTGTTAATCCAAGTTCTCAATCTCTTGTGGGTCAATAGAGTTATACCGATAACTATATCTGTTTTTAATAGTACTAAATGTGCTTTATCATTCTTCATTTATTTTTTACTTGATCTAGATTACATTGTCACATCTTAGTGGAGGTTTAATTGAAATTGAGGTTTGCAGTCATCTAATGGATATTCGTTTGATGTTCTTTAAACTTGCTTAAGTGCTTTTGCCACTATAAGTCATGAAATTATAGTCATGTTAAAGTTCATTAGATGACTTATTAGGAGACCTTACTATAGTTTACCAATGTTGCTCAATTCTTCTTGATTTGATATGTTGCAATTGAGAACTCTTTTATCATATAGACTATTGTGTGCACATAAACTTCTGTCTTTCATCTTATTTGCTATATTCAAGTTCACTATTAATGCATTCTGAACCACATACTTTCACAAAACATAAGCACCTTAATCTCTATTGTAGTTGACAACAACATTGCTACAGTTAAAGAAGAAGGTTTGCTTTCTCTTTTTTTCTTTTTTAAGTGATTGTCATGCCTGAATCTCTATTTTATTATCACTGATGCAGTGCTATGTTGTTGGTATGAATTCCTTTTTCTTTTATCATGTGAGTTACATTCTTTTCTAGAATATTACTTATAGTTCAATTTTTGAAAACAAATGCAGTTCTCTTTTTTGTATACACAGGCATGTACCTGATCTCAAACAGTTCTCTTTGTTTCATTATTATGTACACAAGCATGTTTACTTGTTGTTAATGTAATAAAGTTCAATTTTGAATTTTTTATTTGAATTTTATGCCTATCATACTTATGATTTAGTTACTGTTTATAATGATTGGTTTAATTGTAGGTTGTATCTCTTACCTCAAGCTCCAAGCTCACCACTTTGCTCAAATTAGGTATCGCCACTTTGCTCGCAATCTCCTTTGTGCATACAGTAGAATTTTATCTTTTTTAGCATTGAATTTTATTAATTTTGGCTAGTTAACAAGAGTTCAAAATTTTAATTTTGATTAACCGTTTCTTTTTTTATTTTGATTTTGTCAAGAGTTCAATTTTTTTTCTTTTTTAGCATAAAGATGAATGCAGTGAATCATAATATAATGTTTTATTTTTGTTTGCTACGATGTTTTTGTTCTACAAAGTTTGGAATTATTGGTTGGATCTTGTTGACAGGCATTGAGTTAGATGTTTTAATAACCTAGGAGATGAAGGACTAAAAGAGAAACTTATAATTAATTTTTTTCTTTGATATGATAAAATTTAGTTTCTTTTTTCAATGGTTTGCATGTTGTGATTTGTCTTTGGTTGTTTGTCTCAATCAAATTATAGCCAATAATCTTGATTTCAGTCTACTATTAAAAATGCTGAGTTTTCCTTGTCCTGTGATGTTGAACTAATTATGCACCCTACAATTATATTATGATCATTGTTTTTCCCTTAACTGTTTTCTATCTTTATTATGCTGAGGTTATTTTTTGTTAGCCTTACACATATTAAATTAAGATTCTTAAACAAATTATTTGATTTTTTAAAATGTTTTTTTCATTAAATAGAATGTCATAACTTCTTTCTATGAATTTGTTGTCCCAAGAAGACTCACATAAAAGTCTAATAATGGAAAATACTGCAGAAAATGATGCCGCAACTGAGGGGGCTAATTAAATTTTGAATAAATATAATGTTTCTTCTACAACTGAGGGTGTAAATCAGGTTGAAAATATAGAAGATAATAAAGATAACCCCTTTTCTACAAAGAAAAGAAAGTGCACCTCTAATGTGTGGGCTGAATTTAAAGTAGTCATACTCCCCGATAAATCACAAAAGGCATAATGCATCCATTGTAAATTGCGACTTGCATTTTCAAAGGGGGTACTACAACTCATTATCATAGGCACCTCAAATGTTATGGGAGGAGGCAAGTGAAGTTGTCAGGACAAAAAGAACTTACACTAAAGACCTCTATATTAAAGTCTAAAATGGTAGTTGTAGTGCAAAATTTCAAGTATGAGCAAGCTAAGATCAGAGAGATTTTATCTCATATGATCATAGTCCATGAGCTACCATTTTCGTTGGTGGAGTATGAGGTGTTTAATTTGTTGATGAGGACAACTACTCCACATTATCAAAAGATTAGTCGAGCAATTGTAAGAAAAGATTTCTTTTCAAGTTATTAAATGGAGAAGAAAAAAGTGTCCACACTTTTGAAACCTGCAAATAAAGTAAGTATGATGATTGATATATAGAAGTCAAGCAACCAAAAGGTTTCATATATTGTCATCACATGTCATTTTTTAGATTCTAATTGGAAACTCAAAAGCGTATTATTAATTTTTGTGATGCACCCCCACCTCATTCCGAAATTGCCATTTATAATGCATTAAATAAGTGTTTAGTTGAATGGGAAATTAAAGATAAGGTTTGGACTATAGCGGTTGATAATGCATCATATAATGATGTTGCTATCATAATGTTAAAAGACAATTTGTCTTATAAAAATTAACTTGTTATTAGTGGAAAGTTATTTCATGTGAGGTGTTGTGTCACATTCTAAATCTTCTAGTTTAAGATGGATTATCTAAGATTGGAGATATAATTAAGAATGTAAGAGAAAGCATTAAACATGTCACACATTCTGAGAGTTGGTTGAATATCTTTAGGGAAATTATGAAGCAATTGAAGTTGCCTTTAAAATAACTTGTTCTTAATTGTTGCACAAGGTGGAATGCAACATATTTCATATTGTCAACTTCCTTAGATTTCAAGGATGTTTTTCCTAGGTATGCACAAATAGAATCGAGTTACTTATTCTTCCCTAATGAGGAGGATTGGAGGAAAGTTACTGAAGTTTACTCTTTCCTAGAAGAGTTTTATGAAATTTCCAATATCATTTCAGGTATTATTAATCTCATATAATTAATCTTTCCAATTTTTGTGATGTAGTTGCTTTTAAAATTGTTTAATTTCATCTTGATAATGTCATATATATTTTTTTTATAGGTTATGAATATCCAACATCCAATTTATTCCTTCCCGAGCTTTATCATGTTAAAAAGTTATTGGATGAAAAATATGATGTTGAAAATAGATTTATGCATGCAATGGTGACAAAGATGAAGAACAAATTTGATAAATACTAGGGTGATTGCTATTTATTGCTATCTACGGTTGTTGTTTTAGATTCTAAGAATAAAATGTAGTTGATTAATTGGTGTTTTCCTCTAATCTATTCAAGTGGTGATTTTATTGAGCAAATTACTACTATTCTTGAGATGTTAAAGATGCTTTATAAAGAGTATTTTGATGCTTATAGAGCATATGGTGGTGAAAAAGAAGGTCAAAATAAAAATAAGGTTGAATCTTCTAGTTGTGGTGTGAAAGGAAAACCTAGGGGGAGGGCTAAATTTTATAGCTATATAAGAAATGTGGAATCATCTATTGAATAAGTGAAATCTAAACTAGATGTGTATTTAGAGGAAGGTGAGCATATTTGTGACGATGATTCGGTGTTTGACATGTTAGAGTAATGGAAGATGAACACTCTAAAGTTTAAGTTTTTTTTAAAAATGGCCTATAATATTTTGTCAATTCCAATCACAACTGTAGCTTTGGAGTCCACATTTAGTGTCGAGGGGAGAGTTATTAATCCATACCATGAATCGTTAGGAGCAAACATAATTCAAGTTTTGTTATACGGTGAAGACTAATTGCATGCCTTTTATAGGATAAAGCGAAAAAGAAAACTACAATTTCAAACTTAATATCTTAATTTCAGTTTTATATTTATTTAATTTTTGCTAATTTTTATTCTATTTTTAAGTAATTTTTGTTAGTTTTTGTTGAATATATATATATATATATATATATATATATATATATATATATATGTATGTAATGTTTTCAATAATGTTTATTATTATATTGTCAATTTTATATTGCTATATTGTTGGTTTTTTAATAGGATCAAGAGGATATTAAAGAGATTAAAATACCTACCTTGTGAAGATTGCATTTTATTGAGGTTTGATGTGCAAATGGCTTTTTCTTCAAGTTTAGTGTGCAAGTAGTTGTATTGATTTGTTTAATTTATTGTTGTATGTATTTCTTAATATTGAAGAGTTTTAATTGTTTTTATTTTTGCAGGATTAATAGGTTTGTTACAAGATGGTGAAATTGTTATTTATTTGTTTTATCCATTTACATGTAGACATTAAATTTCTTATTTTAGATTGTAAGATTGTAATTTTTTATTTTTATGTTGTTCTATTTATACTTTTTAGCTTGTTTAAATGGGTTATTTGTAAGGTTTTTTAAGATGTTACTTTTATTAATGTTAAATTTTGATTATATTCTACAATTTTTTGAGCTTGTTACAAGCTCAATGAGCTTAAAATCAAGCCTTAAATGAGCTTTAAACAAACGAGCTCACAATCAAGCTTTAAACAAATGAGCTCAAGCTTTCAAACGAGTGAGCTTTTAAATGAACGAGCTCAAGCTTAACATAAACAAGCTTAAACGAGCCAAATCCGGGCTGAGCCTAAGTTTGACAATCATGAGCCGAGCTCGAGCTCAAATATAAAATTTCTAAAGCAACCGAGCTCAAGCTCACTTCCAATAGGTAGAGCTGAGCCCAATCTTTCAATTATTCAACTCAGCTCGGCTCGATTATAGCCCTACATATCACCCATTCCACATTATCACTAGCACAAGCAATTTTGACTGAGGATAGATGTGCACTAAGTCATAAAGTTCATTTGTTAATTCTCAACAATTTTAAAATTTGGATAGATATGCAAAAGAGGCATTAGTTGGTGGTAGATAAATATAAAAACTCAATTTGGTGTTGTTCTTTTTTGTGAATTCAAATGCCTTTGTGAACAATCTTATTTATTGAAATTTTTGTATTTTTAATGTTGTTCCCTTACTGAAATATCACATCCTTTCTATTTTTTCTCTTCTTGAAGTTTAAGGGTCTATGAATGATTTTGTTGCTTGATTTCAGTGTCCTTATTGTTATTGTTTTTCATTGAATTGGCTCTTGGGTAGCTCTAAAATCTATCACCTTTTAGGTTGTTTGTTTTAGGCTTTGATTATAGAATTTTTCTTTAAAACATGGCCATTTGTCTGCTTTGAATTGTTATGAACCTTATATTCTAGTTGCCTTATGATGCTATTGTATACGTTGAATTTTATTGTAGAATTTTACAAATGATAGCTATAGATTGTAGTTTAAATAAATTAATTAAAATGGATGATATCAAGATAACAAACAAAAGGAAAATGAACAATTATATTCAAAGAATTCACTTACTGAATTTAAATACATAATTTACCAATATATGTATATATATTTAAGAACCAATTGGACCCCCTTTGGGGTGCTATAAGTTCTTTACAAATTATCAATTTGCTGTGAGTTGTGCCATTATTAACCTGTGAGCTTAGATGAATGTGGTAATGCCCTTTTCAAGTCCTAGTTAAGTTAAACTAAAAACTAATTGTTCTTATTTTTATGATAAAGGTCTTGAAACCTTGCTATATGGTACACACAGAGCAATTGGAAATTTGAGGTCATGGAATTGCATTTTGTAATGCCTTCATGATAATTAACGAGTTCTCTAATGCCTATAGTTGTGTTGAATAGTGCTTAGGAATTTGAATTGGTTTTAATTACATAATGGCTGGTGTGCTTTGAATTTTAAGAACTAATAAAAGTCATTAACACAAAACTATTTTAGCTTGGTTATAGTACCTAGGATTTGAGTCAGAATTTGGAAATTATAAATTAAAAATTTATACATATGTGTGTAGGCAGTGGGGCTAGATGCCCACCTAATTGTTTGGCGACCATAGCACTGTGTGAGCCTAGGGCTCACTAGGAAATACAAAATGGGCTTGGGAACCAAAATGGAGATGGAGACGCCACCCAGATAAAAGTCAGGACACATTGTATAGCAACTGGATTCCATGGAGGTTCCCAAAAGCCATCATTAGAGATTGGGTTCCGAAACTGGGTATAGGCTGTTGGAATGCCTACCCAATTTTACGGTTGGCCTTTGTATGTGTTTCATATTTGATTACCTTTAATTATTAAATTATTTCCTTATTTTAACATGGATTGCAATCATTTCCAATTTTATATTTTAGTCCAAGTTTGCACATTAGTCTTATTTCATGCTTATGGCCCAATATACATCACAAATAAAATAAATAATTATAAAAATTTATAATCATACATTCCAAATAAATAGGAGAAAGGGATTAAAGATTACAATATTTATACAAATAAAATGTAAAATAAACAGAAAATAAATAAACCAAAAGCAAAATAATTAATTATACAAATAAAACTTCTTAAGAACTAGTTAATGAAATAATTATTTGATAATTAAACATTACCAAATAATCCCTATAACAAATATAATTTAATTCCATCTCACAAGGCAACGACATTATTCATAAAATAATATTTAAATAATATCCATAGAAAATAGAAATAATATCACAAAATAGTCTTATAAATAACATAATAATCATCATTCAATAATGATATTAAATGACATTGTCCATGCTAAACTCAACATATATAACAAAAAAAACATAAAAATATGCAAAAATATATCAAATAATCATTAAAAATCAAAATAGAATGGTGCAAGATTCTGGCGAAGCGGTAACACCTCCTGACCAAATTGCCTCAACACGAAGAGGCATCGCCTCTTTAGCAGAGACAGACACAGGCTATATTTCTTAAATTCTAAGAAACTCAAGTGTTCATACAAATAAACGAAAATAAATATGAATATACTAATATCAATAATTAATATTTAGTATTTTAAGCGTTATATAAGCAATCTAACTCAAGGAAGCAAGCAAAGAAAGTAATAAAACAAAGTTTTGAATGGAATAAAGAACTTGGAAGTTTAAAGATAGGGGGCCTCACTGATTTAGATGGAGCTTGATACACTTAATTGAGCCCTCAAAACTTGATTAATCAACTTGGGTGCTTAGAATGCAAAGAAACTTTCTTTCTTCTCAAGAAATTAGGTCTTTTGGTTCAAGAATCCCCTTCTTTTTTCCTCTTCTTCCTCTCCTTTCTTTTCTCTTTTCTCTTTGTGTTTTTTATCTATTTTCAGCTCCAAAACATTCCTTTTCTCTTTCCTCCCTTTTCCTTTTAAGCCTCTCCCCTTTTTTCCTTTCCCAATTCCCTACCAAAACTACTCTCACCTTCCCCTCACCATTCCCCATGCCCCTCTCTGCTTTTTTTCTTTTACATGCAAAAATGCCTCATGTCCAGGGCAGGTCAACCCCAACTACTACCATTAATGGCATTTAGTATAGTAGTTATTGACCATGAAGAGGGGCACCTCTTCGATGAGGCATTGCCTCACCGATGGCCAAAGTAAAAAGGCAACACCTCTTCCTTGAGGCGATCACCTCTTGACCTAGGCTAAGTCTGGGCCTAGCAGGCTAAAAGGCAATGGGCCTAGGCTTTGGCTTGTTTTTTGAGCTTAAATTTAGAGTTTTGTGCTTAGATTTTGGCTTTTGGGCTTAGAGGCTTAGTGTTTTAGGCTTCTGAGTCTATTTCTGAGAGGTTTCAGACTTCTATTGCATTCTAAACTCATACTTTCTCATCATTAGGCTTTCGTTGTAGGCCAATCAAAATGAAGGTGTCCACAATGTGTATAGGCACTAATAATATAAATAACCTAATATATTTTATTTAGTTATAATACATCTCTTACCTTAGTAAAGTAAACAAGTTTTATAATTAAATTTATAGTTGTAAAGGTTATAACTGTGGAGGGATAACTATGGGAATTTAGTTCATAATGAATATAATTTTGAATTATATATATAAGTAATTTATTTAACAATAATTAATGAGATAAAGTAGAAAAGTGGAATTAAGCACAAAGATGTATATAAATAAGGATAGTAAGACCAGGTCTGGGACATGGTTGGGTTAAGTAAATTGTAATATAGTGTCTAAGACACTGCATTTCATATTGTGAAAGATGTAAGACTATACCCAGGGTGCAGCTTTCTAAGTGAAATGATGAAATAATTTATTGGAAATGGCCATTTTTATTTATAACTGCCTTTGGGACAATGCTCGAGGTCAGTATGTTTTTGGGACGATCCCGAGTGGTTAATTGTATGCATATACATTCTACATATTAATTAGACTCTCGGTATGCTTATAGTACCCGATGTCCACATGTACATGTACATTTGTGCTCGTTAATTTATTTAATCATTAAACTCACTTAAATTGAGAATTTATCTTCACCGTTTATTAACATTATTATTATTCAGGTTAATATTTGAGTTATATTAACCCAATAAATATTGTTAAAAAAATCTAATAATTAGAGTAAGTATATATTGTTACAAAATTGTCAAAACAATAGTTTTCCTTGAGCATGTATTCAATTAATAGATAAAAAAATAATTGTATTCAATTAATTAAAATAAAATAAATATTCATATATTATTCTTATATTAAAAATAGTATATAATAAGTATATTATTCATATATTTTTGTTTCTTCTACAATTCAAAAAATAAAAAAAATGATAATTTGAGTAAGTATATATTGTTAGAAAAATTATCAAAGAAATAATTGGTTTTAGTAATAAATATAAAATAATTGCATTTGATTAATTCAAATAAAAATAATTGATATATGCACATCAATTAATTTAAATCAAGTGCCCATCCGTGATTTAGATTTTGTAATCCAAAATTTCTCTTTAATATTTCCCTCCAACCAAAACTTAGTTTATTTGGTTGATAAATTATTATAAACCTCTTCATTTCTTCTCTTTATCAATGTTGAAAAATATATCACTAACTACTCTAACATCAAAAATAAAAAAAAATTTAAAAAAACAACAAATATATTAAAGTATATAATGAGTATGCTATTTGTATATTATTCATATATTATACAATAAATATACTATGCACAAATTATTCATATTTAAAAATAGTATAAAATAAATATACTATTTGTATTCTTTTTTTTTATAAAGTTAAAAATCAAAAGAAATATAATAATTTGAGAAAGTATGTATTGTTAGAAAAAATTATCAAAAAAATAGTTGGCCTTGAGTGTATAGTCAATAGTATATTAAATGTACATTAAAAATATACTAATATGATTACCTGAGTCTCAAACAAAATTTAATCATGGAAGATGAGTATGATGTCATAGTATTAGAAATTAGTCTCAAATAATGCATCCTTAATCGTCTTCCTATTCATATATTATACGAATAGTATATTATTCGTATATTACTTGTAGTATACAACAAGAATTCTATTCATATATTTTTTATTTTTTATACAATTCAAAACATTAAAAAAAAAAACTAATAATTTGGGTAAATATATATTGTTTGAAAAATTTTCAAAGACTTTCAACAAGCATTTAATTAATGAAAAATATTAATATTCAATTATTTAAAATAAATAAATAAAATATTATTCATATATTAAAAATAAATATAAATACCTCCATTATCAGTTTTTGCACTTTTATTTTTCTTTGTCTAAAGATCAAATTAAAGAAAGAATTCAAGAAGAGTTAAACACAATTAGATTATATATATATACATACATGGATGGATTTCTTACAAAATTTCAAGTCTTTAATTCTCTTCTTTGTTAATTGTCTTTCCAAAATTTCAATTATTTATTAAAAGTTATTTTCAATTTTATAATTTGAATATGTTAATTGTAATTTTTTTTCTAAACTAAGTCATGTGTATTTTTTTTTAGGCATTCAATTTTTTAATAAATTTTAAATTTAATAATAATAATAACATGTACTTTTATTTTGCATTAATAGGTCACGCATTATTTTTCATAAAAATATTATGAAGCACTTGTCGAGTATAATAAACATCATCATGCAAAAAGGGAAAGAAAAGAGAAGGGGAGGAGGAAAAAAATAGAATTAAAACAACAAGGAAGAAAAAAATGATGAGTGAAAAATAAGGAAACAATAAAAATGAAAAATGAAAAAATAAAATAGGAAAAAATGAAAATAGAGAGAAAATAAGGAGAAGAGAAGGGAATAGAATGGGAATCAATTTTCATTTTATTTGGCTATTAAAAATTTTTATGAGAGAAATTATTCCCTTCATTCCTGATAACTTGTTTCAGGAACGCTTGAGCTGTAACCCTACAAATGATCAATAAAAGGTAAGGTGAGAGGTGAGGAGGATCCCCATAAACCCTCTGATGCCTAAGTTAGGAGATATAGAGGGAAAGAGAAAGAGAGAGATAGAGAACAATACAAATATGACAGAACAAAATGAATGAAAATGAGGGATATGAAGTCCTATATATAGGAATGTCGATGCTTAAACTTGTGAGGAATAGGATTCCTCTTTGATGAATGTCCTATGCCTATTAGAAGAGTGTTCCTTCCTATCCGAGAATCTCCTGATTAGGAATCTTTTCCTATTTGCCTTGAATGTCCTTCCGCTATAAGCAACCCTGATAAAACTTTAATTAAACAGGAATATATATGTGGGGTATCAAGAGTCCCCCCCAAAAGTATGTTTGAATATTTATGTCCGATGTATCCAAGTTTATAAGATGATAGAAACGTCATTCTTCCATATAGAGAGAGACTGCTTGAATCACTACATTCGATATGGAAGAGTGAGCTAAGGTGGCCAGCCTCAGTTACAAGAAGAGATGAAGCTCGGTACCGAGTCTTAAAATCATCGCATAAAAACATCGTTGAAGTGCTAGCTAGACTTGAATGAACAGAACCTGCAATAAAAGTGCTTAGTGTAAGGGATCAGCCTGCAAGTATAGAGAGAACTTGGCGAAACCAGTCGTCACTAGAGTTTTGATGCTCGGTGCGTTAAAAGCATGGCCTGAGTGCTAGAGAATCTCGGTGCATTAAAAGCATGGTCCAAGTGTCAAACCTTAGTACTATCAAAGTGACCTGAGGGTGCCAACTTTACTCATTGGATTTAGATGCTCAAGGCTTAAATGCTCAGGGCGATGGCCTGAGGCTTATATACTCAGAACCTTAGTATTATAAAAGTGACATAAGGGTGCTAGCTTCAGTCATTGGATTTAAATGCTAGGTACATTAAAAGTGTGGCCTAAGTGTCGTATATTCTCAGTGCATTAGAAGCACAACCCGAGTGCTAGTGAATAGGACAACTGGCAGCGATGGGAGCGGGGTTAGTAACTGCTATGTCTTTTCATTATCTTTTGAAATTTGAATTGTGTAACCATCATGTCCATTCGTGTGCTAGAAGATGAGATGTTTCTACTACCATAATAACGACTGCTCAATTAGTGGGTCTTTTTCACTTCCCAAACTGCCCTTAACGATATGAAAGAGATGAAAAATATTTATCAGAGCAGCAGTGGTTATTCCAAATCCTTATATTGTCCTATAAGTGGACTGGACCTTTCAATTTGTTGCATTTTTTGCTTCTATACTATCTTCTTCTTTTGTCCTCTTAATTTGTTTTGTATGCGTTCTATCATCAAGGTTTTTCTACAACAAGCTTGCATTCTGCATTCAGGTGAATCTCTCTTCTTTCCTACCTTTCTTGTTATTTACTAAATAGGATCTATAGCACTGAATGAGCAAGTTAGCTCCAATTTTTTTGTCTCTAGGATAGATAAGGACATGCTAAAATGGTATCGAAGATGTTTTAGCATTCCTACCAATTTCACTTTACACACTGTAGATAAGAACTTTAGAGCCCACACCCTTATGTTAGATTTTAATAGAATAGTCATATACTTCAATCAGTTAAAGGGGGGTTTGAAGTTCCCTCTGGACCCCTTTCTGAAAAATTTCTTGAATAGGTATAATATAGCTCCCAAGCAACTCCATCCCAATAATTACCGAATTCTAATCGACTTTATAGAGTTGATTCATGAAAAGGGTAAGGAGTCAGACTTAGATGTCCTGCGATACCTTTACAGCCTAAACAAGAAAAAGGGGGAGCTAATGTTCTCCCTGTCTACCCTCCCAAACCATTGCCTTTTTGTGAAGCACTCAGATCTTCAGAAGAAGTAGCAACATAGATTTTTTATTGTCAAACACCATTCAAACTTTATAGATGTCCGATCGATATGGTTTAATGATTTCTATAGAGTGAAGTGTCCTCTAAAGTTGCCTGACCGAGATACAAAGATGGTTATGAAACTTCACATTCATGGCATAATTGATGCCTAATCTGCTAGAAATGTATCCAGAAGATATCTTCGAAGAGCTTACCCTAACCGTATAGTACCTATTGGTATGTTTTAACCTTTAGAAGGTATCATTTTGACTTTTGTATTTTCATTTCTATTTGGAGATGGCTGACTTTTTTGCCTTTGTAGATGGGATTCAACTTGTAAATGATGAGCCAAAGGTGCAAGAGGATGTGTAAATCTCCCCTCCTTTATTTGAACCTTTAGCTCCAGAGATTCCAACTGAGGCCATTGCCATCTTAAAAAAAAGTATAAAGTTAGGCCTTCCCAGGCCGATAAAGCAGAAAGGTGGATAAAACGAGCCTTGGATAAAGATTTGGATACTGAAGAATTGTGCGAGGAGGTGTTTGTTAAGCGCCTGAAGCTGTCTAGGTGTCTGAATATGAAGTCCTGGATACTTAATAAGATAAAGCCTTTGAGTATCTTGAATGCCCAGGTGAGCGACCAATATGATAAGTCTCTATGACTCCCAGCTCATACGCAGCGCTAGATGGATGAGGATAATAAGGAATTGTATAACTCTATGATCGATCACTCATTAGAGGTAAATGTCTGATCTTATTGATTTTATGTTCACAAGTTTTGGGGTAATAATGTTTGTTCCTTCTTTCAAATTACTTAGGCTTTAATGCTATGAAAGATAATTACTATTACCTTAAGAGTTAGTATAGCTTAAAGGAGATGGAGATCGAAACTATACCCATCGATTTTGAGAAAAAGTTAGATAAGGCAAAGGTAGCACTGGAGCTCTATCAAACTAAACATATTGAGGCAAAGTTTGAGGCTGAGGTAAGCAAGAAGAAGGTGGCTAAGCTAGAGCACAATGAAGCCCAACTGACAATAAAGATTGAAGAGCAAGATTCTCATATTGCAGCCCTAGAAAAGAAGCTTGATGAGGCTAAGAAATCCCATGAAGATGAAAAAATAAGCTATCAGAGCATGGTTATGGGGTGTTTCAAAGTGTACAAATCCAAGTATCGAAGGGTCCTACTCGCATAAAATCCAAATCTTGACTTCACGGATTTGGACAAAATAACACCTATTGATCTAGCTAAAATCATCTCCAAAGAAGATGCTCAGAGTAAGGCCTTTTCCCAATGGTCTAAGAATCTTAAGAAATCTACCAATTCTTCAATTGGTGGACCATCGTCTAAGCCTCTGTTAGGTTCGAAGCTTGTTAGGAGGTGTCCGCTAGTGCTATTATCGCTATCCCAATTTTTGCCTCTATTTTTTAGTCTCCTTATCTTAGTGTCCCTTCCTTTGAGCTTCCCGATGCTCGGTTGTAGATTGATAATTTTCATTTTTTTTTAACAGTTTGTAATGTGACTCTTTCCATTAATGAATGAAATGTGTTATTTGATAAATTTCAAGTACACCTACTGATAATATTTTTTATGACAATCTGCATTCCAATATTGTTATAATTTTTCCCCTGTTTTTCTCTGATTTTGTATGCCCCTTTAGATGTTTTCTCTGTGATTTAATAAGGACCTTCCCAATTAGGTCCAAGCTTGCCCGTGCTTGAGCTACCTTTATCGATGTCTACCTTTCTGAGTACCCAGTCTCCAGCTTTAAAATGTCTTGGCCAGATGCGCCGATGATGATACTCGAAAACCTTCTATCTTTATGCCTCTACGATGATGGATGCCCATTCTCTCCTCTCTTTCAGTAACTCTAGACATATCTGAGTGTTAATAATGTTGGCTTCCTAATCTAATTCCTTGTTGACCCTATAACTTAGTGATCTGATTTCCACCGGTATTATTGCATCCATCCCATAGGTTAACCTAAAGGGCATCTCTCCGATGGAGGTTCTGGGCATAGTCTTATAAGCCCAAATGACGTTGTTAAGCTCACAACCCAATTTCTTTCTTTTCATTGAGCCTCTTCTTTAGTCTTTGTACAATGATTTTGTTGGTGACCTCTGTCTATCCATTTGTTTGCGAATGAGCTATTGAGGTGAACTGGAGATTTATTCTAAGATTAGAACAAAGCTTTTCAAATTTCTTATAATCAAACTACTTCCCATTGTCTGTGATCAAATTTTGACGTATTCCAAACCTATAGATGATTTTTTCCAAAAAAAAACATTGAATTCAGGCTTCCATAATGGTCGATACTACTTCCACTTCTATCCATTTATTGAAATGGTCTATAGCCATAATTAGGAATTTCTTTCGGGAGGTTAAGGTAGTAAAGGGACCCAAGATATCCATTCCCCATACAACGAAAGGCCAAGGGCTCCCAATCAGATGTTAAGGATTAAACGGCTTATGGTTGAGTTGGGCAAACTGCTAACACTTGTGGCATTCTTGAGTTAGTTTATGAGCATCTTGGGACATAGTGGGCCAGCAGTATCCTTGCAACAATGCTTTTTTGGTCAATGAATGATATAATTCATGTGCTCCATAAATTCCTTCATGGATTTCCCTAAGTACATAATTCCCTTCTTCTAGAGATACGTACTTAGACCATGGGTGTAAAAGAGACCTTCGATAGAGTTCCCTATGGCGAATGGAATAGTGTGGAGCCTTTATCTTTAACTTCTGAGCTTTTAATTTATCTTCTGAAAGTACCCCCATTTTCTAGATACTGAATGA
The DNA here is from genome assembly GCA_947683625.1 of Mallotus nudiflorus. Classification (NCBI taxonomy): domain Eukaryota; kingdom Viridiplantae; phylum Streptophyta; class Magnoliopsida; order Malpighiales; family Euphorbiaceae; genus Mallotus; species Mallotus nudiflorus. The sequence continues at coordinate 264,141 of CANTUR010000505.1, forward strand.
TCAGTTTCATCATTCTAGAACTTCCCATATGTCCATTATTTCTGGATCCCCGATGCTTAGTTTTGTTAATGCTTCGGTGAGCTCGAGTCCTCTGAATGTTTGATTGTCCTCGATTGCTTACTTAGTTAGTAGGTTAACCTTTGAATTTTTGCTTATAGGCATTTAGATGATCTCCCATTGTCCCCCCTTCTGTTCGAGCTTCTTTAAAAGCTACTTAACTTGCTCAACATACCTAGTGATACTCGGATATTTAATTTAGAATGTCCCTTTAACTTGATTTACCACCAGTTGAGAGTCTGAATGTATCTTGAGATGCTCGACGTTAACCTCCATAGCTAACTTCAACCCTATGATGAGTGCTTCATACTCAGATACGTTGTTAGTGGTATTATATTTTATCTAAATGGCATATCTAATGCTGACTTTGTATGGCCCTCTAAGAATGATTTTATTACCAAAACCTTAGGTGGATGATGCCCTATTAATATAGAGCTTCCATTCTAGGCTTTTGGCAAGAGTAAGATCTTCTAGTGTCATTTATTTTACAAAGTCTGCCAAGGCCTAAGCTTTTACCTAATGTCAAGGTTCATAATTAATGTCAAATTCTTTGAGTAATATTGACCATTGAACTAATTTGTCAGATGTTTTAAGTCTTTGTAACATTTTCCTCATGGGGAAGCTGGATCTTACAATGATGGAATAAGCCTAGAAATAGTGCCTAAGTTTCCGGGATGTGTGGACAATGGCCATGGCTAATTTATCTAGTTTAGGGTACCAAATCTTTGATCCTTATAGTACTTTATTGATGTAGTATATCAGGCTCTGCTGACTTCCTTCCTCTTTCACTAGTATCGAAGCTATTAACTCTTAACTGATGGAAAGGTATAAGTACAGTGTTTCTTCAAGGACTGGTCTATAGAGCAAAGGTGGCGAGGATAGGAATTTTTTGATATCTTAAAAGGCTGCTCGGTAGTCTTTAGTCCATATAAATTTCTTCGAGTTCTTCAGGGCTTAAAATAGTGGCAGACACCACTTGACTAAACAAAAGATAAAATGCCCCAATGTTGTGATTCTACCATTCAGCTTTTATAGCTGTTGATCATCATCAGAGCTTTCATATTGAGAATGGCCTTCATCTTTTCTTGGTTGGATTTGATCCCTCTATGTGATATCATGAATCCCAAGAACTTGTCTGCCTTCACCCCAAAGACACACTTCTCTAGGTTTAGCTTGATCTGGTGCTGGCTCAGTAATTGGAGGATTTGGTCAAGGTTAGTGGGATGTTGCTCTGCATGCTTACTCTTGATGATGATGTCATCCACATATACTTCCATGTTCTTCCTAATCTGATTTCAAAGTACGTGGTTCATCATCCTTTGATAGGTTTCCCTGGCGTTCTTTAGCCCAAACAGCATTACTTTGTAACAGTAAAGACCTTCGTGGGTAATGAAGGATGTTTTTTCATAATCTTCTTTCTTCATTGGTATCTGGTGATACCCATGTGCAACATCCACAAAGCTATACAAACTATGACCGGCAATGGAGTCTATAAGTTGGTCTATCATTGGTAGTGGATAGCTATCCTTGGGGCATGCCCTATTGAGGTCAGTGTAATCTACATACATTTTATATTTGCTGTTGGACTTTTTTATCAGCACCACGTTGGCTACCCATTTTAGGTGAGTGACTTCTTTAATCAATCTAGCCTCTAGTAGCTTTTTTATTTCTTCAGCGATTATCTTCTGCCTTTCATACACGAAGGTCCTCCTCTTTTAAACAATTGGCTTTACCCTTAGTTTGATGTTCAGACTATATGAGGCAATCCGGGGGTCTACTCCGGTAATCTCAGATGCTTGTAAGGTAAAGTCGCCTGAGTGTTTATGTTACGACCCAAACCAGCAGTCATGACCAGCGCTAAGGAATGAGAATTCTTTCGAATCCAAAACTCGTAGCAAGCCTTAAAAATAAAAACACATGCAATAATAATATAAACATATACCAGAATTAAAAATTTAAGCAATATAAAAAAATAAATCTTTATATCATATCATAATAAAAATATTCATACAGTATTCAGATACAACAAAATCACAAACTAATACAACACACTACTACCATAACAACACTACTAATGCAGTTTCTAGAATACAACAAGAGTTCAGTTATAAAGTTTACATAGTTTAGTCGGGGCTGAAGAAGACTGGCATAAAGTACTAAAAAGAAGGTCTAAAGAAAAAGAAGATCCTGTAAAAAATATTAAAGAAGTCAGACCTTATGGAGTGAATTATTATAATATATATACATGCAACCTAAAGTCATATACAGTCAAGCATCAATATAAATATAAATATATATAGCATTTCACACAAATGCTAAAATCTGCTTTTTATATATATATTAAATGCAGAAAAAGTTTATTTAAGTGAAGGATCAAATAGAACCCTAAATATCAGCAACCTTAATCATAAAACTCACTACCCATACAGGCTTTCTTAATTCCAAAGTAATTCTCTTATTTCATTTCTGGATAGTAGACTGGCCCTGAGACACTAAGTCAACCGAGCTCCCGTAGTCTCACTATTAGTGTGATTAGCCATGAGACACTAATTTAACCGAGCTCCCACAATCACACTACTTACTCATTGTAATTCTCATTAATAAATCAATCAGATCACTCATCAAATAAATATCATAATGTCAAATCCTAAATCTAACACACTAGTACATACTTAGTCCTAGTGCAGCCCACAAGGTAGCACGTTCTATTGATGTCCTTCAAATAAATCGTATAAATATTGGAAATAATAAAATGCATATTTAAACATAAATGGCATCCATTTTATAAGAATATACCATTTATACACTAAAAATATACCAGGCATATACTAAAAATATTCCAAATATATATGCCACATATATATCAAAATATACCATAAGTATACCAAAAATATACCAAATATATATTAAGAATATACCAAATATATACATTGCATATATATCAAAATATACTAAAAGTACACCAAACATATACTAAATCATTTAATAAAACAATTAATGTTTAAATGCATAAGGAAAACATGGATGCTCATAATTATGCACTTTACATGCAATGCATATATAAAATAATAACTTACAGGTTTACACTCCTCTAGACAGACTTGACGAGCCTAGTCCGATAGACCTTGGTCTCGACGCAACTAAAAAAAAATAATAATAACAGAATCATAATCGAATACGTAATTTATACTTCTACGAATTCTAAAGGACGATTAGATCTAAAAATCAAAACCCTGGATCGACCCGACGTCACGTTTTACGAGAATTCTACCAAAAATTTGGTAGGAGCCTCCTCTGTAAAATGAACATCTCTCCACTGAAAGTAGAGTCAATCCTATAAGCAAACACATTTCACAAATGTTCACTAACTCGGGTTTAGACCCCAAAGTACATAATTTTCCAACCGAGGATCACAATCCACAATAATCAACTAATAATAATAATAATAATAATAATAATAATAATAATAATAATAATAATAATAATAATAATAATAATAATAATAATATCATTATTATTATTATTATTATTATTATTATTATTATTATTATTATTATTATTATTATTATTATTATTATTATTATTATTATTATTATTTACTAAAAACCATCAAAATCCATAATCATCAATAATAAACCACAATATAATTTATTTAAATAATAAAAACATTAAAACTAATTATTTTCAAAATAGTTAACAAAATCTCAATAAATTATATAAAATTAATAAAATTTTAATTTTTCAATTATTCAAAATTAAACAGTAAAATTCACAAAATAATTATTTAAATAGTCCAAATATATATTAAAAATAGTTACAAATTCATTTAATGACAAAAATAGCAAATAAATTTATTATTTGAATATATTTTTGAAAATTATTATTAGTTAGTTAAGACTAGTAAATAAATCGTAAAAATTATTTTAATACTATTTATTATTCCAAAATCACTTAAAACATACTAATTAACCATAATTTCAATTAAAACACAAAATTCACCAATTTAGATTAATTTTTCACATAAACTTTCAAAAATTCATAATAAATGACGGATTGAAATTTCCATAAACTTCCTTCACAAACTATATTTCAAATAATTCAAACAATTTATTAAAAATAAAAAGACTTTTCAGCGAGGGTCACCGGAATAGTGACTCGTCAGAAAATTCAACCCAGAAATCAAATAATTCAAAAAAATCAACAAAAATTATATTTGCATAGATTAAGCTACACTCTACAACATTTCTAAAGACATCTAGCCTAAAACACAAGAAATCAAGGTTAAAAAAATCAAAAACTAAAAGTTAACCTAAATAAAAATTCAAGAAAACTCACAAATAGGAGGATTTAAGCTTAAACTGAGCTTGAAATAGACTTGCCCGGAGCTAGAGGATTCCAAAGAGTCCAGAAACGTGAGCTTTGGCCACCGAAATCACTTCATCGATGTGAGAAGCTCCCTACTGCTGCTATCGTTTCTACATGCTCTGGTGTTAATCAGGCGCTCTGCTAGTGGCGGGAGGAAGGAGAGTAAAAGGGGAGGTGATAGTGGTGAGTGGTGGCTGCTGGTGGTGGCTCCGGTAAACTAGGTGGCTTCTGCAGAATGACGGGAAAAGGAAGAAAAAAGAGGGAAAAGGAGAAGAAGAAAAGAAAGAAAAGGAAGAGGGAGAAAAAGGGTAACCCAAAAAATTAAATCCTACCTTTTTTTTATTGTGTGTGTGTATATATATATATATATATATACAACAACACTAACACCCATGCATAATATAATACTCATAATAATCATGACAATAATAATAATAACAATAATAATAATAATAATAATGATAATAATAATAATAACAATAACAAATAATACTAATAATAATAACAACAACAATACTAACACACGCATATTATAATAATAATAATAACAATAATAATAATAATAATAATAATAATAATAATGCTAACTTCCAAATAATATCCTTTACGTAAGAAAATATTTAAAACAAAATAAATAAATATTAGTCACCAATAATTATAAGATAGAAAATTAAAATATCATTGACACTGCATATCTCAAAATAATTTTTTACAATTTAAAATAAATCATTATAATCTTCCCCTCTTACAAAAATTTATCTTTGAATTTTAAATAGAAGTGCAGAAAATAAAAAATTTATCGAGGAAAGAGGTAAAGGTAGGCCACCCGCATCTTGGCTTCAGTCTCCTAAGTAAGCTCCTCCACATTATTGCTCTGCCACAACACCTTGACCATCGGAATCTGCTTCGAACGCAACTGACGAACTTAATAGTCCACTATCATGACTGGGTCCTCCTCATACATCAAATCTTCATTCACTTCCACTCTCTTAGGCTGCAACACGTGTGAAGGGTTTGAAATATACTTCCTCAACATTGAGATATGGAACACTAGATGCACTTGAAATAGATTCAGAGGCAAAGCCAACCGATATGCAACCATGTCTACTCTCTCCAGAATCTCGAACGGTCCAATATATCTCGATGCTAATTTCCCCTTCTTGCCAAACCTCATCACACCCTTCATCGAAGACACCTTCAAAAACACATAGTCTCTAATTTGAAACTCCACATCACTGCGTCTCAGATCTACATAGCTCTTCTGTTAACTATACAGCCTTCTCAGCTGCATCCTAAACCATCTTAGGTCCAGTCAATGCAATGCTCTCTCTCCAATCTTATCCCAACTCAAAGGAGATCTACACTTCCTTTTATATAGAGCTTCATATGGTGCCATCTCAATTTTGCTATGGTAGCTGTTATTATATGCAAACTCCACTAGTGGAAAATGATCATCCTAACTACCTCCAAGATCCAATACACACATCCACAGCATATCCTCAAGTGTCTGGATCGTCCTCTTAGATTGACTATCTGTCTCAGGGTGGAACACAGTACTAAAATCAAGCTTAGTACCCATTGCTTCCTACAACTTCTACTAAAACCCTGAGGTAAACACTGAACCTCTATCAGATATAATGGACACAGGTACTCCATACAGGTACACAATATGCTTAACATATAGCTTGGCTAACTTAGCTACAGAATAAGTGGCTTTAATTGGAAAGAAGTGAGCTAATTTGGCTAACCTATCCATAATCACCCACATGGAATCATATCCATCTTTAGAATGAGGTCACCCAACCATAAAATGCATAGCAATCCTCTCCCATTTTCACTCAGGAATAGCAAGAGGCTGAAGCTTCCCAAAAGGCTTCTGATGTTTAGCTTTTACCTACTAATAAGTCAAGCACTTAAAGACATAATCAGCTACATCCTTCTTCAATCCATCCCACCAGTACAAATCTTGGATGTTGTGGTACATCTTAGTAACACTTGGATGTACACTGTAAGCTGTAAATATGCTTCTTCAAGGATCTCCTCTCTTAAATTATCCACATCATGCACATATAATCTACCACTGATCCATAAAACACCTTCATTATCAAGTGTAAAATCAATGAACTTCCCCTCATAAACATTCTCCTCAAGCTCTGCTAGAATAGGATCTCGACCCTGAGTTACCTTAATCCTATCTCTCAACATTTATCGGACTCTGAACTAAGCTAGTAATCCACCTGATCTGCTAATCTTCATCATCAAACCTTGATCCACTAACTCATGAAACTCTTGGATTAAAGGTCTTCTCTCCTCACGAACATAAGCAAGACTACCTGAGGACTTTCTACTCAAAGCATCTACTACCACATTAGCTCTGCCTGGATGATAAAGAATATCACAGTCTTAATCCTTCAAGAGTTCCAACCATCTTCTCTGCCTCAAGTTTAGATCTCTGTGCTGGAAAATGTACTTCAAGCTCTTGGGATCTATGAAAATCTCACAAGTCACCCCATACAAATAATGTCTATAAATCTTGAGAGCAAAGATCACTGCAGCCATCTCTAGGTCGTGAGTAGGATAATTCAGTTCATGCTTCTTCAACTGTCTCGAAGCATAAGCTATCACCCTACAATTCTGCATCAACACATAACCTAGGCCAACTCTGGAAGCATCACAATACACAATGAACTTATCTCCTCCATTAGGCAAAGCTAAAATTGGAGTTGTGGTCAACTTCTCCTTCAGTAACTGAAAACTATTCTCACAAGCATCTGACCACACAAACTTCACTTTCTTCTAAGTTAGGCGAGTTATAGGAGCTGTAATTCTTGAGAAATCCTGCACAAATCTCCTATAATACCCAATCAAACCCAAAAAACTCTGAATCTCTATGACTGTCATCAATCTAGGACACTTAGACACTGCCTCAATCTTTTATGGATCAACTTAAATACCATCTTTAGACACTACGTGTCCAAGGAACGTAACACTCTCTAATCAGAAATCACACTTTGAGAATTTAGCATAAAGCTGATGTTCTTTTAGTGTCTGCAGTAGGGTCCTCAAGTGATATACGTGCTCTTTCATACTCTTCAAATACACCAGTATATTATCAATGAAGACTATAAAAAATGGTCTGAATACCCGATTCATCATATCGATAAAAGTAGCTAACGCATTAGTCAACCCAAATGACATCACCAGAAACTCATAATGGCCATATCGAGTGCAAAATTCCATTTTCGGAACATCGGCTTCACTAATCCACAACTAATGATAACTCGACCTCAAGTCAACCTTAAAAAAGAACTATGCACCCTGAAGTTGATTAAACAGATTACCTATCCTCAAAAGAGGATACTTGTTCTTCATTGTCACCTTATTCAGCTCTCTGTAATCAATGCACAGTCTCAGTGAACCATCCTTCTTCTTCACAAATAGGACTGGTGCACCCCAAGGAGAAATAACAGGTTCATAACACTAATAACCTAGGCTATGATACCAACTTTGTTATGACCCAAACTAGGAGTCATGACCGGCACTAGGGAACTGGAATTCTTTCAAATTCAGAACCCATAGCAAGCCTTAAAAATAAAAACACATGCAATAATAATATAAAAAAATGCTAGAATTAAAACTTTAAGCAATATAAAAAAAGAAATCTTTATATATCATATCATAATAAAAATATTCATACAGTATTTGGATACAACAAAATCACAAACTAATACAACACACTACTACCACAATAATACTACTACTGCAGTTTCTAGAATATTATAAGAGTTCAGATATAAAATTTACATAGTCTAGCCGAAGCTGAAGAAGGCTGCGTAAAGTACTATTGAGGAGATTTGAAGAAGAAGAAGATCTTGTAAAAAAATATTGAGGGGAGTTAGACCTCACTTAGTGAATTATTATAATATATATGCATGCAACCTAAAGTCATATATAATCAAGCATCAGTATAAATATAAATATATACAGGCATTTCACATAGATGCTAAAATATGCTTTTTATATATATATTAAATGCAGAAAAAGTTTATTTAAGTGAAGGATCAAATAGAACCCTAAATATCAGCAACCTCAATCATAAAACTCACTAGCTATACAGGCTTTCTTAATTCCAAAGTAATTCTCTTATTCCATTTCTGGACAGTAGACTGGCCCTGAGACATTAAGTTAACTGAGCTCCCGCAGTCTCACTATCAATGTGATTAGCCCCAAGACACTAGGTCAACCGAGCTCCCGCAATCATACTATTTAGTCACTGTAATTCTCATTAATCAATCAATCAGATCACTCATCAAATAAATCTCATAATGTCAAATCCTAAATCTAATGCACTGGTACATACACAGTCCTAGTGCAACCCACGAGGTAATACATTTTATTGATATCCTTCAAATAAATCATATAAATGTTAGAAATAATAAAATGCATATTTAAACATAAATGGCATCCATTTTAGAAGAATATACCATTTATATACTAAACATATACCAAGCATATACTAAAAATATTCCAAATATATATGCCACATATATATCAAAATATACCATAAGTATACCAAAAATATACCAAATATATATCAAGGATATACCAAATATATACGTCGCATATATATCAAAATGTACTAAAAGTATACCAAACATATACTAAATCATTTAATAAAACAATTCATGTTTAGATACATAAGGAAAACATTGATGTTCATAATTATGCACTCTACATGCAATGCATATATAAAATAATAACTCACAGGTTTGCGCTCTTCTAGACAGACTCGACGGGCCTAGTCTGATAGGCCTCAATCTCAATGCAATTAGAAAAATAAATAATAATAATAGAATCATAATTGAATACCTAATTTATACTTCTAAGAATTCTAAAGGACGACTTGATTTAAAAATAAAAACTCAAGATCGACCCGATGTCACGTTTTACGAGAATTCTATTGAAAATTCAGCAAAGTCTCCTCTGTAAAATGGACATGTCTCTACTAAAAGTAGAGTTGATCCTGCAAGCAAACACACTTCTAAAATCACAAATGCTCACTACCTCGGGTTGGGACCCCGAATTACACAATTTTTTAATCGAGGATCACAATTCACAATAATCAATAAATAATAATAATAATAATAATAATAATATACTAAAAATCATCAAAATCCATAATCATCAATAATAAACCACAATATAATTTATTTAAATAATAAAAACATTACAACAAATTATTTTCAAAATAGTTAACAAAATCTCAATAAATTATATAATATTAATAAAAATTCAATTTTTTTATTATTCGAAATTAAATAGTAAAATTCACAAATAATTATTTAAATAGTCCAAATATATATTAAAAATAGTTAAAAATTCATTTAATCACAAAAATAGCAAATAAATTTATTATTTGAATATATTTTCAAAAATTATTATTAATTAGTTAAAAATAGTAAATAATTCGTAAAAATTATTTTAATACTATTTATTATTCCAAAATCACTTAAAACATATTAATTAACCATAATTTCAATTAAAAAACAAAATTCACCAATTTATATTAATTTTTTCAAAAATTAATTTTTCACATAAACTTTCAAAAATTCATAATAAATAATCGGATCGAAATTTCCATAAACTTCCTTCACAAACTATATTTTAAATAATTCAAACAATTTATTAAAAATAAAAGGATTTTTTGGTGAGGGTCACCAGAACAGTGACTCGTCGGAAAATTCAAATCCAAAAAACAAATAATTTAAAAAAATAAACAAAAATTATATTTGCATAGATTAAGCAACACTCTACAACATTTCTAAAGACACCTAGCCTAAAACACAAGAAATCAAGCTTAAAAAAATCAAAAACTAAAAGTTGACCTAAATAAAAATTCAAGAAAACTCACAAATGGGAGGATTTAAGCTCAAACCGAGCTTGGAATAGGCTTGCCCGGAGCTAGAGGATTCCAAAGAGTCCAGAAACATGAGCTTTGGCCACCGGAATCAACTCTGGTGACATGAGAAGCTCCCTATTGCTGCTGCCATTTCTGCGTGCTCCAGCATTGATTAGATGCTCTATTAGTGGCGAGAGGAAGGAGAGGAAGAAGGGAGGTGATGGTGGTGAGTGGTGAGTGGTGGCTCCAGCGAGCTAAGTGGCTTTTGCAGAATGATAGGAAGAGGAAGAAAAAACAGGGGAAAGGAGAAGAAGAAAAAAGGAAGAAGAAAACAAAGAAAAGGAAGAGGGAGAAAAAGGGTAACCCGAAAAAAATTTTAAAATCTTGCCTTTTTCTATATATATATATATATATATATCAACTAATCTTTAATATATATACATATATATATAACAACACTAACACCTATGCATAATATAATTCTCATAATAATCATGACAACAATAATAATAATAATGATAATAACAATAACAAATAATAATAATAATAATAACAACAACAACAATACTAACACATGCATATTATAATAATACTAATAATAATAACAATAATAATAATAATGATAATAATAACAATACTACTACTAACTTCGAAATAATATCCTTTACAGAAGAAAATATTTAAAATAAAATAAATAAATATTATTCACTAATAATTATAATATAGAAAAATTAAAATATTATTAACGTTGCATATCTCAAAATAATTTTTTATAATTTAAAATAAATGGTCATTACAATTTAATGAGGACCTCACTTATCCCCTACTTAATTTTGCTGTCAAGCTCATTGCTAATCCTTACTGTTTTCCCATCAACAATCTGTAGCATCTGAACCTCGTCGACTAGCTCGGGGCTGACTCCCTGCTTTTTGCCTTCCCAAGATTCTAAGGGGAATGCTTCTATTTGAGGTTTGACTGCCATCTAGTAACATTACCTTGCCATGTGTTGATCCCCACGAATTGTTAGAATTCTACCTTCGAGAGGAATCTTCATGGTCATATGTCGGATACTTATGACTGCATCAGTTTTGTAAGGTACTGGACGTCCTATGATGTCGTTGTATTCTAGTGGGAGATCTACTACATTTCACTGAGTTTTAATGACTTTTGTTTCTTCAGTATCTTAATCTTTGAATTCCAGACTTAGCTCTACTAATCCCATTAGTTGTGTAGTTCCTCTGCAGAAGCTTGTAATGTGGTTCTGGATAGCCTTCAGGTTAGTGACAGAGCCTCCTATTGCATTATAGGCATTCAAAGATAATGCATTGATGGTGCTTCCATCATTGATCAGTAATCTCTTTACCAAATAATTGTTGATGTAAGCACTCACTACTAGTGCGTCGTTGTGGAGGTGTCGAACATGATTCCCATCTTCTGGACTAAACACTACGTTCTGTCTCTTTTCTAAGGCAGACCTTTCTTCTCTTTAGATTCTCGTATGCTTCTTTTCTATGACTTCTCCTCCGATGATCATGTTAATAATGTCGACCGATTCATTCTGGGCTTTCTTTAGTTCTGACCTATCTCAGTCTTGTCATCCTAATTTTTAGTCCCTCTAGATGTGTCAGTGAAGTTTTTGAGTTTGCCATTTTGCACCAATCTTTCTATGGAATTTTTTAATTCATAGCAGGCCTCAGTTTCATGCCCATAATCCTGATGATATTGACAGTAGTACCTTCTATCCTGCATGGCTTTCCTATTTAGGCTTAGTCTTCTGGTTGGGGTAATGCCCACACCATTCTGTCTGACCCACATGAGGATCCTAAGTCTTAAGGTATTTAATGATATATATATCCTGATTTATAAAGTTTGTTCGCAGAAAGCTTGGCCTCCTGAGTCATGATCTTTCTTCTATCTTAGAAGGTGTTTTCTCATTATCCCTTCACATCCGTATGTCTTCATCCATCTTTATTATTTTGATCACCATTGCCATTACCTTCGTGAAAGTGTCATTTTATCATTATCTTATCTTTAAGCTTTCCGAGCCTAGTGCCATCCTTTATAGCTTTTATGGCCACCTCATCAACCAGATTTTTAATTTGCATAGCTACCTTATTGAATTGATCTAGATAACTTCATAGTGATTCAGTGACCTCCTATCAGCACATCCTGATATCATTGATATTTTTGGCTAAAGGGACGTTGGTGATGAACTGGGTTTGAAATTTGTTAGCTAAATCTTTAAAAGAGGTGATAGAATTCTCAAGGAGCTAATAAAACCACTTTTGAGCATTCTTGGTGAGTGTACTTGGAAAAACTCTACACATAATTTTGTCATCATATTCTGGAGTAACATTCTTATTCTGAATAAGGATATGTGATTGATTGGATCCCCAGTTCCATTATATTGATCTAACTACAACATTCTGAATTTAGTCGGGATTTCTGTTTGGATTATCCTGCTTACAAAGGGCGTCCTCCCTTCCATGACGCATTCATCTTCTTTCTTTGGCCTTGTTCGGGCTTTATGTATGACCTCTTCAACCTTTTGGGTTAATTTTGAATCATCAAGAGTCAAGATCGTTAAGCTAGATTCCCCTTTTGGGACTTTACACTTCTTTTTATTTCCTCCAGGTACTTTCGGAGATGTAATATTATTTTCTATATGAGTTGATCTGGGGTTACCGCTTTGAATCAAGGCATTTAATTGTTGTTGCATCAAGGCCATCTAAGTTTAAATGTTTTGTATCATTGCTTCTTTGCTCGTGAGGGTGAGGTTAAGTGTTTAGGTTACTATGTTTAGGTTAGGTGTGGTTATGGTGGGTGTTTCTTATAGATTCGAAAAAGGTATGGAAGGTACAGGTTTGTGATGGTGTTGCAGAGGAGCATAGTAAAGGAGAACAGTGCTAAGAGCTGGCCACCCTTGAGTGTTTCCAGGTGGAACGTATGCACCACTAATTGTAATTTGAGATAAGGGTCCAGCATGCATAAATGGGGCTAATGGTATTATCGTTGTAGTAGGTGATGATAAATTGATTGAAGGAATGGAGCAAACGAGTTGATGTGTGTGTCGAGAGTCAAGATTGATGGTGGACTGAAAGTCATGATGTCAAAGTCTTGACTTGTAGATGCACAAATGGCTTTTTCTCAAAAGGTTCCTTTTAGATGGCGCCACTTGATAACTTGTTTCAGAAACTCTTAAGCTGGAAACCTGCAAATGACCAACAAAGGGCAAGGTGAGAGGTGGGGAGGATCCCCATAAACCTTTCATTGCCTAAGTCAGGAGATATAAATAGATTTTAGAGAGAGAAAGAGAATAATAAAAATATGAGAAAATAGAATGAATGAGAATGAGAAATATGAGGTTCTCTTTATAAGGATGTCGATGCTTAAATCTGTGAGGAATATTATTCCTCTTTGATGAATGTCCTATGCCTATTAGGAGAATGTTCATTCATATCTAAGAGTCTCCTGATTGGGAATTTTTTTCTATTTATTTTGAATGTTCTTCCTCTATAAGCAATGCTGTATAGAAAAATAAAACTTTAATTAAATAGGAATATATATATGGAGTATCAATTCCTCTTTTATAAGGTTAAGATCATTCTATCCTAATTTAGGGTATAAAATCAAACTAAATCAACAATTTTCCTAAAGATTTTTCTTTGGAGCAGAGGACTGAAGACTAGTACAATCTTATACTTGTCTTTGGATTTTAGAGGAGAAAAATTTCTATGTTAATAACGCGTTAAGCAACAGAAGAAAAGGTTGGGCAATTTCTACTCTCCTTCGCTGGTGGATATTGTTGACTTGCTCGAAGTGTCATGTCCACAATTTAATACAAATATCATCAAAATTCTCAAACCTAAGAAATTTTTTAATATTATATTTAAATGTAAGGGAGGTGATTACTAATTTATCTTTGGATGAAATTTTTTAATTAGTAATTACGTAAATTTATATTACAAAAAGTTTTATATAAATATATAATAGATTTAAAATAATTAATTAATGTTTAAAATATTTATTTAACAATTTATTATATTAAAATTTAATATTTAATATTTTAACTTTTAAATTAAATATTTATATTCAAACATGATGTTATATTTTTATTTTATAACAAAATATGAAAAAAATAAATTATAGTAGAATTTTCATAAATTAATAATCTTAGAGTCAAAAACTTATTAATTAAGCGAGATATTAATTAATAAATTAAGAAGTTATTAATTTATAGAAAATAACTACACATTACATTACAAAGTTTATTTATTGTTTTATCAAATAAGATTTATAAATATATTTATTATTTTCAAATATAAACAATTAAAAATTAACACTTGACTTATATCTTTAAAAAATATATAGTAATTGTTTGTTATTTTTCAATATATTAAAAAATTATGCATTTACGTATATTGTATGGATTTTAAAGAATTTTTTTTGTAATGTATTATCTTATAAATTTTGCATTTACATAACTATGCAACTCACAAGAACAATTATGCATCAATCTTTGAGGCTTAGTGTAGGGCTGTGTACGGGTCGAAACAGTTCAAAAAATGTAAATTCTACATGATCCGAAAGTCAGAGAATTCAAAAAAAAATTATTTGAAACTGACTCTAAAAATTTAAATCTCCATCTCGAATTGCTCTAGAGCAAAGATTCAGAGTAAATGAAGAATCCAAATCGGTTTAAAGTAAAATCAAAATTCAAATATTTATATTAATTTTTAATTTATATACTTAAAATTAATATTTAAAAAATTCATAATAATAAAGAAATATATATTTTTTATTATATTAAATATATTTTTATAATAGTATTTTTTTTATAAATTTTCTTTTAATATTTATATTTTAATAATTTTATAATTTGAACATATAAAATAAAATGACTATAAATTTTAATATACAAACTTTATTTGCAAATTTAAGTTTTATTCTATGATTTAAATATATATTAAAAATTAGCTATAAAAGATTCAATTGATAAGTGAAAGTGCCTTAGAGGGGAGGGTGAATAACGCTATTGACGGTTTTAAGAAATTAAAAGGAATTTAAACAAGAATTGAAAGAGAATAGAGAGAAAGAACAAGGAACACAAGAATTTAAAGAGTTCAGACTCTCAATAATCCTACATCTCCACCTATCTTATCCTCAAGTTAGGATTTTCAATACCCACAATCTTATTCACAAGATTTAGATTACACAAGAGTTTGAGGCTCACTCTTTAACCTTACAAAATTAAGAGTTTTAAGGCTAACTCTTCAAAAAATTCCTAATTGTTTTAATAACTAAACACTTAAACCAATTCCACTAGAAATATACCTCACTTGCCTTTTAATCCATCCCAAAAATTAAATGAAGATGAAGTCCTATTTCTAACATAGAACCAACTCTCACAAGAGTTAAATATATACAAGAATTTGATAGAAAGAAAATTAATGGTCAATTGAATGCTTAAAGAGTTGTTTATAATCAAAGTATGTAACTTATTAAGAATGAAAACACCAGACCATTTATAGAGATTGAGCTTCAATATTATGGTTGTTTTAGCTAATAATTATATCTCCAGTGTCTTCAAGCTTTGGTTAATTCAAATTTGACTTATTTCTGTTAAAATGTTGCTCACGATCGTGAGGAGCAAGTCTTGGCTTATGAGCATCAGTTTGAGAGCCGTTATATTTAATAATAGTCATTGTTGGTTGATAGGAGTGCCCTCACGAGCTACTCACGATCATGAGGGTAGCTCGTGAGCAGCACTGCCTTCTTGAGCTAAGAGCTAAAATGGCTCAAAAATGGGCAATAACAAGGATAGCTCGTGACTGGCTTGTGAGGGGCTCATGAGCATACGCCTGTAAGTCTAAAAATGTTCATTTTGTAACTTCTAATTGCTCCAAATATATTGAGTATATGTCTGGAATAATATCCTTCAATGAAATACACTTTTATGAGAGTATTTCATATCTACGGACTTTAAACAAAATGAATTAAGTTCCTACACACTTAAAAGAAATTATTAGCAACTTAAATTGTTTGTCGAAGTCAAAATTAGGAGTTTGATTATGCAAATGGTCAACAGTAAGAATTTATTTTATTTCAAACAATTAATTAGTATTTAAAATGTCAAATGTTATATGCTAACATCTAATAGTAGATTATCCAAAATAAATTATTTAGATATGATTTATTATTAAAATGGTACTAAATTTTATTTATAACACGCAATTTTAAGTTTCTAATTATATCATACATTGATTATCAACTTTATAATATATCATCAAAAATAATAATAATAATTAGTAAAATTATATATACAATCGGTTCTGATTTTGGAAACGATTCAGTTCGATTCTTGGTTTAGAATTCATAATCTTTGGACATGCTCCAATAAAATTTTTTGGGATGATTTAGTTTAGAAAAAGTCAAACAGTAAAGGAAAATTTTTGGTTCAATTTTTCGAGACGATTTGAGTTTTTCAGGACCCATACACAGCTTTAGCCTGATGCTCTTATGTTCATGCCTCTTGAGATACATTTGTGTATAATTGTTGAAGTTTCTTAACTTTGATTTTAGAATCTTGAGCTTTAGGGATAGTAGCCTTTAGTGGCTTCTTCCAAAATCTTTTCAATATATGGTGGTGTGATCATTTTTTAGTTATTTCAATTATAATAATGCATGATGGATGAAATTTTTTTTGGAATTAATCAATTAAGTCCTTATCTAACTGACTAAGAGAGATATATTTGATTTTATTTGATCAACAGGTTAGCTTCTGAGTTATAATTATTGGAATTAAGATTAGAAGTTTACAAAATTCAGCTCATTGGCCTCAACATTCAGGTTTAATTGCTTCCCTTCCTATTAAATACTTGGATTTACCTTTGGGTGTTTCTCCATGTCGGCTATCTTCTTGGGCTCCCTTAATCAAGAAAATAAAAAAGAATTTATCTTTTTGGAAAGGGCAAGTTCTCTCTCAAGCGGGTCGTTTAATGGTTGGCTCAAGTGTTTCTCCATGTTTTCTAACAATGTCCATATTTTATTCCTATTTGGTCTTCTTTGTGTAGTCTTTTTAATGTGCAACTGGATATCACTCATGGCTTTCTTAATCTTTTTAATTCTACATGGAAAATTAAACCTGCTTCATAGTTACATATTCTTTAGAGAGATGGTGTTGTGACCTCGTTTTGGGTCATATGGCGTTCTCGTAGTTGAATCACCTTTCATGAGGATTTTCAGCTAATTTCTTCAACTATTAGATTCATTCACCAAGCTGTTAAAGATGTCAAACTATTTCGTTATGGCTACATGTCTAATGATGTTTCGGATTTATTGATTCTTCGATGTTTTAGAATTCTGCTATTCCTAAACCTACTCCAGTTATTTTCTCAGTCTGTTAGCTTTCTCCTCTTCGAGGATGGCTGAAAATTAATTCTAATGGTGCAACTCGTGGTTCAATTGGAACTTCTGCTGCTGATGGCATGATTCGTGACGACTATGGTTATGCTATAGCCTCTTTCGTTGCTCCTCTAGGCGTTCATTTTGCTTTTGAAGCCAAAATCCTAACTATCATGATTTCTATTAAGAAGGATTATACCTTGCCTCCACATCCTACTTGGATTGAGAGTGACTCCATGCTTGTGGTCAATCTACTGAAAAAATGCTCTGATGTTCCATGGTCTCTGCATCATGAATGGGAGGATAGTCTTTCATTGCTTCACTCAAAGCAGGTTCATGTAAGTCATATCTACCGTGGAGGTGATCAAGTGGCGGATAAACTTTTGAATATTGGCCTTGGCCTTGGCCTTGCTGATACAACTTAGTGGCCTACTTATCCAATAGAATGTCAATTTCTCATAATTAATGATGCCATGAGTTACTGTAATTATCATTTCTATTAGCTTTTTGATTCAGGTCTTTTGGCCTCGGTTTTCAATTTGGATGCCATGATTCTTTCTTTTGTTATGATTCTTTCTTTTGTTTTGATTCTTTCTTTTGCTTTATTAATTCAGGTCTTCTGGCCTCGATTTTAGTTCAGGTCAAAGGCCTCGATTTTCTTTTATATTTGAGGAAAGAGCAGCACATCAGGTGTTATTTTTTGGAAAAATCCCACATCGGTATTTTACAAGAATATGGAGGAGTCCTTTGCCTATAAAAGGACTCCTCCCCCCTTTAGTTAAAATTATCCCAAATTGTCTCTCCTATATATTTAGACAATTGTATTCTTTCTCTCATTTTTAATATTTCTTTATTTAGTGAAATATTATTTTGGTAGTGTCTGAGGATGTAGGCATAATTGGTCGAGCCTCGTTAAATTTTGGTGATTTCTTTTATGTCTATTTAATAGCTATTGTCATTATTGTGCTATTAAAATTACTTATCTTGGTAAAAAATTTATCTAAGGAGAGTGGTTTTTAACTAGGACTATTGTGACCCCTCTACTCTTTTATGGGAATATACCTTGAGGTGATTTTTAATACAATCGTTTACACTTTAATCATCTGTGCAATAGTTCTCAAGGTGATTTTTGTTATTATTGGTGGAAATTAACCTGAATTCCATAATAATTTGTATCAAAGCTTTTGGTTTATTTTAGTATGCTCTGTGGTTATGGCTTAGGCTGATCTTCCACATTAGAAAAAAATTTCTTGGGCTAGTTGGCATTCCGCTATTAAATAAAATTTATAGTAGAAATGACAGACGATATAAAAGTATCCACATCAGTATCAACAACTTCTTCATCTTCAATTTTGGTAAGAAATACTATGTCGAATGCTAGATTTACGGTGGAAATTTTTTACGGCACTGGTCATTTTGGCATATGGCAAAGCGAGGTTCTAGATGCCCTTTTTCAATAGGGTCTAAACATTGCTATTGAAGGAGAGAAACTAGATGATATTGAGGAGAAAGAATGAAAGGTGATCAATAGATTGGCATATGGTACAATTTGGTCATGCCTTTCTAGAGAGTAGAAGTATGCATTTTCTAAAGAAACTTCTGTAAGTAAATTATGGAAGGCACTTGAGGAAAAATTGTTGAAGAAAAGTAGTCAGAACAAACTTTACATGAAAAAAGAGATTGTTCCACTTCAATTTTATTCCAGGTACCACGATGAATGATCACATTACTAGCTTTAATTAGCTAGTAACTAATTTAATGAATATGGATGTGACTTTTAATGATGAAAATCTAACTCTGACATTGGTAGGATCGCTTCCTGATGAGTTTGAATATCTTAAAACTACTCTACTTCATAGGAAGGTTGTTGTGTCTCTAAGTGAAGTAACTGTAGCCTTGTATAGTTATGAATTGTGAAAGAAAGAAAAGTAAGAAAATACAAGTGTTGAAGCATAAGCTCTTATTGTCAGAGGCTATTCGCAGAGCCAGAATAAAGGAAGGAGAGGGAGATCAAAGTTTTTAAAGTTCAAACTGAGTAAAGATCAATGTGCCTTTTTTTTTTTAGAAAAAGGGCACTGGAAGCAAAATTGTCCTAAGCTAAAAGACAAAGGCAAACATGGAAAGGGAAATGTTGTCTCAAATTCAAATGTAGCTGAGTGTGATGATGCAGATTCAGATCTTTCAATTGCTACTACACCATCAACCAACTGTCCGAGTTTATGGTTGCTAAATTTAGCTTGTAATCACCATATGACTCCTAATCAAGAATTGTTCTTTGACTTTAAAGAACAAAAAGGTGGAGTTTTTTACGTAGCGAATAATGCCCCTCTTAATATACATGGGATTGGTTTAGTTCGATTGAGCAATAAGTATAGATCAATTAGAACCTTAACAGATGTTCATTATATGCTGGATTTGATGAGGAATCTCATTTCTGTGGGAACCTTAAAGTCAAAAGGTTTCGAAGTAAGGAAAAAAGATGGGATTTCTCTGGTGCACTTATGATAATAAAGGGGATTCAAAAAAGAAATAATGTGTATTACTTTCTGGGTAGTACAATTATTGGGACAGCAGCAGCGGCAGCTTCTATTGATGATTAGAAGTCAAAAGCAACAAGGTTATGGCGTATGTGTTTGGGGTATACTGGAGAAAAATCCTTGAAATTGCTAATAGATCAAGGATTATTGAAAGAGCTCGGACTTGGAAATTAGATTTTTGTGAGCATTGCAAAGGGAAGAAGAAAAGGGTGAAATTTAGAATAGTTATCCATAATACTGAGGGAATTCTGGATTATGTTCATTCAGATGTGTGGGTGCCTTCCAAGAATGCTTCATTAAGAGGAAAACACTATTACATTTCCTTTGTTGCTGATTTTTCCCAAAGAGTATGGGTGTATACAATGAAAATGAAAGATGAGGTGCTAGGAATTTTCCTTAAATGGAAAAATATGGTGGAGACTCAAATAGGCAGAAAAGTCAAACGTCTCCGTATAGATAATGGTGGAGAGTTAAAAAATGATCCATTTTTTAAAGTCTATGAAGATGAAGGTATTGTCAAACACTTTACCATCAGATATACACCATAATAAAATGGGGTGGCATAGCGAATGAACCAAACATTGTTGGAGAAGGTTAGGTGTATGTTGTCCAATGCTGGGTTGGGTAAAGAATTACAGGCTGAGGCTGTAGTCTATGCTTGTCACCTTGTCAACCACCTACCATCAACTACTATTGGTGGTAAAACGCCATTGGGGAAATGGTTTGAAAAACCTACTGCAGATTATGATTCCTTATATGTGTTTGGTTCCACTGCATATTACCATGTTAAGGAGTCAAAACTGGATCCAAAAGCAAAGAAGGCAATCTTTATAGGGATAACTTCTGGTGTGAAAGGCTATCGTCTTTGGTATCTAGAAACAAAGAAAGTAATATTTAGAAGGGATGTTACCTTTAATGAATCTACCATGTTGAGAAAGGTAACTTCAGAAAAAAAGAGCAGACAGATGGTACTCCCAAACAGGTGGAGTTTGATGGCAACAGAATTATTCCAATAAATGTAGAAACTGATAATGACTCTCCTATGGTAGAAGAAGAGTCAAATGAAGAAGAGTTTCAGACCCAAGAACCTCTACAGCAACATGAATCAATTGCATTAAAAAAGGGAAAAAGGACCATTAAACAGCCTGCTCGCTATGCTGATACAGTCTCTTCTACATCACCAATTGCCATTGATGACCTTCCTACCACTTATAATGAAGCAGTCCAAAGTTTAAAACATGAAAAGTAGAGGATTTCCATGAATGAAGAAATGCAATCCCTTCAAAATAATTAGATATGGAAACTAGCTCGTCTTCCGAAGGGAAAGAAGGCAATTGGGTGCAAATGGGTATATGCAAAGAAAGATAGAATTCCTGATAAGGATAATGTTCACTACAAAGTAAGATTAGTGGCTAAAGGCTATACATAAATGGAGGGAATTGATTATAATAAAGTTTTTTCTCCAGTTTTAAAATGTTCCTCTAACATAATTTTATTGGCTTTGGTAGCATAGTTAGATTTGAAACCAGTTCAGATGGATGTAAAAACTACATTTTTACATGGAGACTTGGATGAGGAAATCTATATGACTCAGCCAGATGGATTCAAAGTTACTGGTAGAGAAAAGATGGTTTGCAAATTGGAAAAATCACTGTATGGATTGAAGCAATCTCCGAGACAGTGGTACAAGTGATTTAACAAGTTTATGATAAGGCAAAAGTATATGAGAAGCAAATATGATCATTGTGTGTATTTGCACAAGCTATAACATGGATCCCATATATATCTTCTTTTTTATGTTGATGATATGCTGATTGCTTCTAGGAGTTAAATAGAAATTGAGAAATTAAAGACTCAATTGAATAGGGAGTTTGAGATGAACGATCTTAGTAAAGCAAAGAAGATTCTCAGTATGGAAATATCCAGATATAGGAAATTGGGGAGGCTTTATTTATCTCAGAAAGAATATCTGAGGAAGGTACTAAAACGTTTTACCATGAATGAAAAGTCAAAACCAGTTAGTACACCACTTGCTCCTCATTTCAAGCTTAGTGCATCTATGTCACCAAAGAATGATGCAGAACTGGAACACATGTCAAAAATATCGTATGCAAGTGTTGTTGGTAGCTTGATATATACAATGGTGTGTACGAGGCCAGATATTTCACAGGCAGTTAGGTTGTGAGCAGGTACATGCATGATCCTGGAAAGGAGCATTGGCAAGCTGTGAAATGGATTTTACTGTATATTCTAAACACCATAGACATTGGTTTGGTATTTCAGCAAGATAGACAAGATGGTCAATGTGTAGTTGGGTATTGTGATTCTAACTATGCTGGTGATTTGGACAAACATCAATCAACTACTAGTTATGTGTTTACTTTTGCAAAGGCACCAGTCAGTTGGAAGTCCACCTTACAGTCAACAGTTGCTTTGTCTACTATAGAGGCAGAGTATATGGCAGTTACAAAGGCTGTAAAGGAGGCTATTTAGCTTCAAGGGTTGCTTGGTGAACTGGGAATGAAGCAGAAGCACATCAAAGTGCATTGTGACAGTCAAAGTGCTATTCATTTAGCAAAGAACCAAGCTTATCATGCAAGGACGAAGCATATTGATGTTTGATATCACTTTGTACGGGAGATTCTGGAAGAAGGTGGGGACGCAATCCAGAAGATTCGGACTATTAAGAATCCTACTGATATGATGATAAAAGTGGTAACTGCGGTCAAGTTTAAATATTGTTTAGACTTGATCAATATTGTTATAAATTGAAATATGCAATTTTCGGACACTACTGAAGGTTGGATTTGTGAGAGAATTGTATGGGATTTTACCAAGGTGGAGATTAGTTATTTTTTGGCAAAATCCCACACCAGGATTTTGCAAGAATATAGAGGAGTCCTTTGCCTATAAAAGGACTCTTCACCCCTTTAGTTAAAATCATCACAAATTGTCTCTCCTACATATTTAGGCAATTGTATTCTTTCTCTCTCTTTTTTAATATTTCCTTATTTAGTAA
Organism: Mallotus nudiflorus; assembly: GCA_947683625.1. Classification (NCBI taxonomy): domain Eukaryota; kingdom Viridiplantae; phylum Streptophyta; class Magnoliopsida; order Malpighiales; family Euphorbiaceae; genus Mallotus; species Mallotus nudiflorus. The sequence continues at coordinate 287,422 of CANTUR010000505.1, forward strand.
AATATTATTTTGATAGTGTCCGAGAACGTAGGCATAATTGGTCGAACCTCATTAAATTTTGGTGTTCTCTTTCATGTCTATTTAATAGCTATTGTTGGCTATAGTTGTCGTTAATTATTGTGTTATTAAAATTACTTGTCTTGGTAAAAATTATGTCTAAAGAAAGTGATTTTTAAGTGAGACCATTGTGACTCTTCCACTCTTTTCCAGGAATATACCTCGTGGTGATTTTTAATACAATCATTTACACTTTAATCATCTATGCAATAGTTCTCAAGGTGATTTTTATTATTATTAGTGGAAATTAACCCGAATTCCACAATATCAGAAAGATGGCTTTAGGGTGCTAGCCTTGCTAGTATACCATTGCTCATCATATGATGCTAAGTCTCTCTTCCATTATATATATATATATATATATATATATATATATAATTAAAAAAAACTTAAAAATGCAACAATTTGACTTGTGAACGCAAGGGATGAAAATTTTCTAAAAGGTCCTTAATGTGTGTAAATATAAAAATATAAGGGTTTAGTGCAACAAAATTAAAGTTTAAGAGTTAGATATAACAAAATGTAAAAATTTAACAATTTTTTGTTGAACAATTCGAAGGTTAAGGGGAACGTTAAAAAGAGAGTGAAGAATCGAATTCATAACCTCACTTTATAATGTCTATCACTTGAGCCACTAAGCTAAAGGGAAGGAAAAAAAATTTAAGGACTTGAAACATGAGTTTTACCAATAAACTTTAAAGGTATAGTTATTTTTTCCTTTTATTTATTTATTTATTTTTAATTGTCTTCTACTATTTGGATCCTATTATTAGTATATTTTAAAATGTACACAACTGACACCAACAACCCAAAAAGTAAATACCAAATATAATTAATTTTTTGTTTTATTTTTTCTTATTGTCTTCTATATGTAAAAATTCCTGCTGGTCATATGCTTTAAAATGTACACAACTAACACCAACAACCCAGAAAATAATTGTCAAACATAATGAATTAATTAATTTAAAAGAGGTGACTAGACAACTGGGCTTTAAATAAACCACAGGCCACTAATTCGTAATATTTATTCGCTATTTGGTGTTCTAAATTCATCTATTATACCCACTTGAATATCAATTAATCATTGAACACAGATTGGAAAATGGCAGCAAGTATAGTTCCTGAGGTATTAACGGGACAGTCCAATTATGCAAGCTGGAGTGGTTGCATGAAGAACTATTTTATAGCTCACGATTATATATGGGATGATGTTATAGAAAGAAGTGGTGATCCTCCAAATCCTGAAGAGGATGAAGTTGAATTCGAGGACTGGAAGAAGAAAAATGCAGCAGCTTTACATGCCATTCAGATTTCTTGCTCACCAGATGTATTTTCTCAGATTAGAGGTGTGACTGCGGCTAAACTTTGTTGGGGTGAGTTGGCTCAGATTTGCAAAGCAGAATCATATATACAAGCAGACAATGATCAAGGTAATTCTTATTCTTTCCTCTAATTTATTATGTAATAAATAAATGGCATTCATTTTTTTTTATGCAACATAGCGATAAAAAGGTCTGGTAGTATAAAAAATTCAAATATTTACTATCTTTTATAATTTTATTCCAAATTTTTAATTAAGATAAATATATATTTATTTAACAAAATTTTGACAGTTTTAACATAAATATTAATTTTCAAAATTAAACAAAAGACTTTGAACTAATATTTTATTGAATCAATAATTTTAGCAGATAATGATCAAGGTAATCAAGAATCAAACATACAAGCAGATGATGATCGAGGTAATTATTATTCTTTCCTCTAGCATATTTCATATTAAATAAATATTGTTCCTTATTTCATATTAAAAAATTCAAATATATGCTATTTTTAAATTGTTACATTTACAAATATCTATGATATAAAATTTTTAAATATTTATAACTTTATTTTAAGTGTTTAATTTTGATAAAATGTCATGATTTAACCAAAGTTTAATGATTTTAATACAATAAATTTTTTTGGTTAAAATTAAATAAAAGCAACTGATGTGCTAGTTAAAAAAATTAATTTACCTTTGATAAATTATTTCATTTGAAAAAGGTTGTCGTTATATTAATTTTAAAGTCATAAGTATTTTTAGCCTAAAAATATCTATAATTTTTTAATTCTTAATTATAACATTAATATTTTTTATTTAATTTTGAACAAACATTGATTTTTTTTTAAAATTAAATAAAAGATTTTGACGTAATATTTATTGAATCAACAATTTTAGCAGACGATGATCAAGGTAGTGAAGAATCAAATATACAAGCAGGTGATGATCGATAATTATTATTCTTTCCTATAGCATATTTCATATTAAACAAATATTATGCAAGATGGAGCAACTTGGAACAAAATAAAATTGAACAATTGCCAATTGTTTTGAAAGGTAACGAATATCTGCAGCCAACAAATCATGAACAGAAAATCCAAAGTGATGTTGCAAACTTTTGATAGTAGAGAGAGAATCAGCTGAATTTAAATGTGATTATCAATCACGGTTTTATTAGGTAGAGATTTTTACACTTCTTCCCATAATAATGACACTCCATTTTAACTTTATTAACAATTTTAAATGAATTAATTATTCTTAATTTCAAATGATTATGTAACTTTCACAATAATTATTATTAACTTAAAAAATTATTTAATTATTCATACATAATAAAAATCTAATAAATTTAATACAAATAATTTACTTTAATTTCATAGTTTTTATTTTATAATCACTCATAATTATTTATAATTTTATTAATTTATTATGTTATTTTATTGTGTGTTCAACTTATATTCCTAAAATTTTATTAAAATAGTTCTATTTATTTTCTGCTTTAACTATGCAATATATATTTTAATGTTCAATTGTTTACTATTTTAAGTGTTTATACAAATGATATTTACATTTTTTTTAAAAAAAAAATCAATAGTGAATTTAATTTTAATTTTCGTCATTTATTTTTTTTAAATAAAAATGATATAATACAATACAAAAACTATTATATGTATTGACAAAATTCATATAAAATAAAATAACTAAAAAGAATACTTTATCAATTTATATCAACTTAATTGGTTCTATTTTTTTAAAAAAATAATAATACATATAAAGTATTTTTTAATTATTTTATTTTGCATTAATTTTTTTAATATATATAATATTTTCAGTATTATATCCTATCACTTTTATTTAAAAAATTGATTGAAAAAATCAAAATTAAATTTACCACCGATTTTTTTAAATGTAAATATCATTTGTAAAAACACTTAAATGCATTAAAGAATTAAAAACTAAAAAATCTATATTGCATACTTAATGTAGCAAATAAATATAACTATTTTAAAATTCTAACAATACAAGTTGAACGCAAAATAAAATAACATAATAAATTAATAAAATTATAAATAATTTTTAGTGATTATAATATAAAAATTATTAAATCAAAATAAATTATTTGTATTGAAGTTATTAAATTTTTATCTATATGAGTTAAATAATTTTTTGAGTTAATATTAATTATTAAAGTTACATAATTATTTTAAATTAAGGATAGTTAAGTTATTTAAATAGTTAATAAAGTTAAAGTGGAGCGCAATTGTTAAGAGAATGTATTTTAATGCAATTAATGGGGAATTTTTATAGTGTAATTATGACACCTTGCTATTTAGTAGTTTCATTTATAATAATAGGTAAAAATGTGGCAATGTAAGAATTTTGTTTAATTTAAATTTTTTTAAAAATAAACTCTATTTTTAAGATAAAATCTACATTTTTGTAAGAAAAATTAATAAAATATTTTATTTTTACTCAAAGTAATAATGATAAATAATAAATAATTGAACGATATAATTTTATTTTTATACTAGAATTATAGATGTATTTTCTATCTATAAAAAATTAAATTATAGTCAAAATAAGAAATAAATATAATAAAAATTTTAATCAACGTCAATAATTTATAATTAATTAAAAACATAAGTTTTGTATTATATATAGAAGACTCTCTTTCTCTCTATCTATCTATTTCTATCTCTCTTTGTGTATGTATATGGGGATTTATATGGTGTCATTGTGACGGAATATCATCAAACATAATTAGCTGTTGGATTTAAGGAATTTATTTACAATCAATTACAGCCATTGATTAAAAACTTATAACCTAAAGAATTTGTTTCTACTTTATTGGTTAAGGAGATGGTTGTTACAGTTAAAAAATAAAACTCAATTTCAGTGCTTTTTTCTTTTATTTTCATTTTGTCTCTTCTGTTTTTCTCTACGTTTATTTTTCAATCCAACTATGAGCCAGTTCATGAGCCATAAAAAGAAAAAAAAAAAAAATCTCCTAATTAAGGAAAAAGCAAGTTCTTCCTGTTAAAAATTAAATTAATCTAACACAATTTCAATACTTCTTCTTTATCTCATTGCGCCCTAGTATCAACATCTTATCACATGTAGTGAACCAAGCTTAATCTCGTAGCCGACGATCCTCGTAGAGAACATTTGTCTAATTTCATAGCATTTTATTTTTTCCTCTCCTTTTATATAAATACAATCTGTAGATTTTTTTCCTTCAACCTAGGGATTGGTATCAGTTTCTTCAATCCACCTTTTTAGATCTCATTTTCTTAATCCGTTTGGCCAAATTTACCTCCATTTTGGTTCCTTTTTTATGACGATAATTTCACAGTTTCACATGATCAAACCACCAATGATCTGGGGAGTCCAAAAGTGTGTATGTCAGTGGATATTTGAAGGCAATTGGTCTCCCTCATATTTAAAATACAACTTCACCATATATTATCATCTTGATAGATCACTTGTAATTGATCATTAACATATCTTTTCTTTGCAACAAATTAAATTTAAAAAAAAAAACAGTTAAGAGTCAAATGTAGATATAGAAAAATTAGGAATTCAACTACACTATTAGTAATTGTGTAAGTTTTTTTTTTTAATTTAAATTTCGCAGTAGCACTGTTAAATATCACAAATATAAATTTAATAAAAATAATTTAAATAAATTGACTATTATATTATAAATTATAATTTAATTTATAATACAATTTAAAAAGTACTTTTTTAAAATTTAAAAAATTAACCTTATTTTCACCAAAATAAGTTTTCCTTACAACCAGTAAATACTTCCACCAAATTTTATAGTGTTTCTTTCCTTTTAGGTTAAAATGGATTAGGAAATACCTAGTTGTGGAAAAAACAATTTCTAAATTTCATTTCTTTTTCTTAGTTTTTCAATTTTTCAGATTTAAAACAATTTATATTTCAGAAAATGAAAAGCTAAAAATCATCTTTGTGTGCCCAAATTTTTCATTGTTTTTTTTTTCTATTTTATGTTCATAAAATTTTCTATTGTAATGTTTTATCATATTTCTATGGTAACAATAATTCTTATGATTCCTATATTAATATTTGTTTGACTTAAATTTTAATCATAACAAAGAAGAATGATAATTATATCAGTTTATTAAACCATAATATTAATTAGCTGTTCATTTACATTAGCGATGTGTTTGTATTGCTTTATATAATTTAGTCATTTCTAAATTGTTTATTGTTTTTTTTAATCAATAATTATTAATAATTTATTTTTCCTTAATTTTTTAGAAAATTTAATCAAACTCTATATGTATAAACAAAAAAAAAGATAATTAATAATGAAATTGATTAAAAAAAATGAACTATAATAATAATCATATAATGGACAAAAAAGCATGGCCACTTACTTCATGATGTATTGTTAAAAAATAATAATTTTTTTGATAATAATAATAAAATAACTTTTCATGATATGTGTCCCATGCTTTAAGGTCATCTTATAGAAAATGTTGAGGGATTCCAATTGAAAGTAATAATATTATAGAAAATTATTATTTATGTTTGGATTGTATCTATACAAATAGAATTAAAATCATTAGATTACTATTTATTTAATTATACTCATTAATATATTTTATAAGTATTGATATATAAAAATAATCAATAGTTATAGTAAGACAAAAATTAATCAATGGTTCTAATTGTATTTATATTAATACAAACATTTATATCATAGGAAGAGCTTATTTAATAAATAAATTTACAACATATTTAATATTATAAATTGCATAAAAATATTATAAAATTGCATAAATAATATATAAATTTTTTAGTTTTTAGTATTTTAGTGTTTGGATTTTTTTTTTTTTTTTTACAAGTGTGAAATTGTGAAATGGTGTATTTAACAGCAGTTAAAATACTTATGTGACAAATTTTAAAATGATTTAAACACTCTACATTTTCTTCTTTTAACACTCTAATTATTATTTAGGAATACAAATTTATTTTTTAATTATTGAACTAAACTCAAAAATACTTATTCATTATTTTTATTTTAATTTAATAGTTGTATTTTAAAATTTTCACTTAATTTCAATTAAGTTAAATTATTTCACTCATTAAACAAAACTTAAAAATTTATTTTGTAAATTAATTATAATATTTAATTTTTTAAAGTTAAGTTATGTTTTACTTGTTACTTATTAACTAATTTTTTTTAAAAAAAATATTATTTTTATTTTATTTTTATAATAATGCTTTACTTTTTATTTGTATTTTATTCTAATGATATTTATTAAATTATATTAATTTAATATAATAAGGAAAAAATAATGTTTTTAAATTAGAAAAATGAAAAAATATAATATAATATTAAAGGATGCATTTAAATCAATTTATTTTTTAAAATAAGATATATAGACATTTTAAAATGTCAAATCTTCTAGAAATACTATTTTAGAAAATTTTTACCAAACCAAATACTTAATTGTAAAAATTATTTTAAATATCTAAATAATAAAAATTAAAATATACGAACACCATTTATATATTTTTTCCTTAATTATATTGCGCTTATTTTATATGGATTATGCTAAGAAAATAACTATTGAAAGGGCTAAAAAATTTAATCCTTTTGCAAATGTATTTTTATTAGTTCCCTCACCCTCAATCTCAAGAGGGCTAAAAATGAAGATAAAAAGTTTTATTTTTGTTTATTACTTTTAAAAAATTAATTAATTACAAACAATTTTACTTTTATTTTGTAAACTAAACCATATATTGAACACATTTAACTATCAATGTACTCTTACTATAATTGTGAACCCTTATTTTTAGAGATTCTTTCCTATTATAGTTATTGCATCACAACTAGATGTATTAGATATATTCAAATGTTTTGATCAATCAAAATGTGACATATATATATATATATATATATATATATATATATATATATATATATATATATATATATATATATATATATATATATATATATATATATATATATTATAAGTCTTATTAGTAGGATAAACTGTATAGATGGTCATTAAACTTTATGTTTGATTAAACTTTAATTTGTAACTTTTTAATTATCAAATTTCTATTTAAATTTTACGAATAATATTTATAATATTTTTTGGTTCATAAAAGATATAGCATTACTATTTTAGTTTAGAATTTAAAATTAATATATAAATAAGTTCATATTTTCTATATTCATATACAAATTAATAAAAAAAAACTAAAAAATATTTTGAGGGATTATCTTATTTTTGAAATAATGTAGAAATATTATTCTATTAGAGAACAGAGAAAATGTTAATATTTATTTTTATTTTTTTAATTTTTTATATAATAAACTATAAATTAATAAAATGTTAATATACATTAAATTATATTTAAATAATTTTTAAACATAATTTTTTATTGTTATTAAAATATCATTTTAATTATTACTTAGAATAAATTATACATTAATAATAAAATATTTGTATATTATATATATATTGTATATTATATTATATTATATTTAAATAACTTATAACTATAAATTAGATATGACATATGGACTTATTTGTATATTATTTGTAAATTTTGAACTAAAATAGTAATATTGAATTGTTAATGGAACAAAAAAATTTATAATGATTACATGTAAAACCTAAATAGAAAATTGGTAACCAAAAAATTACAAAATAAAATTTTGTAATAAGGTTTAGTGATCATATATATATATATATATATATATATAATTTACCCCTCATTAATAATTATAATGCACTTAAGTATTTTGTCTTTTTTTTTTTTTAACGCTGATTCAAATGTAGAAGTAGAAAAAAAAAACATTATCCCTTTTTTTGGGCGTGTGTTGAATTTATTTTAATCTTTTCCACACAGTAACTTGAAAGCAACGCTATCCCAAAAAATATTTCCTAAAAATCTTTAAGAATAAGAAATTTCTTAACGCATGGCAACTTGACAGAGACTAAGGAGAATGAGTTTGCTAAATTTCTACCCCTCTACAAGGCAATAGAAGGAGGTGATTTGGATGGTGTTAAAAGCTTACTTCATCTTCACCAAGATGCAATAAATCAAGAAATTACAGAAAACGGTTCAACAATACTTCATTTGGCTACTTTACAAGGGAACATAGAGCTTGTGCAGGAACTGCTGGAGTTAATGTCAGATGAAGCAGTTGAAATTGCTGATGATGTTGAACGTACAGCTCTATCTATCGCGGCTGAGATTGGAGCTACAAAAATTGCGGAACTCCTGGTAAAGAAGAATGAGAAATTGGTGAGTATCCCATCAGGACACCACATACCAGTCATAACCGCATGTTGTAGCGGCCATAAGGATACAACTTTGTTTCTATACTCTCAAACTCCAACCAACTTGCTACTTGAAGATTATGGAAATTATGGGGCCTGGCTTCTTTATTTTGCTATTTACCACGACATGCTCGGTAATGACTGCATACTTATTTAATGGGTTAATTGTTTGGAAAGTTATCAATTTGGTTTTATAAATTTTATTTTTATTTTTTCGTATTTATCATTTAATATAAATTTATATGGAATTTTAACGTTAAAATTTAATATAAATTTTAATTTTTAGATTAAAATAAATACAAAATTTGGTCACCACTCATATAATATTTACCCCTTCTTTAATTATATATTGTAAATATATAATATTTTTTTATTGAAAATATATTTTTTTGTTGTTGTTTCTTTTCATGTTTCACTAGACATTGCACTAGATCTGATCCAACAGTTTCCACTCTTGGCTATGAGAAACGTCGATTTTCGAATCTACTACGACACTCCTTTGAGGGCAGTTGCTCGTTTGCCTCATTTATTCCCCAGTGAATGTCAGTTGGTATTTTGGAAACAATGGATCTATTCTCGTTAGTATCTATCCATCTCTTTCAGTTTCACGATATTTTCTTCTTTTTTTTCATTTACCTGTAATCAATTTTTCAACAAATTTTAATCTTTAAAATTTGGCAAAAATATTTAATTTGGTTATTTATTCATAATTCTAACAAAATTTTGCACTTAAAATTGATCAAAAAAATTACACATAACATTTTTTTTAAAAAAAACCACCATTTGCTCTTTTTTTAATTTTCACCAAATAATACACCATGTTAAAAATAGTAAACAATTGGCCAAATTATAATATTTTTGTTAAATTTAGAGGTTAAAAAAAAATTTATAACAAATTTTTAATATTGTAATTTTAATACTAATATATCAAACCAATAATAATAATAATAATATACATAAGCTCATTTTTCATTGAAGGTATTCATGTACAACAACCTACTTTTCCGAATAACGATGTGCGAGTGCCCATTACTCTACAGAAGGGGCAAATGCAAGAAGGAAACTGTTTAGCAATGGGTATGTCTCTATCACTTATCTCTATTGTATTTATATATACGGTAAACATATATAATATTGGTTTATTTTTTTTTTTTTTCTATACAGTTTTGTTTCATCAATTTCAAATTATGCGTACAAGATTCCTATCATTTTTTGGTAAGCAAGTTATATGCCGCATAACAACATCTAACATAGTACTCTAATCCTTTTCTTTTTTAATCTCATGTTTTTTATATCGAGTATTTATGGAAGTTCTGATTATTTTAAAGTTCAAATTAAATAGATTTATAAAAGAATACAATAATTTATTTAATGGTTCAATCCAACCTTTTTTTCACTTATAAACTAACAAATGTTGGTTCCAAATTTTATTTTTTCAATGCTTCTGTTATTTTAAATTTGTATTTTGATTTGCTCCTATATTTGTTCATGAATAAGGAATCCAGCAAATTTATGACTTAAAGTTGAAGCATTCCTATGCTCTTGCACTTATACGACACATTTCTGAAGCAATATCAAAACTGAGTACAAGTGAACGCAAAGAAATAGGAGTGCATGAGACATTCTTCTTGGCTGCTAACAATGGAAAAATTGAATTTGTTATTGCCATGACTGAAGCCAATCCAAGTCTACTAGACCTCTCAAATCAAAATTTGCAGAACATACTTCATGTTGTTGTTCGAAATCGACAAGAAAAGATCTACAACCATATAATTAGTGCTCTTGGAGAAAGAAAGCAAATGTTGTCATGTCAAGTTGATCGTTCCAGAAATAATTTGTTGCATCATGCAGCCATGATAGCACCTTCAAATACCCTTGAACGCATATCGGGTGCTGCTTTACAAATGCAAAGGGAACTACAATGGTATAAGGTGATTTTCTTTCTGAACTTGTAGGATAGTACACATAACAAACGGAATCACGAAATTAATTTTTTTTATAAGTCGAACCCACAGATATCAAAATTGTTCTTTTTTTTTTCTTGATTATATTTCTAGACATTTTCATTATTTTATAATCGCTAAATGATTCAAATGCAGGAAGTAGAAAGTGTTGTGCTACCTTATTTTAAACAATATCTCAATGAAGAAAGATTTACACCCAGAAAATTATTTGCAAAAGAGCACGATGAATTAATGGTAAAGGGAGAGAAATGGATGAAAGAGACAGCACAATCATCTACCGTTGTAGGTGCTCTTATAATCACAATTATGTTCGCGGTAGCATTTACTGTTCCTGGTGGTAACAATCAAGAAAGTGGCTATCCAATATTTGCGCATGAAAATTCATTCAGGGTGTTCATAATATCTGATGCAATTTCTTTATTTGCTTCATCAACTTCAGTTATAACATTTTTAGGAGTTCTGACGTCACGTTACGCAGAAAAAGATTTTCTCATATCATTGCCTAGAAAGATGATCATCGGCCTCTCTACTCTTTTTATCTCCATTGCAGCCATGATGGTATCCTTTTGTGCTACTCTTATAATAATGCTGGATGGAAATCTCAACCTTATCATTCCGACTGTGTTGTTGGCTAGTATTCCGGTTACCATTTTCATGTTGCTACAATTTCCTCTTCTTGTTGAGATCTTCATATCCACATACCGACCAGGCATCTTTCATAGGAAAAAGAAACATTTTTTATACTTCTTTGGAAGATGCTTTTGTTCTGCATTTTTTAAATGTCTTCTTCTTCTTTGTAAGATTCTTGCATATATATATATATATATATATATATATATATATATATATATATATATATATATATTGTTATGAAATAAAGATTGAATTACTTATTTTGTTATAGAACTAAACTTGAATTTAGTAGTATTTAACTAGAAGAAAAATATTTTATAATAGAATGATTTTGAGGGAATTTAGAGAGAGTTTGGAGAGAATTTAAAGAACTATAATATTGAAAGAATTTGAAGAGTAATTTATCTTTTCTTCTTCTTTTTCTTAACATCCTCATTAATGAATTTCAATCCCTTTATATAGAGATTTTCTTTTCACTATTTGAGTACTATTCTCTCACAAGCAATATATTGTTCATTCACAAGCAATATATTGTTCATTCACATTCATAATACTCCCCCTTGAATAACAATATTTTGCAACTGCCTCGTTAAAACCTTGCTAAATAAAACTCAGTGGGAAAAACTTTAACTTAAGGAAAAAGAGTACAGTGAATGATATTCTCCCCCTCAAGTTGATATGTATAATCTTCTTTCACATAGTATGTAGATGTCGCATTCCAATATCGTGAACTTGCTTTCTAAAGATTGTAGTTGGAAGTGTCTTTGTGAAAAGATCAACTGAATTCTGACTAGACTGAATATACTTGATATCTATATGATTGTCTTTTATTAGCTCTTGAGTGTATGAAAAGAATCTTGGAGGTATATGTTTGGTTCTATCACTTTTGATATATCCTTCCCTTAACTGTGCAATGCATGTTGCATTATTTTCATATAAAATTGTTGGACTTTTATTGACTGGAAAACCACAAGATTCTTCAATATGATGTGTCATTGATCTAAGCCACACACACTTTCTACTTGCTTCATGTAGTGCAATAATTTCAGAATGATTTGAGGAAGTAGTTACAAGCGTTTGTTTCAGGGAACGCCAAGAAATTGCAGTTCCATTATTTGTGAACACATAACCTGTTTGAGATTTCGCTTTATGAGGATCAGATAAATTCCCTGCATCTGCATAACCAATCAATTCTTGTTTTGAATTGTTAGAATAAAATAAACCCAAATCAACATTTCCTCGAAGGTATCGAAGTATATGTTTGACTCCTTTCCAATGCCTTTTTGTTGGAGCTAAACTGAACCTCGCTAATAAATTAACTGCAAAAGAAATGTCAGGTCTAGTACAATTAGCAAGATATATTAGAGCTCCAATGGCACTGAGATATGGAAATTCAGGACCACGAATTTCTTCATTTTCTTCACAGGGTCGAAATGGATCAGTTTCAATATTGAGTGATCTAACGACCATTGGAGTACTTAAAGGATTTGCTTTATCCATATTAAAGCGTTTCAAGATCTTTTTTGTGTAATTTGATTGATGCACAAATATCCCATTGTGCATTTGCTCAATTTGTAAACCAAGGCAATACTTGGTTTTTCCAAGATCTTTCATTTCAAATTCTTCCTTTAAGTATACTGTTGCTTCATGGATCTCATTTTCTGTTCCAATGATATTCAAATCATCAACATATACAGCTATAATCACAAATCCGGATATTTTTTTCTTAATAAAAATGCATGGGCAAATAATATTACTCACATATCCTTTATTAATCAAATAATCGCTTAAACGATTATACCACATGCGCCCAGACTGTTTTAACCCATATAAAGATCTTTGGAGCTTGATCGAATACATTTCTTTGGGTTTTGTACTTAATGCTTCAGGCATTTTAAATCCTTCAGGGATTTTCATATAAATGTCACTATCAAGTGATCCATACAAATAAGCAGTCACAACATCCATAAGACGCATTTCCAATTTCTTAGAAACTACTAGGCTAATCAGATACCTGAACGTAATTGCATCCATAACAGGAGAATACGTTTCATCATAATCAATTCCTGGCCTTTGTGAAAAACCTTGAGCTACAAGTCTAGCTTTGTACCTTATTATTTCATTTTTCTCATTTCTCTTTTGTACAAAGACCCACTTGTATCCTACAGGTTTCACAGTTTTAGGCATAGGAATAATTGGCCTAAAAACATTTCGTTTGTTTAGTGACTCCAATTCAGCCTGCATAGCATCTTTCCATTTTATCCAATCATGCCTATTTTGACATTCCATGACTGATTTTGGTTCAGGATCATCTTTGTCATTTATGATTTCACATGCAATAGTATATGACAATATTTCATGACTTTCTTTATTTTCTATTTCTTCAGGGATATTTTCCTCACTATCAATATGATTATCTACTCCCTTTCTCTTTCGAGGATTTTTATCCTTAGAACTAATTAGTCTTCCACGCTTCTGGCGTGTTTTAGACTCATGAGTGTCTTTATTCTCAGGTTTTATTTCTGGAATTTCAATACGAGCAGGAGCATTGGCTGCTGGTATATATGATTTAGTCACTCTTTTTGTATCAGTAAATGCATCTGGCAATTGATTTGCAATTGCTTGTAAGTGCACAATCTTTTACACTTCTAATTCACATTATTTTGTGTGAGGATCCAGATGCAATAATGATGGTTCATTCCATGAAATATCCCTTTTCCCTTCTTTCTCCCTTTTTCCTAATGTTGGGAAAACAACCTTATTAAATTGGCAATCAGCAAAACGTGCTGTAAAAACATCACCAGTTAGAGGTTCAAGATATCTAATAATCGAGGGTGTTTCAAACCCAACATAAATTCCCAATCTTCGTTGAGGACCCATTTTTGTGCGCTGAGGTGGCGCAATGGGTACATATACTGCACAATCAAAAATTTTGAGATGGGAAATATTTGGCTCTTGACCAAATGCCAATTGTAGTGGGGAGTATTTATGATATGCACTAGGTCTGATGCGAATTAATGAAGCAGCATGTAGGATTGCATGACCCCAAACTGAAATGGGAAGCTTTATTCTCATTATTAATGGTCTAGCAATAAGCTGAAGTCGTTTAATCAATGATTCAGCTAAACCATTTTGAGTATGTACATGGGCAACAGGATGCTCAACAATGATCCCAGTAGACATACAATAATCATTGAATGCTTGAGATGTAAATTCACCAGCATTATCAAGTCTTACCCTCTTGATTGTATAATCAGGGAATTGTGCTCGTAATTTAATAATTTCAGCAAGCAACCTTGCAAATGCAACATTACGAGTTGACAATAGACAAACATATGACCATCTACTAGATACATCAATTAATACCATAAAATATCTGAATGGTCCACATGGTGGGTGAATTGGCCCATATATATCACCTTGAATTCTTTCAAGAAACATAAGTGATTCATTTTGAATTTTAGATGGTGAAGGTCTCAAGATTAATTTTCCGAGAGAACAAGCTGTACATGGCATTTCATTTGATTGAGGAATTCTTTGCCCCTTCAAGGGATGCCCATGTGAATTCTCAATTATCCTTCGCATCATTACTGATCCAGGATGACCTAATTTGTCATGCCATAAATTTATTATTAAAGGATCATAAGATTTTTCTTTTACTGCCATATTTGATTCAATTACATGTATATGCATGTAATGCAATCCATTAGGGAGTTTTGGTAGTCTTTCCAATACTTGTATTTTTCCTGATTCATAGGAAACTATATTTAAATATTTGTTACCATTTATAGTAATAGATTGGGTATCACACCCATTTCGATATATATCATCAAAACTCAACAAATTTCTTGTTGATTTTGGTGAAAACAAAGCTTCATCAATTATAAACTTTGTTCCATTTGGTAACATAAATTTAGCTTTGCCAATTCCTTCAATCAGATCTACAGGACTTGATATTGTTTTTACAACTGCCTTTGTGGGCTTTATTTCAGAGAAATAATCTCTATTTTTCAAGATAGTATGTGTAGTACCACTATCTGGTATGCAGAGATCTCCAATATTGTCTTTATATTGAGTACAATCCATATTAAACTTCAAAATAGATAAACACAAAATTAATCAATTAAGGTAAAAACATAAAATAATTGTAAAGTAGGACATTTTATTTAATTTAAAAATAACATACATAACAATAACATATTCTTCAGAATCAAATAAGTAATAACAATATACTTAAAATTAGAGATGTCTCAATTTCCATTGTCAGTAAAATCATCAGTAAAATCAGAAACATCTAGATGAGTTCTATCATTAACATGAGTATGATGCTCATTGAAGTTTATTTCCTTTTCTTTGCCTTTCAATGATGCCTTATAAAGTTGGCGAAGATGTGGTGGTGTTCGACAAATTCGTGACCAATGTCCTTTACTACCACATCTGAAACACACAGTTTCAGACTTATGTTGAGGCCTTTCTTGAACACCAATGATGACTGATTTTAACTTCTTTTGAGGTTGAGTCTAAGTTTGTTGTGGAGTATTATTATATTTATTTCTACGACCATGGCCAAAGAATTGACCTCTTCCACGTCCACGACCTCTACCTCTCCCACGTCCACGGCTATTGTAATTTTTATATCTGGAATAATTTGTAGCATTTGCTTCTGGAAATGCTATTGAGCCAGTGGGACGGGACTGATGATTTTTCATCAAGAGTTCATTATTTTTCTCAGCTACCAGTAGGCATGAAATTAGTTCAGAATATTTTTTAAATCTCTGCATCCTGTATTGTTGTTGCAGTGTAACATTTGATGCATGAAATGTGGAGTAAGGTTTTCTCCAGCATATCCTCATCTGTGACTGTCTGTCCACAGAATTTTAATTGTGATACTATTCTGAACATTGCAGAATTATAGTCACTCACTTTTTTGAAATCTTGAAAGCGTAAAGCTCTCCATTCATCAGTGACTACTGGTAGTATTACATCTCTTTAATGATCATATCTGTCTTTTAGATCCTTCCAAAGAACACTTGGATCTTTGACAGTCAAATATTCACATTTTAATCCTTCATCAAGATGACGACGAAGAAAAATTATAGACCTGGCCTTATCTTGCAATGAGGTGTTATTATTTTCTTTTATGGTATCAATTAACCCCATTGATTGAAGATGCATTTCTACATCTAGAATCCAAGACGTATAATTTTTTCCCGTGATGTCAAGAGCAACGAACTCAAGCTTTGCTAGATTTGTCATTATGATAACTAATAAAAAAAATATAACTCAATTATAATTCATAAATTTGATGACTACTAAAAAAAAATCAAACATGATCAGAATTTACTAATTAATTATATCATGAATGAATATTGCAAGAAATAATAGTGGTACAAAAAATGATACAATAATACTTAAAATTATATCAAATAGAAAATCATCTTCCATATTAATTATTCCTAAAACTATTATAATAGTCATGATCAAAACACAAATATAAATATACCAAATCATGTTTACAATTTAGAGTAAAGAGAGAAAGAGAAAATGTATGAATTTGTGTGAA
The DNA here is from genome assembly GCA_947683625.1 of Mallotus nudiflorus. NCBI lineage: Eukaryota > Viridiplantae > Streptophyta > Magnoliopsida > Malpighiales > Euphorbiaceae > Mallotus > Mallotus nudiflorus. The sequence goes on from CANTUR010000505.1 coordinate 304,294, forward strand.
TGAATAAAATTTATAGCTCATCTATTTATAATGAAAAATATAGCCGTTTATTACCGTTATATTACCGTTGAAAATAAAAATATAGCCGTTAGAATTTTTTTTTTTTAATATAATATATTGAGAAATAAATTATATAAAGTAAAATCAATAAATAATGTTGATATGATTATTTATAGCAAAGTGAGTTAACATAACGATATGTATAAATATGGGGCAAAACCGTCCATTAATATAAAATGGGGTATAGCCTTCCATTAACATAAATAATAAAAAAATAAATGTGCATAAATATAAATTGGTAGGAGGCATAGTCATCCATAAAGTTAGAACCATTTCTAGCAATATTTGCATCAATGGTGTAGTTAGTAAAACAAAATAAAAATAACAATTAATATAAAGTTAGTTTGAAGAAATAAATATAAATATATAAATTAGTAGGAGGCATAGTCATCCATGATAATATATAATCAACTAATATATTCATAAATATTAAATATTAAGAAATATGTACCTTATTGTTTTGATCGAGAGCTCCTCGTGCTGATAACGTGTTGTGAAATAAAGATTGAATTACTTATTTTGTTATAGAACTAAACTTGAATTTAGTAGTATTTAACTAGAAGAAAAATATTTTATAATAGAATGATTTTGAGGGAATTTAGAGAGAGTTTGGAGAGAATTTAGAGAACTATAATATTGAAAGAATTTTGAGAGTAATCTATATTTTCTTCTTCTTTTTCTTAACATCCTCATTAATGAATTTCAATCCCTTTATATAGAGATTTTCTTTTTACTATTTGAGTATTATTCTCTCACAAACAATATATTGTTCATTCACATTCATAATATATATATATATATATAATAAGTTTAATTATTATTATTATTATTATTAAATAAAGTTTTAAAAATAATAGCAATGTTATTTATTTAGCAATTTAATAGTAACTTATAATTTATTACAATTTTTATAAATTTTTTATTTAACTAATTATATGATATCCCTTCAATATTTTTTTATAAATAATTTTTCTTAACTCTAGAACTAATTTCACATAGAAAAAAATATATTATATTTATAATTAACCATAAAAAAATAAAAAAAATCATTACTTTTTTAAATAAAAAATTAAAAAAATAAAAGTTATATTTTCTTTATATAAAAATTTAAATATTATACCCCAATAAACTTATAATTTATTACAATTGTAGTAAATTTTTATTTGAGTTATGATACTTTATTTCTTCAATATTTTTAATATAAATAATTTTATTTACTCAAAAATTAATTTAATGTAATTTTTAAAATTTAACTAATAATTAATTGATAAATATTAATTAATTTAATTTTAACTTTCTTTTATTAAATTTTATAAAGATATCTAAAAATGATCATTATACTATTTTTATTATAGAAAATATACTTTCAAACAAATTATATACTCTATTTTTTATTTATTAATTTTTAATTAATAAAAATATTTACTTTTAAAATAAATTATATACTTTTCTTATTTTCATAAAATTTATTATTTTGATTTTAATTATTTACTTATTAAATTTAATATAAAAAAACTTATAAAATTATGTTCTAATTTGATTTATATTAGATAAAATATAAGTAGACCTAATTAAAATAGGAAAATATATTTTTAACAAAATTACTACTAAAAGATTAATTAATTTAATTTTATTAGAGAGAAAATAAAAATTAACACAATTAAAATAAGAAGCATACTTTCAATTAAATTAGAATTATATCTTAATTAATTTCAATTTTATTAGAAATAAAATAGAAGTTAACATAATTAAATTATGAAATATACTTTCAATTAAATCTATATATATATTAAATGTAAGCTCTAAAGTCATTAAGTCCAAAATTTGACACGTATCCCTATCATAATTCAGCATTCACCTCAAAAAGTTGATGTGTTAGATTCTAAAAATTCACAATAATTTCTCTTAAAAAAAAAAAACACTTATTTTAAATGTATTATATTAGAGTTCTTCAACAACTTAACTTATTTGCCTACAACTGGGTTTTCTTAGCTCTTCTGGATCACATCCTCCTCCATTTTTTCAGGGTATACCCTTCTCTTTTTCTCTTCTATTTTATTTTTGTTTCTTTATTTGTTCTCTGTTTTTGGGTAATGAAAAAGTTCTCATTTGCTTATGATTTAATTGATTTTCATTTGGGTTGGATTTATTTATTTAATGCTTGATTTAATAGGATGTATGTGCTTATTCTGTATGTGAGCTTTTCTACGATTTTCTCATTGTGTCAATTAATCAACTGATTTTGCATTTTTTCTTTTATGATCAACTTGCTTGCATATTCTTTGTGTGCTTTGAACTTCATTTTGTATATTTGATTTATCTTACTATTTTCTCCAATGGTTTTCTTTTTGTAGTAAAAATTGTTGGGTGAGATAACTAAACTAAAATCCATTATCAGTCCCCATTTTCTCGACTCCATTTCAACCTTATGTCTATCATGTATTCATCATCTTCTGTCTTTGTCTCTGTTTTATTTTGTGAAGATAGAATTTTGTGAATTTTGTTTTCTTATGTTATTCACCTTATGAATTTTGCAATTGAAACAAGCAGCCTTATATTGATTAGTCAATTGGTTTTTCTATTGAGGTAGCCTATAACTAGACTCTTGCCATTGTCTTAATAGTCTATTTACGTTGCTTTTCCATTATTTAATATGAAAATAATAAAATCTAATCAATATTAATGATGAATGATAGTAGCAAAAAATTTGAACTAAAAATCTCCACAATTCTCATGTAGGATTATAATACTAATTAAACTATTTTCATTGTCATTGATAACTTCACTTTGTACCTTATTTTTCTTTGTTTTTTATCTTTCATTTTGCTTCATTAATTGAACTTGCAACACCTAATGTTATCATGTAACATCAAATTCCATGTAAAATTTGTATGTAATAGAGAATCATTTATTTAGTGCATATATCATGGTACCCTTATTGAGCATTTTTGTGTTACAAGTGTAATACCCTATATATATATAATTATTTGAATAAAAAAAAAGGATATATTTTTTCTCAAATAGTATTAGTAATAGTTATTTTTGCATTATATTATATTATATTTGTGTTAACATTATATTTAGGGTTAAATATTGATTTAAATGTGTATATTAAAGTAATTTGTGTATATATGTATGTATAAGTAGTATATGTATATATATATATATATATATATATATATATATATATATATATATAGTACTAATGTTTATCTATATACATACATGCATAAATATATGTTAATATATAGTTATATATATTATTATATTAATGGTAATTAATATGTATATATATAATTAGTGTATATATTTCATGTAGTATATGTTTATGTATATATATATATATATGTATATATATATACATACACTAATTTTTCACCTAAACTCATGTATGTATAACAACTATATTATATATATACATATATTAGTAAGTTTATAATATAGTATGTATATATATATATATATATATATATATACATATAGAATATATTGAAGAGAAGAAGAAGAAACCGAAGCTTCAACCTCTCCCCACCGCGCGACGCCCTCGACTGCCACCATCACTGCGCCTCCCCCATCTCCGACCACCATCTGCTGCTTCCTCCTCCTTCTCCCTCACCTCTGGTCGCCTGCAGAGCTGCCGGAAACCGTTGGAAGGGAAGAAGCCAAGAGTTGCTCCAAAAATCGCCCAAGCTTCGTCCAGCCACCATTTCCCTCCATTCCGGTGCCAATCTCCTCCCCTTGCACCGGTGAGACACATTCCAAGCTTAGTTTAAGCTTTAATCTCGTTTTTGGTTGAGTTTTGAGGATTGTTAGTTTTTGGACTCTAGGGTTTTGAATTTTTTTTAACTTGCTCTAGCTTGATTCATGCAAATTTCCTTTTCAAATGTGATTCCTAGTAGCTCAATCTACCTCTAGGAATTTTTGTATAATTTTTGGAATTTATTTTGATTTTTGGTGAATTTTTGAATATTTTAATATTATTTTAGGAATTTTCGGGAATTAATTATAAAAATAATAAATAATAATAATATTTGGTATTTTGGTGTTATTATGAGTTGATATTAATTTTAGGGTAAAGAAAATAAATTTTTTTTTAATATTATACAATTTTTAGGAATTTTTATACTTTATGTCAAAATTTAATTATTAGGCTAATTATATTTTTTTTAGAAGAAATTAAAAGCCATTAATATTTTTTAATTATATTAAGAATTTAACATTGAGAAAATAAGTTTTGGATGATTAAATAATTTTAAGAAATTTTTTTTAGTATATATAGCACATTATGTAATTTATATATATTCTAGGGGTAAAAATGTAATTTTTCACTAAATATGGTAAAATATATATTTTAATTAGTCTTATTAATATTTAAAGGGTTTAAACAATTTTTATAAAATTAATTTATTTTTCTATCTAAGTAGTGTAAAATTTTAAATATCGAATTCCCAATATATATATATATATATATACATATAATACATTACAATAGTTTAATTTGGATTGAAATTATATTTTTAATGATGGAATACAAATTTAATTGTTTAATTTTGAATAATTGAGATTTTATATATGTTTGTCTATTTTTAGTATATGTGTATGTGAAATATGTGTTTTTAGAAAAATGTTAATAATTCTCGATATTCTGTTGAGTTGTGATCTCGGTCGAGGCTGAGTGTAGTTTTGAGAGCCCGACTCGAGTGTGGATGTTGTGGATATTAGAAGTGTATTTTCTATGCAGGTCTGGCTCTACCTTCGGTAGAGAGATGTTCGTTTTACATAGGAGACTCTGCCGAAATTTCGGTAGATTTTCTCGTAAAACGTGATACTCATAAAAATTTCTACTGTTAGTTAGGTTATCCTGTCTGTCGAGTCTTGTCCAATCTTTCTCGAGTCAGTCTGGGAAATTCATTGTTTTGTTGATTTATGATTTCAATTCCATAGTCATGTTTTAAAAGTCGATTATTATTTTCTTTTAGAGCATATCGGAGCAGAAGCTGTGAGACCGAGGCAGACACGTGGTTGTCAGCCTTCGCATTCATCCTGTAAGTCAATAGAACGATCTGTGCGTGTGTTTTATTTAAAGAATTCATGTGCTTGTATTTCTATTATATTGATTATATGATTTATTTTAATTTAATGCTATTATTTACGATTTAAATGCATTTTATTTATTTAAAATCGATTTGAGAAATTTTGGTAGAACGGGCTATCTGGTGGGCTTCACCAGGACTATGTGCACATGGTAGAGATTGAGAGATGGATCCGATAATTGTATGATTGATGAATGTTAAACTGGGATGGGTGCCTCGGTAGAAGCCTTTGCTCTCAGAGACCGCCAGTGATTGGAAAGTCAATAATGGACTGGGATGGGTGCCTCGGTTGATGCCTAGCTCTCGGGGACCGCCCAGTACCATTTATTTGGATTAAGTGAATGACTACGGCTTGGTGCCTCGGTTGATGCCTTTGCTCTCGAGGACCGGTAGTCTAATTGGAGTAAGTAGGCCCGGTTGGCCATTTAGATTTTGGATTTAGGATTCTACCGAGATTTTTCAAAAGCTATACTTATATATTATAAATTATTTTCACTATAAACATATATAGTTTTCAAAAAGGCTTTCAAACCGTACAACTCTTTATTGACTTACTCAGTGAGGTCTGATTCCCCTCAATTTATTTTTTTCAGGAGCTTGGGAGTTCGACCTCAGACTACCTCTACGCCGGGTTTCTTCTTCACCGGTTATTTTATGTAGGTCATTGTAAGTTGTACTGTGTGTTTAATCTAGGTTGCTGCAGTAGTATATGTATTAAGGATTTGTATGGTTTAAATATAATTGTGTAAGTTATTCGTATAAACTACGCTTATGTATAAGATTTAAATTCGATTTATAATGTGAGACGTTGAAGCACATTATTATTTAAGCAGTTGAATTTGTGTAATTTGAGAAAAATCAGGTTTGATAATATGTTCTGCTATTAATTAAAGTTTAAAATATGAAATGGTTTTATTTTCTTTTCCTTTAGGCTTACTACGGATTTCGGGACCCTTATGCATATCCATTCTCTAGTACCGGTCACGTGCCCCTCGGGTTCGGGTCGTGACAACAAGCTAATTGAAAACATCAAATTGGTAGTGGCATATCTTAGAATGACGCTTTTTGGAATTTGGTGAATCGTTGTAACCCTTTTTCTTAGTTATTTCGACAACATTTTTGTTGTTTGAATATTGAATATATATATTTACATCTCTTATCCAACTTTCAACATTACCAAATGGATGGTATTATACATAATTACTCAGGTGAGTTTGCCTTCCCTTTTGTTATCCTATAGCTTGCTTTCCCAGCTCCACAACAGAGCTACGGAAATAGAAGATTTTGTTACTGCTATTAATAATTAAATTCTCACACAATTCTATTACCAAAGTAGTCTACTACTGCATTTATTTATTCATTTTAATTTCTCTATTTTAGGAAAGAAATCAAAAAATGTAATCGAGTTGCAAATCGGCATAAAGGTAAAATTGGGTTTTTTTAAAAACTTTACTTACCCATCTGATGTTGTTGTTGGGTTTATGATGATGCAATTTTGGTTTTAATCATTGTTATTAATAAAAATTATAGTAAAAGACTAGCTTGCTTAATTCATATTGTGTGTATATTAGCTAAATGGGTTTAGCTAGAATTTTAGTTTATTTGTGGCCTTCTCTGGCTATTAGGTTTTGATTTAGAGTTTAGTTTTCAACTTCATTTGTGATAATTTACTGTATGTTAACTATATACGTGTATTTTTATTTTGTCTTTTTTCTTTAGCATTCTAGCATGGGCTCAAATCGCATCAAATCTAGGCTCTTAAGGGAGATAGAATTAAAAATACACTACATAGTAAGTGGCGTTACAACTTTTGGTTGCTTTATTAATTTTTACATCATCTGTCTACAATCTACATCTTTCATTTATATTGTATCATTTCAGGAGAAATTTCAGGAGAATGAAATTTAATTTTATGATTAATCTTGGCATGGCTACCTTTTTTTTAGTTAAACTTCAAGGCTTCAAAAGCTGAATATAGCTTATTTTGCAACATTCTTTGGAATGGAATTACATTTTCAAAGAATATTACAAGGTTTGATCTTTATTTCATAGCTGGAATTATAAGGGTTATTTTTGTTTTATGTTTATCAATTTCTTCAAAGCATAAGTGTGGATTATCTAGAAGGAACTAATGAAAATATTCATTTTTCAGACTCCATAAAAAATATTGATGTACAAACAATAATTCTCTCTCGATTTGATTTGATTTTCATTGTGAACATCAAAAGAGACTACAGTCAAAATAAGATACTTTTCAAATATCTTGCTTAATATGGCCATGTAATATGCTGTAATCATTCTTGTATTCCCAGTTGTTTTACATTAAGGCATATTCTATATTATCATATGTTCTATTACATTAAGCCATATGTGAGGGTGAGTTTTTACTTTTAAAATTTATAGATTTTTAACTAATTCTAACACCTAATAAATAACATGGTTTTTTTTTTTCAATGATTTGAGTCGTAATTATTATTGATTTTTTTTTTTTTTTGTAATTTTAGACTTTCCAAAAACTATGATAGTCGACTGAATTGAAATTCAAATTTAATTTGCCCTGTGAAAAAGGTATTTCTTTGTAGATTGCTAGGGGCAGATTCTACTCAAAGCAATAGTAGAATCAATAGAATTGTTGAATACATTGAGGAAACTCTTTCTTCTTGTCACTCATCTTCTGTGAAGCTGATAAAAGTTTTTATTTTTTTCAGGTTGTATTTTTTGTCATGTCTTGTTGCAGTAGTTGAAGACTTGGACATATCTTTTTATCATAATTTTGTATTATTTTTTAACACAATAAATTTATTAAATATAACTTTTAGTTTCTACTTTATTTATTTAGGATTTGTTTAATTAAATTGTTGTTGATAACTATTAATTGTTAGCTGATAACAGTTGCTATTAGTTAATAATTGATAGTTAATTAATATTATATGTTTAGTGAAATCATTTACAACTACTATTGATTTTTTTTTGTTAAATAACTATTATAGATATTAATTAATTTTATAATATTTTTAAACCTTACATTTATTATAATTTATTTATTTATATTTTGAATTGTATTTCATTATACATATTAATATTAATAAATATTTTACATCTATAATTTTTAAATATTGAAAATAATAATAATAATAATAATAATAATAATAATATAATTATTATTATTATTATTATGTTTGTGTGTATATATATAATAATATAAATATTTTTTTATATGCATATATAAAAGAAAAAATTAACATATAAAAATATAGTTATTAGTTTAATTTAAAGAGATAAGAATATTTAAATAATTATATTTAAATACATGAATTTAATTAAATAATTTATTTAAATATATATGAGTTGGTGAAAAATTTCAAATTAAAATTTTTATGAACTGAAATTATTTAAAAATCTAACAGCTATTATCTCCTATTTAAAAATATCAACCAAACGAATTATTCCAATTGTTAAAAAGTGAAAAACTAACCGCTATATCATAATATATAAAACAAAACCTGTATTGATATATGAAGCTGAACGCTGATTTTACTGTTCATGTACAGTAACCCCTGAAACGTCGCCGTTTGCTTTTTAAAAAAAATGAAAAAGGCGAAAAGACCTGGACAAGGACAGCTGCCTACCACTTATCTCCTTTCCTTTTTTCTTAATTTTTAATTTGTTTTTCATATATATTTTTTCGTATATAAACACACATTAAATCTAATTTTTTTAGAATAGCATACAAATTAATATTTATTCATTATTAGATATTTATTTATTCATTATTTATATTGAATAAATATATTTATATAAGTAATAAATTATCTCAACCAATCAAATTACTTAAAAAAGTCTAAATTTAAAATATATATATATATATATATATTATTTTTATTTTAATGCTAATTTTTAAAATCATAAATAAATTAATCTCTCTAATTAGGTTCACTTAGATTTTATCTCTAATAAAAATTAAATTAATTAAAATATAATTCTAATCTAAATAGAACTATAATTTCTACTTTAATTAAGTCAACTTCTATTTGTCTTTAATAAAATTTAAGAGAATACAAAATTTAGATGTAATTTTGTTAAAAATATTTTTTTATTTTAATTAAATAAATATAAATTAAATTAGATAATACATTTAATAAATCTTATTAAATTAAATTTCATAAGTATATAAATGAAATTAAAATAAAAAATATTTATAAATTAATTAATTACGAAAAAGATTAACATAAAAGATGTTGAACTATTAAAATTATAATGAACACAAATCTATTACATTATAATACTGAGTACCTATATAAATAAAAAAAAATAAAAAACAAGTGCCTAGAATATTTTTAGAAATTTTGCTAAAATTTATAAGAAAATGACTAATTTTAAATTAGTTAAATATATTTATCTGATAAATAATTATATCCATAAATTTTTTTTAATGTTAGTTCATAGATTTTTCATATAAACAAAATAAAAATGTTATAATTGTTAAATATGCTATTAAATTTTAATAAAAAAAATTAGCTAATAATCATTATCTAATTATTGACTAAAATTGTTTTTAACAAAATGGTGGATAGAAAGGTTTTAGAGTAAAAAAAATAGAAAATTTACTGATGAAATATAGTTTTAAAATAGAAAATTTACTTAGATTATACTATTAAATTAAAAATTATATCTTTTTACTTGAATTTAATAAAATATATATTTTGATACTTTTCATTTTCCATTCATAAATTTTAAAAATTGTACCTTCAAATAATTAGTAAATATGTAAAGTTATTTAATCCAAAATTAAAGTTTATTTTACAAAAAATGGGTCCAATAATAATAAAAAATCATGCTTACTTTTAATGTATTACTACTTTTTTTTTTTTTCTCATCAACGATAAACTGGACAAATGATTTCATATTACACTTTCTTGGACTATGTTACAAGGAGGAGTTGTGCAAAAAATATTTTTGATTTTTTCTTTATTTCAAAATGCAACTTAAAATAATTAAATTTGAATTTTATACTTAATATGTGAATAATTAAATTTTTAGATGTATAAACTATTATATTTTAGTTTTCCACTACAAAGCATGGGTAACTTTTCTAATACTTTATAAAACCGAAGTAAATAGAGTTATTCAAATTGTTTGTTGTCAGGTTGTTATTGTTATTATTTTTTATTTTTTTAGTTATTTTTTAGTTGTTGTTAGGTTTTTATTAATTTTTTTATTATTTTAAGTTATTTTTTATCCTATTTTTAGTTGTTTGATTTCTTAAATATTAAAAAAATTTTAGTAAATAAGTGAGTTAAAATTTTTAGATGTGAAGTATATGGTTTTCACTAAATAAGTTCAATGAATATTGTTGTTTTTTTGTTGTAACGACAACCAAAAAACAACAATAACTCAACAGCAACTAAACAACAATTATCAAAAACTAAAAAATAACAACCTAACAACTACAATTTGACAACAACCAATTGACAACAACCAAATAACAATTTAACAATCTAAAAAAGGGCAACAACAACCAAACTGTAAAACAATAGCCCAAAAAAAAAAAAACCACAGTCTCACGAAAACAACCCAAAAACAACCAGAAGAAATCAATGAATAACAACAACCCAACAATAACCAAACAACTAGACAATAACCAAGAAAATCAAAATATTTTTAGTTATTATTGGTAATTTTATTTGTAGTTAATTATTTTTATGGTAATTGTATTATCAAGTTGTTATTAAACTATTAATATAAAAATTATTATTTGTATATTTAATAAAATGCTATGTGTTTTGATCATTTTAAAACTTCCCAATGTACAATTCCAAGCTACTACCAACAAGTAGGATCAAATACCCAGAGCCCTAAGGCTCTGGCGAGGGACGATCATGATTCATGTTCCATTTGTTCTTGCTTGTTTATCCAAAGGTTTGATACATAGTTCTTTGGTTTCAAATTCAATTATTGCTAGCCAATTGTAACACCATCATGTTTAAACAATTCGATATGACACAAATAGATTTGAATTTATTATAAACAAGTTTAGGTTATGAACACATAATAACCCCATTTAATTTTTTCGTGTGTATATATATATGATGCATTAATACAATAACATATATAAATATTTAAATTATTGAGTTTTATTATTCAATAATGCTTGGATATTTGTTAAATAAATTTAAATTATTAAAAATAATGAAATTTTATGTATTTATAATAGAATTATGTATTTTTGGTGTAAGTTAGTATTATCAATTGTGTTAATAGAGATACATAGTTTTGATATATATTACTATTATTATTAATTAAATTGATAGTGTAAATTAGCATTCATATTAAATATTATTATTAATTAAATTTATAGTGTAAATTAGTATTCATATTAGATATTATTACTAATTAAAGATAATTTAAATACTAAGTAAATATTATATAATATTTAATTTAATATTAAGTAAATAAGCATAATAAAAATATTAAAGTTATATAATTTAGTGTTAATTAATATTAATATTAAAAAATTACATAAATTTGACGTAAATTATTATTCATAATTTAATATCATTGAAAGTAAGTAATTTTGATATAAATAATTAGATTTATATTAAGTATTAGTTTCAAATAGATACTATATAATACTATTATTACGTAAAAAATTTAGATTTTTAAATATAATGAGAATTACATATTATAATGAAATTATATAATTTTCATTAATTTAATTTTAATATTATATAAATATAATATTAATTTAAATTATTATTAAATAGTAAATAAATACTATTTGAATTATGTATAAATACAAATAATTTAAAATATTAATTATTATTTAGGATTTTAATTTTAAACATTAGAACATCATATTATTTGTATATTTACTTGGTTTTTTTTTTATGACATTTTGTGATTTTGAAAGTAAAATGTATTAAAGCGTGTTAAAACATGTTCTTACTGTATGTGTTTATAGCTTGTATAAGTTTTTTTTTTTTTTTTTGAAAAATTGTATAAGCACATTTAAACCATACAGCTTAAACATATTATATAGTTCGTATCGTATTACCTATTTGTGTTTAATTTTATAATTTTAACACAATTAATTAATCGGATTATATTCAAATTCATCGTATCATATTGTACTCCTATCTTTGATACCATCCGTTTATAACCCGTTCCTACCTCTAGGTTCAATCATGCGTAGCAGAAGAAATCAACCAGATGGTCCTACTATTATTACTATAATTACATATGTTAGGTGAAGACTTGCTCAGTCATGTTCATTGTATTTGGCAAGGAAAAATTACAAATTTGGTCAAACTTTTGTAGTTTTTTTTAGAAAAGTATAGTAATATAGGATTTTTGAAAGATTTAATGTTAATTGGATATTGATTTAGACCAAATAAAATCTATTTCTATCACAGTTATTAATTATATCATATGTCATATATATTATATTATTTAAAGGATAAAATTAACTTTATTAAAGATTATACATTGACAGAAATAACTTTAACATTAACTTTTACCGCAAACATAAAAGGTGACCGAATAAAGGTAATTTTATCTTTTAAATAATACAATATATATGGTAAATGACATGATTAATAATCAAGATAAAAGTGAATCTTATTTGATCTGACTGAACATCCAATCAATATTAAATTAACTAGAGATACTACATTAATATGTTTTTCTAAAATTCAAATAATTGATTGTAAAAAAAAAATTTAAACACTCAAATAAAATAATTACAAAAGTTGAGATACCAAATTTATAATTTTTCCTATTTGGCAATAATGGAGCTCTATCTCTTATTTTCTTTTAAATTTAAGGGGGACAATGATCACGGATTCAACTATAATTATTTAAGGATAATTATAATTAGTCCTATGAGACCATAATTATTTCTTGGTCTATCTCTTTTAAAAATAAATTAAAATTTCCTTAAATTTAATTCTGTAAACTATTTTTCCTTTTCATTAATTAACATAAAAAATATATATTTACTTGTAATATGTTATTAATTTATGCAAATATACCACTATATATTAACTACTTTTTTGTTTAATTTTTTATGCTGCTTTATACTATCAACGCTAAAATTAAAAAAATCATTTATTTATTATAATTAGTATAAATAAACATGTATAATTAGTGTAATTATTTTTAAATTTTAAGAATGAATATATATATGTGTAACCTCAATTACTAAAATGAGATAAATTGTTTCAAATTCAAGTTACGCACTAAAGTTCTAGATCAATGATACTCATAGTGAGCTACTTTGCACGAAACGAAAAAAAAAAGATTTTTTTTGGATGAAATTGCCCCATATGCATTCACTGGGGGCAATTTCTTTTTGAGGGTCAAATTTGAAAAATCATAGCCTGCTTTTTATAACAGGCCGCTACGTTAAGGTTCTTTATATAAATATATTAAAAACCAAAAAAGTTTTTCAAAAATAGTGTTGACATTAAAAACTTCAAAATTGTTATAAAACAGTTTATAGATATTGTCCGTTTTGGTACTTCAGGACCTCACGGTTTTAAAACGCGTCTAGCAGGTTCGAGGGCCTTCAGGGCCAACCTCATGGGCCATCTGTAGATACTGTCCGCTTTGGGTGCTTCTGGACCCTCACGGTTTTCTACGCGTCTACAAGTAAAGGCTTCAGGCCATGCTTATAAGCACGCACACAATCCCGTGTGCGAGCGATGTGGGGAACTTCAGGTTCACAACACACCCTCCCATCGCGAGTATCATGCTGATAACGTGTTATAAACGGCTTGTAGATATTGTCCACTTTGGTACTTCAGGACCTCACGGTTTTAAAACGCGTCTAGCAGGTTCGAGGGCTTTCAGGGCCAACCTCATGGGCCACCTGTAGATACTGTCCACTTTGGGTGCTTCTGGACCCTCACGGTTTTCTACGCGTCTACAAGTAAAGGCTTCAGGTCATGCTTATAAGCACGCACACAATCCCATGTGCGAGCGATGTGGGAACTTCAGGTTCACAACAAAAAATTAATTTTTTTAATTTTTTCTTTTAAATATAAACCATTCTGTTGTCACCCTTATTTTCATGGTTGTTTTCTTTTTCCAATATTTTTTTTTCTTTTTACTTGTTTTTCAACTTTTTTTTGCTTTATAATTTTTTCTCAACACTTTATTTGTTTTTTTATCAACATTTTTCTGTTTTATATTGTTTTCATTTAGTTTTCCTCAATTTTTTTGCTCAATATTTTTTCTATTGTCTTCATTTATTTTTTCTCAATTTTTTTTGCTCAATATTTTTTTCTATTGTCTTCTTTTTTTTGCTAAACATTTTTTTTCTATTTTTATGTTACTATCTTTATCTTTTTTTTTTTCAACATTTTTTTCCTAATGTTTTCATCTTTTTTTCCAAATTTTTTTGTTCAACGTTTTTTAAAAAATTTTTATGTTATAACCCGATATTTTATAAATTATTAAATTAATTTTCTAATATTTGTAGTGTTAATAATTATTTTATTAAATCATAATATTTAATTATTTTATGAAATTAAATTTGAATATTTAGTGTTGAATATTATTTTAATATTATTTTTATTTTTTGAAATTATTTATTTTTCTGGAATTATTTAATAAAAAAATACGTATTTTTCAAGTTTGGTTACTGTTTACAGTCCCAGGTGGGTTCGGAAATTTTCTTATTTTTATTAAATTCTATATATTATTTAGAGCAAGTTTCATTAAAGAAGTTTATTAAAATTGTATACCAAATTTTTATTACAAATTTTTGAATATTTATGCCAAAAATGAATTTTTTGAAAAAATTAGTATAAATTGGTAAATTTTATGTTTCAATTGAAATTATGGTGAATTATGACGTTTTGGATAATTTTTGAGTAATAAATTCTATTAAAATAATGCTATTTAATTTCAAGAAAATTTGAATAAGGACCTTTATAATAAAAATTGATTTTAATGTGAATTTTATTAATTATTTTATAAATAAATGTCTTTTATGCTTTATTTGTGTAAATAAATTAATTTTGATATTTAAATGGAATTTTATTGATTTATATTGCGATTTGTAAAATTGATTCTCACTTGGGCATTAAGTGTAGTTCGGAGGTCTAACCCAAGATTTGGAGTTGTTGTAGTTAGTTGAAATATTTTTCTATGCAGTGTTGGCTTTTATTTCGTGTAGAGATATGTCCTTTTTACAGAGAAAACTCTGCCGAATTTTCAGTAGATTTCACGTAAAACGTGACATCGAATTTATTTTAGTATAGTTATATTTTAATTGAGTCTTTCCTTATAAATCTATAATTTATGCGATTTCCATTTTTGATTCTCTTTTTAATTATTTCTTTTTTTTAGCCGCGCCTTTAATCAAGTCGATAGATCGGGATTGAGCGCGACTGCACAAAGGAGCGCATTCAACTTGTAAGTTAATAATTGAACTGTATATAGAATAATTATATAAAGGTATAACTAATTGATTTATTAACTTTGTTTGCAATTAAGATATATATAATTATATTAGCATGTTTATACCATTGTTATAATTCAATATTTTATAAATTATTAAATTAATTTCTGAGATTTGCAGTGTTAATAATTATTTTATTAAATTATAATATTTAATTATTTTATAAAAATAAATTTGAATATTTAGTGTTGAATATTATTTTTATTATTTTTATTTATTTTTTGAAATTATTTATTTTTCTAGAATTATTTAATAAAAAATAAGCATTTTCGGGTTCAGTTACTGTTCATAGTTCTGGGTCCGGAAATTTTCGTATTTTTATTAAATTTTATATATTATTCATAGCAAGTTTTATTAGGAAGTTTATTAAAATTGTGTACCGAATTTTTATTACAAATTTTTGAATATTTATGTCAAAAATGAATTTTTGAAAAATTAGTATAAATTAGTAAATTTTATGTTTCAATTGAAATTATGATGTTTTGGATAATTTTTGAGTAATAAACACTATTAAAATAATTTTTATGAATTTATTCCTATTTTAACTAATTATGAGTAATTATCGAAAATTTATGAGACTGAGGAATAACGTGAAGGAACACACGTAGGAGACTGAGGTTGAGATGCAGGTGGCTTACCCTTATGTTTTTCCTCGATAAATTCTTATATTCTGTTATTTTTATTTGAAATTTGAAGATGAATTTTTATAAAAGGGAAAAATTGTTATAACCCGATATTTTATAAATTATTAAATTAATTTATGAAATTTGCAGTGTTAATAATTATTTTATTAAATTTATAATATTTAATAATTTTTTGAAATTAAATTTGAATATTTAGTGTTGAATATTGTTAAAATTATTTTTATTTATTTTTCTAGAATTATTTAATAAAAAATACGTATTTTTTGGGTTTAGTTACTGTTCATAGTCCCGGATCTGGAAATTTCCTTATTTTTATTAAATTCTATATATTATTTAGAGCAAGTTTCATTAAGGAAGTTTATTAAAATTGTGTACCGAATTTTTATTACAAATTTTTTAATATTTATATCAAAAATGAATTTTTGGAAAAATTAGTATAAATTGGTAAATTTTATGTTTCAATTGAAATTATGGTGAATTATGATATTTTGGATAATTTTTGAGCAATAAATACTATTAAAATAATTTTTATGAATTTATTCATATTTTTGCTAATTATGGGTAATTATCAAAATAATATTCGAATAAAATAGTATTTATAATTTTATGATTTAAATAAGTTTTTGGTTGCTTATTTGTAAAATTGAATGATTTAATAAATTTTTGATAATTAAATGCTATTTAATTTTAAGAAAATTTGAATAAGGACCTTTATAACAAAAATTGATTTTAATGTGAATTTTATTAATTATTTTATAAATAAATGTCTTTTGTGTTTTATTTGTGTAAATAAATTAATTTTGATATTTAAATGGAATTTTATTGATTTATATTGTGATTTGTGAAATTGGTTCTAGATTGGACATTAAGTGTAGTTCGGATGACTAATCCGAGATTTAGAATTGTTGCGGTTATTTGAAGTGTTTTTTGGTGTAAAGTTGGCTCTACTTCATGTAAAGAGATATTCGTTTTACAAAGAAAATTTTGCTGAATTTTCGATAGATTTTTCATAAAATGTGACATCAGGTTTATTTTAGTAAAGTTGTATTTTAATAAAGTATTTCCTTAGAAATTTAGAATTTATAGGATTTTCATTTTGATTTTCTTTTTATTTATTTCTTTTATTTAAATGCACCTCCAGCCGAGTCGACAAGTCATGGTCTAGCGTGACTGCGTAAAGGAGCACATTCAACTTGTAAATTAATAACTGAACTGTGTATAAAATAATTATATTAAATATAAATGATTGATTTTGATAAATAAGAGAATTTATTATAAGAATATCTATTAAAATTAAATTCTCTTATTATGGCTATAGTATATTAGCATGTTATGTTAAATTTCACATGATTAGTTAACTTTATTTTTATTTTAATTTATTGTAATCTTCATTATTTTATTTATTTTAAATAAATTACGGTAGAATGAACTATTTAATAAATTTTTATCAGGATCGCATGCGCACCGGTAAAATTGAGAGTGAGTATTGAAAGTTATACGGCTCAGTTGATGCTTTGCTCTTGGACGTAATTTTTATATTATTAAGACCAGTAGCTCGGTGATACTTTGCTCTCAGGAACCGCCAGTAATTATCGATTTAAAAGAATTGACTGTAGCTGATAGCTCGGTTGATACTTTACTTTCGAGAACCAGCAATCTTTAGTTTATAAAAGAGCCTAAAAACTATTAGAATTGTAAACTAAAGTTATACCTAGTTTTCTTATAAAAATAATTTAAAAAATATTATTATATTTTATATAGTATTTTATGATTTTTAAATATTTGATTTTGGTAAAAGAGAATTTAAATAAATCAACCGTTTTAAAATTATAAATTATAAATTTTATATTTTCATAAATATATTTTTAAAGAAGATTTTTATAATATATATATATTTTTATGAACTTATTCAATGAGGTCTGATTGCCCTTAATTATTTTTTCAAGATCTTAAAAGTCACCCATCAGTCATCTTACTTTACGCCGGATTTCTTTTTCTTTGACTAATTTATTTAGGTTAATATGAGATGTATTATTATTATATATGTGTTTTAAATCTAAAACACTGCAGTAATAGAAATGATTAACTATTTTATGGATTGTCATATGTATTAAAAATTTGTACTAAAGATAATTATTATAGTTTATCAAATATTGTTTTTTGATATCATTGTTATTGATTCTTATTAAATTATTTTATTTCATCATTGTCCTTATTTTACTGAAATTTTCCTTAAGGTTTACTATGAATTTTTGGTACTTTATATATTCTTATTTTCTAGTGCCGATTACATGCCCTTTTGAGTTCGGGTTGTGATATTTTAAGATAATGTCTTCATTTTATTCTCAATATTTTTTTTCTCACTATTTTTTTCCTTAAGACTTTTTTTAAATGACTAATTATGAACTAAATATTTTCAATTTTTGTCAAAGCAAACAATAAAAATCTTCAACTGTTGTTACAATAATAAATAAATAAAATTTTCTCCTTTTATATTTTTAAAGAATAAGGATTTTATTTTTTACTTTAATTTATTTATTAAAATGTCAGACAACCTTTTTTTAGAAGTTTATTTGATACTTATTGATGTGACAAGTTTATAATACTTATGATGTATTTATGACATCAACAAACAAAACACTGAAAAAAAAATCAAAACAACTGAAAACAATAATTGAAACAACAAAAATTAACAAAAATTTATGGTTATTGATTGTTGTTGATTTTTATTAATTTTTAATAATTTTTCATTTTTAATAATAAAATGAATGCCATAAATAAAATTTTTACTTTTATTAGTATTATTGACAAAAATAATAATTTTTTTGACATATTTCATAATTTTTATTATTTTTTGTTGTTATTTTTTTTAACAAAAATCAACAAACATAAATAAACAGAAACAACAAAAATAATTAAAACAACAAAATAATAAAAATCAACTCAAAACAACAAAAGCAACAAAACATTGTAGTTGTTGATATTTGTTGATTTTTTTAGTTTTTTTTTTATCATTAATAATAAAATTAAAACCATAAATATAATTTTTACTTTTATCAGTATCAATAATGAAAATAATGATTTATTTGATATATTTCATAATTTTTTATTTTTATTGAAAAAATAATTATCGAATACTATGGGTAATTTTTAATTTAATAAGTTTAATTTCTAAATTCTAAATAATTATGAAAAAAATGGTTATTAAAGACTATGAGTAATTTTTAGTTTAATTAATTTAGTTTTTATATTATAAATAATAGTAAATTTTAAAATTAAAAAAACTGTTATTTAGAATATAAAATTAAAATTATATAAAATATATAAATTAAATAAATACATAAAATTAATTTCAGTTAAAAATGGTTTTAAAAATAATAAATAGGTAAAAAAATTACAAAATGAAAAAAAAAAAAGCAGAAAACACATAGCCAAATCTATGACAAAAGTGAAAAGTAAGAAAATAAAAGTAAAAGGAAGTCTTGAGTCTGGCCATGAATGATAGAAATGTGGTCAATTGGCACATGGAGTGAAATTCCCTCTTATCTTTGTTCAACATTTTTATTTATTAAATGCATCCCATTACTAATCCAAGACTTTTATTGGAAAAATAAAGATCAAATAAAAATTCTACCATACGGCCAATTATTATAGAGGATTTATTGAAACTATTTAATTTAGAATATAAACACTAAGATATACCATATTATATATACATACACCGTATAAAAATTATAATCTTGGATCTGTACAAAAATTTCTGAAAAAAGAAAAAAAGAAGAAGTGATCATAGTTTTCAATTTAGAAACATTTTTTGTCATAAAAAATCTACTTTCGTGGACCTAATAAATTGACATCTCAAAACTGATCCTAGCGGCGATCTTAAAACGGCACAGTTTTATACAGTGTATAAATTTACGCACCAAAACTAGTCGCCAGGTGCCCGCCTCTACACCTTTCCTGTTATATTTTTTTTTGATAATTGCACCTTTCCTAAATTTGAGAATCCCTTCTCCCGTTTCTTCTTCTTATTCTACTGTTCACTCACAAACCCTTTTTTTACATCTTTCTCCAATTTGTTTTTGGAATTTTTTATTATACTCTTTGCATGTGCAGTTTATTTGCATAAAACCCAGTTTTTTTTTTTTTTTAATTATGTAAAAAGTTTTGATCTTTTTGAAGTGAAAGCTCGCAATCCAATTGAGTGGAATATGGAAAGAACGATTGATTGGACTGAATTGAGTAAGATTTCGTTTTTCTTTTATGTTTTGATTAGGGGTTAGAAGTTAATTTTTTAATATGGAGCTCTTTCTTGTTTTGGGTTATATATTGTTTGTTGTAAGATTGATAAAGGAAGGAGCTTTTGGTAGGGAATTGAATGTTTTAGTGAAAAGCCCTTTTCTTTTTAGGACTGTTTGCCTATGTTTTGCGAGTGATTTTAATGGTGCTTACGGCTTAAGTTGCTCAAGTTACTGTTTTAATTTGCCCTAATTTGTTAGGAGGATCAGAATATGATCATTTTACATAATTGGGTATTGAGATGATCATATTAGTCCAAGAATTGCTGAAATATTAAACATGATTTGGTTTTTTTTCTCTCTCTTTTTTTTTTTTTTTTAAAATTAATATCTCCTCTGTTTTGGATTGAGTGTTTCTTTCTTTCTTTTTTAATTTTAGAAAAAAAAGAAAAAGAAAAATGACTTGCTACGTCTGTATTTATTGTGCTTTTGTGATCAATCCTGGCTATGTTCTACTTTTAACTATTCTTCAATGCCTTTTTTTCAGTTAGTGATGGATGGAGAATGCTTGGAATCCTCTGTTCCAGTTTTGTGGTAAGGGAACTATTGGCTGAGGTGAATCGCTTTCAATCAAAATGGAGGCTTGTAACTGCATTGAGCCACCATATCCAGCGGACGAGTTGTTGATGAAGTACCAATATATTTCAGATTTCTTCATTGCTCTTGCTTATTTTTCCATCCCTCTAGAGCTCATCTACTTCGTTAAGAAATCAGCTGTGTTTCCGTATAGATGGGTGCTTGTGCAGTTTGGCGCCTTTATAGTTCTATGCGGGGCAACACATCTTATTAGCTTGTGGACTTTTACGATGCACTCCAAAACTGTGGAAATTGTAATGACTACAGCCAAAATCCTGACAGCTGTTGTGTCATGTGCAACTGCACTTATGCTAGTACACATTATACCGGATCTATTGAGTGTTAAAACTAGAGAGCTATTTTTGAAAAACAAAGCTGCAGAACTGGATAGAGAGATGGGTCTGATTCGCACACAGGAAGAAACTGGCAGACATGTTAGGATGCTGACTCATGAAATCAGAAGCACACTTGACAGACATACTATTCTAAAAACCACTCTTGTTGAACTGGGAAGGACATTGGCATTGGAAGAATGTGCCTTGTGGATGCCCACACGCACTGGGTTAGAACTGCAACTTTCTTACACTCTTCGTCAGCAGAATCCCGTTGGATATACTGTACCTATCCAAATTCCTGTCATTAACCAAGTATTCAGTAACAACCGTGCTGTAAAAATATCTCCTAATTGTCCAGTGGCAAGAATACGGCCTTTTGCTGGAAAGTATATGCCTGGAGAGGTGGTTGCTGTCCGCGTCCCACTTCTTCATCTCTCTAATTTTCAAATTAATGATTGGCCTGAGCTCTCCACCAAACGTTATGCTTTGATGGTTTTAATGCTTCCTTCAGACAGTGCAAGGCAGTGGCATGCTTATGAGTTGGAGCTTGTTGAAGTAGTTGCTGATCAGGTTTTAAATGGCCTTATTTATTACCTGACAATTATCTGTTTATCATACCTATTTTCCTGTGTTTCTGAAAATATAGATGGTATGCAAAGTAACCATTTATTTAAAATTTATTTTTAATGTATTTTCAAGGTCGTGGTTGTGTATGCACTCATTTTTAGAAGTGTTGGTTGTCCCTTCATGTTGAAAACATTTTAAATTTGGGGGAAAATGTAGTTACTGGTATTTAATAACTTGCAATAAATAGAGAAGAAATTACACTGCTGATGCTGTAGGAAAGTAAGGAGCAGAAAATAAGTAAGTTTGGACTTAGTCACGGGAAGAGAAGGATTGCTGAACATGGAGAGGATGAGGAAGAGAATATGCTTAGAAACTAAATGAGAAGAGATCTAAGAGGGAACAAGTTGGAAATCAAGTGTCTATAAGGGAATAAATTATGTGAGATTATAAGGAAGGAAGGCACAACAGGAAGAACCTGAGAGGGAAGTTCAACTTTTCATCTATTCTTTGGAACTTATGCATGCACTTAGACACCTAATTACATCTTCCTGTACCTTATCAGGCAGTATAAAGTCAATTACAACTTGCATATTTCTCATCCAAATGGAAGGAGAAGAGACTGTACTATCTAATGAAGCAAATGATTACCTGTTTTTGTCTAACATAGGAAATTTTTTGTTTTTGAACCAGGTGGCTGTTGCTCTATCGCATGCTGCTATCTTAGAAGAGTCGATGAGAGCGAGGGATCTTCTTATGGAGCAGAATGTTGCTCTTGATCTTGCAAGAAGGGAGGCAGAAACAGCTATTCGTGCTCGAAATGATTTCTTGGGTGTCATGAACCATGAGATGAGAACACCCATGCATGCAATTATTGCACTTTCTTCATTGCTGCAAGAAACTGAGCTGACACCTGAGCAACGTCTGATGGTTGAGACAATTCTTAAGAGTAGTAATCTTCTGGCTACTCTAATAAATGATGTATTAGACCTTTCGAGGCTTGAAGATGGAAGCCTTCAGCTTGATGTGGGAACTTTCAATCTTCAAGCTGTTTTCAGGGAGGTAGGATTATATGATTCTACAAATTTGTCAAGTTTCATGGTGTGCCATAGAGATTTTAAATGTTAAAAAATATGGGTTCACCAATATTATATTGGTAAATTGCTGACTTATGTGTTTTTCACCATTGCAGGTTCTCAACTTGATCAAACCTATTGCATCTGTTAAAAAGTTGCCTGTTTCATTAAATTTGGCACCAGATTTGCCAGAATATGCCTTTGGTGATGAAAAGCGCCTGATGCAAACTATCTTAAATGTTGTTGGTAATGCTGTGAAGTTCTCAAAAGAAGGCAACATCTCGATCACTGCTTTTGTTGCAAAATCAGAATCTTTAAGAGATCTTCGGTTTCCTGATTTTTTTCCAGTGCCAAGTGATAATCACTTCTATTTGCGCGTACAGGTTGGTAGTTTTGATCTCAGATTTTGTATTGCACAGTTTTTCAAGGCACAAAGCTCAGGCTATGCCTGGCCAACTTGAGGAAATAGAGAAAAAAGAAAAACTATAACTTTTAAAGCTTATATGATAAAACTACCAACACAAAATTGCATAAACTCATTGTTTTCTATATCCAAATTAACAAGATTTAAAGAACAATCTTACTCCTATTAAAATAGAAATAATTCCAAAAGCAACTACAAGACTTGTCATCGCCTAACACAATCTACTTCTTCATCATTATCTTTACATTTAAAAAAGTTACTTTCATATACTCTTATTGAAAATCAGTATCTTTCTCATTTACAAGCGCCAAGGTATTGGCCCACAAATGAGAAGGTGCTTTTGCCTTTTCCATTTTCATAAGCCTAGTGTCTACTGTGGATGTGGCAGGTCATTTTGCATTTTGTTAATATTTTGTGTCACTCTTCTTAATCAACTCCACAAGTCTTAGCAATTAGCCCAACTAACCAATTCATCTTTTTTTTTCTTTTTCATTTTTTCAATTTGATATGTTGCGGATGGAAGAGTGGCTAAACCTTTTCTTGTTTGAATCAGTGGTACATGTTCATGGATGGAATAAATTAAAGAAAAAAATTATAACACTACTGTAAGGACATTGTTAACAAGGCCTCTTTTATCTGTTCCTTGAGTTGAACCTGGTGTACTTTAGTGCCTAACTGTGCGCCTTATGAATAGAGCCTGCCTCTCAAAAGATGAGGCACTGAGGCTTTAATGACCTTGCTATCTTTGGATTCTCAGTTTTAAGCTACAAGTTGATGTTTATGGCTGTTATCTTCTGGCATAGGTAAAAGATGAGGGAGTAGGAATAAATCCTCAAGATATCCCTAAATTATTTACAAAATTTGTGCAAAGTCAATCTTTGGCTACCAGAAATCCCGGGTGGCAGTGGACTAGGCCTTGCAATTTGTAAAAGGTACTTTATTTTGGTCTTTTTCTTTTTCTCAGAAAAAAAAAAAAATAAATAAATAAAAAAAAGAAATAACTTTGTTTCAGTTTATGGGAAATTCAACTTGTTTAATTAGGTTTTTCTGCTTGTTACTTGATCTATTTGCTTATCAAATAATTTGCAACGACAGGTCTTGCACATTTGGAAGTCAATGAAAATGTGATGAGACATATATTATTCCTTGTGCAGACTTCATGTCTGTAGATCTTATGGATACTCAATATCGCGTCTGTTATATCTTTTGTGCACTTGCAGGTTTGTAAATCTTATGGAAGGACACATTTGGATTGAAAGTGAAGGTCTTGGCAAGGGATGCACTGCAATCTTTGTTGTAAAACTTGGGATTATTGAGCGCTCAAATGAATCTAAACTTCCTTTCATGTCAAAAGTGCCAGCAAATCATGGACAAATGACTTTTTCTGGGCTTAAAGTTCTTGTAATGGACGATAACGGGTCAGTAATATTTGCAACCTTATCATACCATATATCAGTATATCTTGAGGAGTTTTATCATGATTATGAAATTATTATGCTGTCATATTTGCATTTTTTTTTTATGGTAATAACAAGGAATAACAAGTCAATGGAAAATCATGAAGACATTAGAAATGATATCTGAGACCTGTGGGAATACACTTTCTTGGAGTTTGATGGGATAGCTCTCCGTAAAATTACATGGTGTTCATGAATGCTTTAGAGGCATACCTAGCTTCCCAGTTGGTGATAGATTGAATAAAGGATGAGGCTTGAGCAGGATAAAAGATTCGGGGCGGGGGGCTGGGGTTGTGAGTCAGGGTGATGGAGGAGAGGTTACACTTGTATGTTGACAACATATAATAGGGAAGCCACGGTAACTCTCCAATTACTTTTAATTTGTCGTAGTTTTTAGCACTGTTGGACAAGCTGGAGCATAAGTATCTATCTTACTGGCTTAGTACAAGTGCAAAGGTCTGAATTTTCCCCTGGTCATGTTAGTAGACGGGTATCCAGATTGATCTCTAAATTGAACATAGGAATAGTTATGAGAAGTCATCTGGGCAGTGCATAATATCATTGGATGCTTCTAATTGAATATGAGCATCCTGTATATTTAATTGAAATTGTTGAAAGATGGAACAATTTATGACCTTGCTATCTATATATGGTCATGCATTGTACTTTGGGGTTTTCAATTTTAACTTCATCACTTTATGATTTTCCAGTCAATTTGATTGTGAATGGAAATAGTGTACTTCAGGAAAATTCAACATGTTGACATGGTTAACATCAAATGATGGACACCAAAAATACCTTTATATAACGTATTTTATTTTCTAAAATACACCTGTTACTATATTTTATTATTTTGCTACTAGATTATTCTTTTTGCAAGAACAACAATATAGGCAAAACTTATAACATCCATATAAACACATCAGACAAAGTACCGCATGTCCATGGACATATTAAAAATATGGACTCACTAATCGACCTAATCCAATGGTGGTTCACCCCATTTCCATTCGGCTCTTTTCCTTTCATTTTGTTGCATTTCCAACTTCCATGTCACAGGTTTGCTTTTATTATATTATAGTTGAAATTCAGGATAAAACCAATAGAAAGCTCTATAGAGCCATTGTTTCCAAATGATTCTTTTAACTCTTTGGGGTCAAAAAATTTACCTTGTTATTCTTTTTCTGTTACATTAATTTGTTTTAGTGTAATCCTTAGATGGGAAGTTACTAAATTGTGATTTTATTTTAATGGAGTTTTAATTGAAAAAATAGTTTTTAGATAGTAATATAAAAATTTAATAATAAAATGTAAAATATCAATTTGAATTTTAAATAATCACACTTTTATTGATGTAATATGAAACTTAAAAAATAAGTACAAAATCAAATGCACTTGAAAGTGTATTTTTTTAAAAAATAAAAAATAAACTTGAGTTCTTATATCAAACACAGTATAATAAAATATAGAATTCATTTGAGATGAATTACATAAAATATTCATTTAAATCAAACACTTGAAGTTGATAAGAATGCTTTAGCTAATGAATTATGTTCAAATTTTATTTAGAAACGAAATGAATTCTTTAATGCAACTGAACCAAACACAACGTAAAAGAAGAAATTTCTTGTATCTATTGTAATTGGAGCAAAGCTGGAGGAGCTTTGTACAAAATCCTAAATGCATCTAGTTGATACAAAAAATGTATCCAGAGCTTCCCTGCTCTCTCTGATGCTGCAGGGCTTGAAGCTCACCTTTAGGTAGAATCAGAATCAATGTCGTGAATTCTATGTCAAAAGAATGAACATTCCCTAGACATGTAAGGCGGAGAATACTATATATTCTGACCTTAATGGCTAGGGTTCTTACTGGTAGTTTGAATGCAACATCATGATGTGTTCAAAATTGAAAAATGCTGTACAGGCCCTTGCCTTGTGTATATTTCCCAAAAAAAAAAATTGAAAAAAATGTTGCTATTGCATGCAATATATTGGGCATTGAGCAAAATCTTATGGGGAAAGTTCAGCTGAATATCAAACTTGTCTATTTTATACAGGGTTAGCAGGATGGTGACGAAAGGACTTCTTGTGCACTTGGGGTGTGATGTGACAACTGTTGGCTCAAGCGATGAGTGTTTAAAAGTTGTTTCCCAGGATCACAAAGTGGTATTTATGGATGTGTGCATCCCTGATGGCTTTGAAGTTGCTATCCGCATACATGAAAAGTTTACAAAACGTCATGAAAGACCATTAATTGTGGCTCTAACTGGAAACACAAACAGGGCGACAAAGGAAAACTGCATGAGAGTCGGCATGGATGGTGTAATACTGAAACCTGTTTCTGTTGAAAAGATGAGGGGTGTTTTGTCAGATCTTCTGGAGCATCGGGTTCTATTTGAGTCCATGTAAGCATAGGGATACAAATGACATTAACTGGAAAGGAAGAAAAATCAGAGGTCATGTCGTCTCTTTGCTGTGTACATACCCGAGAGTATGGGAGCATTATAGAGCAGATGTTTTGCGGCCAAGAGTAACATGATTGTCCAAAGCCAGTCAATGTATCCTTTTGTGCAACCAGTTATGAAACACAGATGGAACAAGTAGTTCCTTGCTTGTGGATAACTGAGTATCCTTTGAGTTGAATTTATGTTCAGTAAATTGTAAAACAGAATACGAGATTACCAGTTATGTAGCCGGGATGTAACAAAGACTTGAGGAGGTATGAGTTTCCTTCAACAATGAAATCCATTGTTGGGTAAGTTGTAAACATACATAAGTTGATTAAATAAAGCAGGGCTTTTACAGGACATATTTCTTTTTCTTTGGAAAGGGAGTGCAATGCATGGATAATCCGATATTTTTCAATCTTTTATTGTAAAGCTTCAAGTCCATTTTCTGGAGTGTTGTAACATTTTCTGGAGTGTTGTACTTGTGTTGCTATATACCCTTAAGAGAAGTGATTTGCTTGGAATTGCCCATGTTAATATGCATGGAGGTCTTTAAGTTATGGTTTTGCTTTTTTCTTCCAACCCCCTCCCCCCCCCCCCCCCCCCCCCATCGTATATAGTCTCATGCAAAATTGTGGTACCTTAACATGCATATAAACTGCAACAGGGGGCAGCCGCAATATACTTCTATTATTTGCATGTTCTCCGTTTTATTCTTAGAATAAAGCTTTCTTGTACCTACTGCTAAGTGACACATTTACCATACCAACTCACCAATTACAAATATGTTAACATCTACATGTAGCTGTTTTTTTGTGGGTGTTTCACAACATTTTAAGAGCAAACCCATAATTCAGGGCATAGCAGAACCATTAAAGTTAAAAGGAAAAAAAAGCTTAAAAAATAATTTTCTAATTTTACACAGCCCAAAAATATGGAACTTATGTTTCATTACAGATGCTTACATATAATTTTACAATGTAGTACATAAGATTTCTTCAAGGCATAAGCGCTCTGGGGATGATGATGTCCCCAATGTTGTTGTGCCATGGGTCAGCCAAGTGAGTTGCCAAGTTCTCCAATGGTCCGGTGCCTGGATATGCTGATTGTTGCACACAGATCCCAACAAATGCTAACAATGCTAACCGACCTACACATCAAATTTGGTGTTAGTTTTTGTTAAATCATATAATCATGTTGCAAATTGTACACTTGCACATGAACTCCATATAGTTATGGTTTGCTAAAGAAGATGCTTACCATTCTTGATTTCTTTGACCTTGTATTCATGAAACTTAGCAGGGTCCTTAGAGTAGCCCAAAGGATCAAAAGCACCACCTGGGTACTTCTTCTTCTCAGGGTCTTTCTCCATACTGCGTTGGTGCTCAACAAAGGAAATGGCTAGGAACTCGATCACCAAAATGGTAGGAAGTGTTCCCCATGGAACTGGTTGTCCCAAGTAGGTTGCTTGACCACCAGGACTTGCAGCCCATTCTTGTGCCTTCACCCAGTTGCCCAATCCCAATGCCTCTGGTACTAGGATTCCAGGCTGCCAAATTGCATTGAAATCAGTTCAGCAAAATCAAACCTACTTCAAAACACAGTCAAATCTTACATCAACTCCAAAATCTTGAACTAGAATATACTTTTAATCTTTACAAGAACTACTCGAAACCTAAAAGTTCTAAAAACATTCTTGCATACTTCGGGTTTATTACACTCAACACAACAGTTAGATTTGTAACTATTGAATATATTATTGAAAATCTCTCGAAAAAGAAATTGGATATAATATTCTGGGTGTAGGTAAAAATTTTCTACCAGCTTTAGAATCTTTTCTGGAATTACGAGGTTGGAGGGTTTGAATACTAGCTGGAAGCAATCTCGCTAAGCAAATAAGGATAAGAGCATAAAAATGTAAAGCCATTAGAAACTTACAACAGCAAGCATAGCCCATCTGCAGTGAATGAGTTCAGACTCCTTAAATCTTTCAAGGTTCTCTGGAACCTCACCTAGACGAAGTGGGTCGAATCCAAAGTCGCTGAAACATAAAACAAAACAAACACAAGATAAAACACCTTATAAACATATATTCTCGTACAACTACAGTACTTAATCAGTCCATTTTTAACTTCTTACCCAGGAGCAGAGCCATCAAGATAAGGAGGGCGGGGCTGGCCAGGCATCCAATCAGCAGACATGGTAACACGAGAAGATGAGCCATTAACACAAGGAAGAGGAACAGAAGAAGCAAACTTGGACTTAGAAGAAGAAAGAAGAGAAGGGAAGGTAGTGGCAATGCCACAGCTCATCAATGTGTTAGCGGCCATTTTCTTTACAATATGCAAATGGGGGCTGGCAAGAACAGTAGTAGAGGTGGTGGTGGAGAAGAAGATATGAAGTGAAACAATGGAGGATATAGAGAATACAAGTATATGATGACGGAAGAAGAAAGATGCATGCAAAATCTAAAAGAGGATTGTCATTGGCTGAGGAAGCTTGCATCGGATATGTTACTGGGCCACGTTGGATTTTTCAATCCAGTTTCTTGGTTGTGTAATATCCAAAGGTTGTGTGGTGGAGATTTTGGTGCCATCTAAAAAAATCTTTTGTCGTTTTTAATAGATTATCAAAAAGGAAGAAGATGAAGTTGAACTAAATAAATAAAATCAACTGTTAGAATGCTTCTCAGTTTTTCAATTTTGACAGTTTTTTGCTAATGAAAAATTTTTAGGATAATTTTTAAACTAAATTTCTAATCTTTTTAGGTCTCTAAATTAAAAAAATCAATAATGATAATAGAAAACAATAAGATTAATTACTTGCTCTTAATTTAATATAATATATATATTCAAATTATATAAGATTTTATAATTATTTTGTACCCTTTCGAGAAAAAAGGAAAAGGTGGCAATTTTTCCTATATAATAACAAAAAGACATCATTTTTTTTTTCGATTGATGCTAATGGTTAGATGATGATGATGATGATGATGATGATGATGATAATGATAATAATAATAATAATAATAATAATGTTGTGAACCTGAAGTTCCCACATCGCTCGCACACAGGATTGTGTGCGTGCTTATAAACAGGGCCTGAAGCCTTTATATGTTAGACGCGTAGAAAACCGTGAGGGTTCAGAAGCACCCAAAGCGGACAGTATCTACAGGTGGTGGCCCTGCAGGTCCCGACCCTGTTAGACGCGTTTTTATCAGCACGAGGAGCTCTCGATCAAAACAATAAGGTACATATTTCTTAATATTTAATATTTATGAATATATTAGTTGATTATATATTATCATAGATGACTATACCTCCTACTAATTTATATATTTATATTTATTTCTTCAATCTAACTTTATATTAATTGTTATTTTTATTTTGTTTTACTAACTACACCATTGATGCAAATATTGCTAGAAATTGTTCTAACCTTATGGATCGCTATGCCTCCTACCAATTTATATTTATGCACATTTATTTTTTTATTATTTATGTTAATGGAAGGTTATACCCCATTTTATATTAATGGACGGTTTTGCCCCATATTTATATATATCGTTATGTTAACTCACTTGCTATAAATAATCATATCAACATTATTTATTGATTTTACTTTATATAATTTATTTCTCAATATATTATATTAAAAAAAAAAAATTCTAACGGCTATATTTTTATTACCAACGGTAATATAACGGTAATAAACGACTATATTTTTCATTATAAATAGATGAGCTATAAATTTTATTCATTCACACAAATTCATACATTTTCTCTTTCTCTCTTTACTCTAAATTGTAAACATGATTTGGTATATTTATATTTGTGTTTTGATCATGACTATTATAATAGTTTTAGGAATAATTAATATGGAAGATGATTTTCTATTTGATATAATTTTAAGTATTATTGTATCATTTTTTGTACCACTATTATTTCTTGCAATATTCATTCATGATATAATTAATTAGTAAATTCTGATCATGTTTGATTTTTTTTTAGTAGTCATCAAATTTATGAATTCTAATTGAGTTATATTTTTTTTATTAGTTATCATAATGACAAATCTAGCAAAGCTTGAGTTCGTTGCTCTTGACATCACGGGTAAAAATTATATGTCTTGGATTCTAGATGTAGAAATGCATCTTCAATCAATGGGGTTAATTGATACCATAAAAGAAAATAATAACACCTCATTGCAAGATAAGGCCAAGTCTATAATTTTTCTCCGTCGTCATCTTGATGAAGGATTAAAATGTGAATATTTGACTGTCAAAGATCCAAGTGTTCTTTGGAAGGATCTAAAAGACAGATATGATCATCAAAGAGATGTAATACTACCAGTAGTCACTGATGAATGGAGAGCTTTACGCTTTCAAGATTTCAAAAAAGTGAGTGACTATAATTCTGCAATGTTCAGAATAGTATCACAATTAAAATTCTGTAGACAAATAGTCACAGATAAGGATATGCTGGAGAAAACTTACTCCACATTTCATGCATCAAATGTTACACTGCAACAACAATACAGGATGCAGAGATTTAAAAAATATTCTGAACTAATTTCATGCCTACTGGTAGCTGAGAAAAATAATGAACTCTTGATGAAAAATCATCAGTCCCGTCCCACTGGCTCAATAGCATTTCCAGAAGTAAATGCTACAAATTATTCCAGATATAAAAATTACAATAGCCGTGGACGTGGGAGAGGTAGAGGTCGTGGACGTGGAAGAGGTCAATTCTTTGGCCATGTTCATGGAAATAAATATAGTAATACTCCACAACAAACTCAGACTCAACCTCAAAAAAAGTTAAAATCAGTCATCAGTGGTGTTCAAGAAAGGCCTCAACATAAGTCTGAAACTGTATGTTTCAGATGTGGTAGTAAAGGACACTGGTCACGAATTTGTCGAACACCACCACATCTTTGCCAACTTTATAAGGCATCATTGAAAGGCAAAGAAAAGGAAATAAACTTCAATGAGCATCATACTCATGTTAATGATAGAACTCATCTAGATGTTTCTGATTTTACTGATGATTTTACTGACAATGGAAATTGAGACATCTCTAATTTTAAGTATATTGTTATTACTTATTTGATTCTGAAGAATATGTTATTGTTATGTATGTTATTTTTAAATTAAATAAAATGTCTTACTTTACAATTATTTTATGTTTTTACCTTAATTGATTAATTTTGTGTTTATCTATTTTGAAGTTTAATATGGATTGTACTCAACATAAAGATAATATTGGAGATCTCTGCATACCAGATAGTGGTACTACACATACTATCTTGAAAAATAGAGATTATTTCTCTGAAATAAAGCCCACAAAGGCAGTTGTAAAAACAATATCAGGTCCTGTAGATCTGATTGAAGGAATTGGCAAAGCTAAATTTATGTTACCAAATGGAACAAAGTTTATAATTGATGAAGCTTTGTTTTCACCAAAATCAATAAGAAATTTGTTGAGTTTTGATGACATATATCGAAATGGGTGTGATACCCAATCTATTACTATAAATGGTAACAAATATTTAAATATAGTTTCCTATGAATCAGGAAAAATACAAGTATTGGAAAGACTGCCAAAACTCCCTAATGGATTGCATTACATGCATATACATGTAATTGAATCAAATATGGCAGTAAAAGAAAAATCTTATGATCCTTCAATAATAAATTTATGGCATGACAAATTAGGTCATCCTGGATCAGTAATGATGCGAAGGATAATTGAGAATTCACATGGGCATCCCTTGAAGGGGTAAAGAATTCCTCAATCAAATGAAATGCCATGTACAACTTGTTCTCTCGAAAAATTAATCTTGAGACCTTCACCATCTAAAATTCAAAATGAATCACCTATGTTTCTTGAAAGAATTCAAGGTGATATATGTGGGCCAATTCACCCACCATGTGGACCATTCAGATATTTTATGGTATTAATTGATGTATCTAGTAGATGATCACATGTTTGTCTATTGTCAACTCGTAATGTTACATTTGCAAGGTTTCTTGCTGAAATTATTAAATTACGAGCACAATTCCCTGATTATACAATCAAGAGGGTAAGACTTGATAATGCTGGTGAATTTACATCTCAAGCATTCAATGATTATTGTATGTCTACTGGGATCATTGTTGAGCATCCTGTTGCCCATGTACATACTCAAAATGGTTTAGCTGAATCATTAATTAAACGACTTCAGCTTATTGCTAGACCATTAATAATGAGAACAAAGCTTCCCATTTCAGTTTGGGGTCATGCAATCCTACATGCTGCTTCATTAATTCGCATCAGACCTAGTGCATATCATAAATACTCCCCACTACAATTGGCATTTGGTCAAGAGCCAAATATTTCCCATCTCAAAATTTTTGGTTGTGCAGTATATGTACCCATTGCGCCACCTCAGCGCACAAAAATGGATCCTCAACGAAGATTGGGAATTTATGTTGGGTTTGAAACACCCTCGATTATTAGATATCTTGAACCCCTAACTGGTGATGTTTTTACAGCACGTTTTGCTGATTGCCAATTTAATGAGGTTGTTTTCCCAACATTAGGAAAAGGGGAGAAAGAAGGGAAAAGGGATATTTCATGGAATGAACCATCATTATTGCATTTGGATCCTCACACAAAACAATGTGAATTAGAAGTGCAAAAGATTGTGCACTTACAAGCAATTGCAAATCAATTGCCAGATGCATTTACTGATACAAAAAGAGTGACTAAATCATATATACCAACAGCCAATGCTCCTGCTCGTATTGAAATTCTGAAAATAAAACCTGAGAATAAAGACACTCATGAGTCTAAAACACGCCAGAAGCGTGGAAGACCAATTGGTTCTAAGGATAAAAATCCTCGAAAGAGAAAGGGAGTAGATAATCATATTGATAGTAAGGAAAATATCCCTGAAGAAATAGAAAATAAAGAAAGTCATGAAACATTGTCATATACTGTTGCATGTGAAATCATAAATGACAAAGATGATCCTGAACCAAAATCAGTCATGAAATGTCAAAATAGGCATGATTGGATAAAATGGAAAGATGCTATGCAGGCTGAATTGGACTCACTAAACAAACGAAATGTTTTTGGGCCAATTATTCCTATGCCTAAAACTGTGAAACCTGTAGGATACAAGTGGGTCTTTGTACGAAAGAGAAATGAGAAAAATGAAATAATAAGGTACAAAGCTAGACTTGTAGCTCAAGGTTTTTCACAAAAGGCTAGGAATTGATTATGATGAAACGTATTCTCCTGTTATGGATGCAATTACGTTCAGGTATCTGATTAGCCTAGTAGTTTCTAAGAAATTAGAAATGCGTCTTATGGATGTTGTGACTGCTTATTTGTATGGATCACTTAATAGTGACATTTATATGAAAATCCTTGAAGGATTTAAAATGCCTGAAGCATTAAGTACAAACCCAAAGAAATGTATTCGATCAAGCTCCAGAGATCTTTATATGGGTTAAAACAGTCTGGGCGCATGTGGTATAATCGTTTAAGCGATTATTTGATTAATAAAGGATATGTGAGTAATATTATTTGCCCATGCATTTTTATTAAGAAAACAATATCCGGATTTGTGATTATAGCTGTATATGTTGATGATTTGAATATCATTGGAACAGAAAATGAGATCCATGAAGCAACAGTATACTTAAAGGAAGAATTTGAAATGAAAGATCTTGGAAAAACCAAGTATTGCCTTGGTTTACAAATTGAGCAAATGCACAATGGGATATTTGTGCATCAATCAAATTATACAGAAAAGATCTTGAAACACTTTAATATGGATAAAACAAATCCTTTAAGTACTCCAATGGTCGTTAGATCACTCAATATTGAAACTGATCCATTTCGACCCTGTGAAGAAAATGAAGAAATTCTTAGTCTTGAATTTCCATATCTCAGTGCCATTGGAGCTCTAATGTATTTTGCTAATTGTACTAGACCTGACATTTCTTTTGCAGTTAATTTATTAGCGAGGTTCAGTTCAGCTCCAACAAAAAGGCATTGGAAAGGGGTCAAACATATACTTCGATACCTTCGAGGAAATGTTGATTTGGGTTTATTTTATTCTAACAATTCAAAACAAGAATTGATTGGTTATGCAGATGCAGGGCATTTATCTGATCCTCATAAAGCGAAATCTCAAACAGGCTATGTGTTCACAAATAATGGAACTGTAATTTCTTGACGTTCCCAGAAACAAACGCTTGTCACTACTTCCTCAAATCATTCTGAAATTATTGCACTACATGAAGCAAGTAGAAAGTGTGTGTGGCTTAGATCAATGACACATCATATTGAAGAATCTTGTGGTTTTCCAGTCAACAAAAGTCCAACAATTTTATATGAAGATAATACAGCATGCATTGCACAGTTAAGAAAAAGAAGAAGAAAAGATAAATTACTCTCCAAATTCTTTCAATATTATAGTTCTCTAAATTCTCTCCAAACTCTCTCTAAATTCCCTCAAAATCATTTTACTATAAAATATTTTTCTTCTAGTTAAATACTACTAAATTCAAGTTTAGTTTTATAACAAAATAAGTAATTCAATCTTTATTTCACAACACGTTATCAGCACGATGCTCGCGATGGGAGGGTATGTTGTGAACCTGAAGTTCCCACATCGCTCGCACACAGGATTATGTGCGTGCTTATAAGTAGGGCCTGAAGCCTTTACCTGTTAGACGCGTAGAAAACCGTGAGGGTCCAGAAGCACCCAAAGCGGACAGTATCTACAGGTGGTGGCCCTGCAGGTCTCGACCCTGTTAGACGCGTTTTAAAGCCGTGAGGTTCTGAAATACCAAAGCGGACAATATCTACAAGCTGTTTATAACAAATAATAATATATTGATCTAATAACATGTGAAATCCGCAATTGGCGAAATAACTAAATATTAAAAAATTATCTAGTAATAATAATAGATAAGTATCCTTTGTAATTCATTTTTTTTTCTTTGACAACTTCCAAAACTAAAAAAAATACAGAAATTTTCTAATCAAAATTTAGATATGAAAATGGATTTAGATACCTATATGGGTCATAAATACGAATTTTTATGCATAGTTGTATTTTGAGTTGGGCCATGCATTGTTGGGTTTACACTACATTTGCTGCTCGACTAGTTGGAGTCAAACTTGGTTCAACATTCCTATGCATTGCTCATTCGTTTGCAAAAGAAAAGCAAGAAACATCTGAAACTCAAAAATGGCTTTTATTAGGCTGATCGATTTTATGATAAACTGGAAGTGAAAAATAATTTCCTTCCAGAGAGACATTAAATGCCAAAAACAGCTCAGGTTCTGTCTCAACAACTTATTTCAGGAATGCGACATCCCTCCTTACAGTCTGTCTTGGTTTACTCATATTTGCAGAGCATCGGCAATGGATCCAGCAAGACTCAAAACTTCAAAAGGAAGCGTATTTGCTATAGCTTTGACAGTTAATGGGCATGAGTCTGTGATCCAAAAATAGGTAAATGCAGTCTCCGAGCCTTCTGAGGAAGAGGGAAAAAAGAAGTGAGTGGCAGCATGATCAGACAACTAAATGACATAGTTCTGCAGATTAAAGAAAATGAATGAACAAATCAGGTGTTTCTATTATTACTT
Organism: Mallotus nudiflorus; assembly: GCA_947683625.1. Taxonomy (NCBI): domain Eukaryota; kingdom Viridiplantae; phylum Streptophyta; class Magnoliopsida; order Malpighiales; family Euphorbiaceae; genus Mallotus; species Mallotus nudiflorus. The sequence goes on from CANTUR010000505.1 coordinate 341,382, forward strand.
TTGTGAGTGAATCGCTCCCAAGAGCGCTTGGGGAAGACCCCATGGGTGACATATGCACTCACTTTTGCTGCACCATGAGCTGCCAATACTTTCTGGAAGAACAAGTGTGCAAGGAAATATAAGGCAATTGTCCATGTTCATAATCAGTAACTCAACTTACAAAAAATATCACCTAGTAATCTATTGGAGTTCACAAATATCCATGGCTGCAATATCAAAATGAATAAAATTTCAATGGTAATAATAAGATAATTCTTGAACAAAACTCAAGTCAGCCAACTCTTTAACTAATTCAGATTCTTAGAACTGCTGCTGGTCTCTCTATGATAATCCTAATTAAGACTTTGTACGCTATTGTTTAAGAGGAGAAGAAAAAGTTTTCAACTAATGCCATGAAGCAGATCTTAATTAAAATTTGTGTATCACTGAGTTGTTTAAGATGCTTGTTCCTGTCCCACTAGAGCTGCCACAGGACCTAATCAAGAGCACTGCCTCCATTTTTCAACATGACAACAGAAAATTGTGAAATAGGTAATTTCTGTTCTATAACTAACAATTCAATAACATGCCCCTGCATATGATTGAAACTCAATAAATTTTAATAATAATAATATTGTTATTGGAACATTTTTTATACACAATGTCTATGTAACATAACAATTCTTCGAGTATTTTTGTGACATAAAATAATTCCATTCAAACATTTTCCTAATTTCTCTTAACCATTTCATTTTCAGATATACTATAGTGAGCTACATCTCATATGGACAAACTATTCAAACTATTCATGTTATTGGCGTATAAGAAAATTCCAGTCTTCAGTATAAGAAGGTTTGGCCCTAGCTTGGTCAAATTTCTGGCCTAAAGGCAATATGCAACATTACTTGCCATCCCTGCATATCATCCTTAATGATATAAGCCCTATACTATCTTACAGGCTTTGACCTGATATCAAGCTGTGGTGTTATTAGTAGGGAAATCCTGAAAATGGACCTGCTGTCTGTGTCTTCCTAATCTTATGACTTGCAGTCACTTGCTGAAATAAGGGCTAAATTTGAGAGAACACAAACTCAAATTCCTGTCTTTTTCATTAAAAAGAAGAGCAAATTACATTTTCCTCCTCCAGATTTGATATAATTACAATCCTCCCACTTATTTGAAAATAAAATCTCTTTTATTCCTCAATCTTAATTCCAACAACACTTTAGTCCCTCTGTTAAACTTTTACATTAGTCTCTTGTATCAAAATACATTCAAATTCCTCTATTTTATGAAATTAACACAATTTAATCCCTCAATTTTAATAAGGCAGAATAATTTAGTCATTCAATCTTCTTTTAATTATTTTTTCAATGTTAACTAAACTTTCAACACCTATGCATATCTCTATCAATAAATTACATCAAAAATCAACTTGTAATTTTGATAAATTTATAAATTTTCAGTAATTTATTTATATTCACTCTTTTACTTAATTTCATTAATTTTATTCCTTTTAAAGTTTCATTTACCTAAAATTAAAGTAATATATAAAATAAACAACTTTAAAAGGAAGTAAAATTGATGAAAGCTAATATAAGAGATACTGATAAAAAATTATTGATTTTATTGAAATTATAACTTAAATTTTCTATTTTGAAGTGTTGATGAAAATATATATATATAAGTGCTGGAAATCTAGTTGGTATTATGATTTTAAATTTAAAATAATTAAAATATTAAGGGATTAAATTATTTTATCTTATTAAAATAAGGGGATTAAAGTGCTAGTTTATATAAACTAGAAGGATTAAATATCTTCTTTACTAAGATACTGACGTAAAATTTAACTAATGGACCGAAATGTTAAGAGAGTTAAAAATGAGGAATGAAAAAATTTGATTTTCAAACAAGAGTAACAAAAGTGTTTATGTCAAACCTCAAGGAGGAAAATGTAATTTGCTAAAAAAAATAATCAATTTAACAGTATAATTTAGTTAGGGAACTTACTAACTGAGCTACTCAAAATGACAAGGCAATTGAACTACCAAATTTAACAATACAGAAAGGAAAAACAACTGCTAAAAAGTGAACATAAACTGCTGAAAAAACTGAACTAACTGAATCCATAACATATGCAAAGATCATTCCAAATTTTTGACTGTTCAATGTTCCAAATCACAGTCTCAAAAAAGTCACTACAGAGCATAAGGCTGCATTCTGGTAATTAGTCTACCTTGCAAGTCCCACAACATTTTTTGACTACAGAATTTAGAAAAGATAATCAAATCCCTATGTGATTCCTCATTGTCTAGAAAGGATAAAAACCATAATATTATGTATGCTTGTCTCCAGCATACCAGTTGTCAATGGGTATGAGGTCTATAATTCCAAAGAAGCAGTCATAAAACAAGACACTTGCATTTGCTGATCGTCAAGACAGATATTGAGTGGGGGAGGAGAGGCAGATAAACTTTACAACTACATGCCCCAATCATATTATGATACGCATCATTCAAAATTAATTCCACATACTTGGGGTGAAACCAGAACTTAATATATGAGGGGCAGAAAATTAGTTAGAGTACATGGAGCAAAAATAAAATATCAAATAGGATATGAATGAAATAATGATAGAAAAAAAAAAAAACTAGACTAATTAAACTAAAATTTAGAATTACATGAGGGTTCAAATTTAATAGATAAAACAATGTCAGTGAAATTTAGCTAAAACTGCAGAGACTAAAATAAAATTATACACTTTTTGGGGCAGATGCAGGTAGGGTACAAGTACTTTTTTGAAAATTGTTTTAAACTAACTTGACAAGCTTTTCTGTTACCACACTTATTTCCTTGAATGCAAATCATTATGACACAAAAGCGACAGAATATACATCTATGAGTGTAAATTCAAAATTAAAAAATCTAGTAGCAGAACTAAATTCAAAATTAAAAAATCTAGTAGCAGAATTTTACCACAGAAACAGTTTTAGATAATAAATTCAAGAAAAAAAATGCATACGAAATAATAGTTTGAAGAATAAAGCAATATAACAGAAGAAACAGAAGAAGTTTTAGGAAAAATGGATTCAATAAACAGGCTGATGAATAGGATGAAAAGATTGAACATGTAACAAAACTCATTAAGTTCAAAAGGAAATTCAAAGAACCTGACACTCGATAAGGGTGCCTCCAGATTGCACCAAATCATCAACAATGACCACATGACAACCAGCAGGATTCCCCTCCTTTATACGAACTATTCTTTTATCACCTTCACGGACTTTATTGCACACGACCTAATATTCAACACATGAGTTAACAAAACCATGCAATAGTTGGCATATAAAACATCTGATGTTTAATTTGAACAAAAATGTTGAACCAACCGTGGGAAAATGATCCAACAGTTTGTGAAACCGTTTCCAAGCTCCATCGTCTGGAAATGCCACAACAATCTGAAAAACAGCACTTTATTACAGAAGAAATACATATGTGGCAGCAACTGCAGTTCTATAAATACTACAGATGCAATGACACCAATCATGATAATAATGCAAACATATTTGCTAAAAATAAGTGAACCTTGTCAGAGTCAGGAAGCTGGTGAAGGCGCTGCTTTAGCAAAGGAATCCCAGTCTCAAACAAAGGCAAAACATGGTCTGCAAAATAAAATCTTTCCTGCAATTACAAAAAACAAAGGTGCTATTTGATTCTAAAATCCAGTATGGCCTTGTACTAGCTCATCCCAAATATATCACTCTAAAGAACGTAAACTATATCTTAAGACAGCTTATGGTGTAAGAATGTTTCTTTTCCATAAGACTGGAATTTTATGATGATGAAAGTAAGGACATTAGGATGTGGAGGATAGGTTATCCTCCAAATCTAAACTAGCACAGGACAACAAGCAACATAAGAAGACACAACTTTAAGGAACTGCACTTTGATTTACAGGTCACCAACAGAAAAATTTTACCAGTTGCGCTAAGGCTAAAAGTAGTATAAGTTGATAATTTTAACACTTCATTTACTTTGAGCTATTATCTTTGCTGGTCAAGAGAGCAGAATTCAAACCTAGTGCCCTTAATTACTGAAAAGACTGGCTGTAATAGAAGAAACGAAGTTTATCACTTCTCAACAATCGATGTTTCCAAATATGTAAAAAATCACATGGAGATGAGTTGAATGAAACAGCAGATATAAAAAAGCACATAAAGAAATAGAAGAAATGATTCTTTGTTAAATTGTCAGAAAAAGAACAACCAAGAAAAAAGAAGATGAGGAGAAAACCTGTAAAGCATGTATATCATAGATAACAAGACTGGTAGGGCCACCCCTTGATATGGGAATGTTTGATAAGATTCTTGCCATTGTAAATGCAGTTGCAACATCGCCCTCTTCTTCCATTCGCTCAAACGAGCCAGTTGGAAAAAATGGCAAAACTAAAGTAAAGGAAGCAACAAACAGCCGTGGAAGTGCATATATGACAGAAAGCTGTTCAAAGATAACTGCTGGGGAACTGAAAGCCGCAAGAAAGGCAACATGTTGACCTCGCATTTCTTGTGCATTGTTTATGAAAAGGTTTGGAAACCCATCATCAAAACTCCTGAAATATGCACAACACACATTACAACCCCACATCATACACGATACACAACAAGAAACTAAAAGTAAACCATAAATATCCAGGCATAATATACAAAACGCAAGAAAGAAATTTTGAAGCGCAACAAGAAGGACCTCCAATTGATGGATTGAAGACTGATAAGGTCGGAGTGAGCAGCAACTTTAAGAGCAAGGTCTTCACATTCATGGAAGTAAAAGAGATGAACTTGCTTCTTCTGTCGCTGCTGCATTTGTGTCTCCATTGGTGTCTCCTTTTTCTTCACTGGCTTTTCTCTCTTAAAAGCAACACTTCAGTTCTTTTATTCAATGAGTTTAACTTGCCGTTATAGTGGGTTCTGGGCTATGTTCCGCGTGCAGACCTGGACCAATGCGAGGGGAAGAAATTAAGGTCAAATCATATATTCATCCATAGGCTAACAACATTGACGTTTTTGACCAAAAAAAAAAACATTGAAGTCTTTATTTTTTTTACATTCAAATTGCGTTCCAATCGGGTTTTTTTTTTTTTTTTTTTTTAAAAAAAAAACTACTGTGGAAGTAATAATTAAATTGTTAAATTTATTTGATAAATAAAAAATAATGGTTAATTTGTTAATGTAAAATTTTTTTAAAAAAGCTATTAATATTATGAATAAAATTTTAATAATTAAAAAATAAGTAAATAAATGTATTGTTAAAATTTTTTATAAGAAAAAAATAATTCTAAAAATATCATATAATAAAAAAATAAAAAATGCATAATATATTCGAGCCGAGCTTTTGAAAGCTCATGTTCAGCTCGTCAAAAATTAAGAGATTTTAAGCCGCCAATTTTTTCTAAACTGCAGCTCGGGCTTGGCTCTCAATCAGCTCATTTAATTATTAAAAGAGCCGAGCTGAGCTCCTTACGCATACAGCTCGCGAAAAAAATGGTTAAGCTCGTCAGTCAGCTCTCACTGTAAACTGAAACTGCAGCAATTTTTTCATCAGAGGCATAGCATTCATCAAATTTGGCAGCTGCTACGAAAGTCAGGTGAATAAAACCTATAATCCACTACACAGTTTGAGCTCAAAAACAGAAAAATCAATTCTTTAAAGATCTGAAAGTAGATCAGTAACCAAGTGGAAAAAACTGAAATCTCAATTAGAAACTCCAAGAAACACATGATGCATCTCTGATCAAATCAACCAGAATCATGAAAAAACAAAATGGGCATCTAAGCTTACACAAGAAAATCAAACAGTGCAGCGCGGTGGTGAATGGTTATAGCTGTGCGGTGATGACAGCCGTGGTGGGCGAGAGCTCTTAGAGTTGAAAATGGAACCGAAAAAAAGGGAGGAAGGAAACGTTTGTGCAGGGTTAGGGCTGGGTTATTTGGTATCAAAACTACGTAGTTTCATATTCATTTAACATCAGAACAAAACAGCATAGCTTAAAGATAAAACAAGGTCGTTTACAGATAAAGTTAATTCAAACAATTTTATTGTAGTATTAAGTATTAAACTGGCATTATATATTATTTATTTAATATTATGTGTACTTCATAATTAAAATTGAATTTATTTATGTTTATATTAATTTGTACAACAACTACAAATTTTTGTTATGAATACACAGTTTTTCATTAAACTTAATAATTTTAATTATTCAGTTAAATTAACATTAAATAATATTTACTTCTTATTATATTTATCGACCATGCTTGGCACAATGGCCAATCTCTTACAACATATTTTCAGTCCTCTGTTCAAATCCTCCCATCTCCAATTTGTAAAAGTTAAAAATTATATTTATTTATGGTCTATTTGGATGCAAGAAATTTGGCCCATAAATTTAGATTTGAGCCAAATCTTTTATTTGGGGCATAAATAAACTATTGGATTTAGATTTGAATAAATTCTATGAAGGATTTGAAAGCCCAAACATTATAGATTTCAAATAATATCTAGGGGCCTATTATTTCAAATCCAAATTCTCACGCATTAGGAATAAATCAAGCTCAGTTGATTGAAGAGCACTCTCTAGTTTGCAACAGTATTCTTCTTCTTCCTGGCGATAATCTTCTTTTTCTTCTCGCATCATTGCCTGTAATTTTTTCATCACCGTAATCCTCAGAGCAATCAAGTATATTGATGTTACTTTCAATTTCACTTTTGTTTTTTTTTTTTTTATGTGTATACTTGGAAATAGGTTTTAAGAAAATTAGGGTTTCTAGATTGGAGATGTTGATTTCATGCTCTTTAATCTATTTGAATTTTGTTTACGTGGCCATTCTTATCTCATGTTTGATTTTTTTTATTGGCATAAGAGTGCTTTGATTAATTGTTGCATTTGTATTTAGCTTTTGAATTTCTGATTCCATGATAAAACCTTTGGCATTTGATCACTTTTTTGCTTCAGCTTCAGCTTCTAACCCTTGTAAAAATTCTACCTTCTACGCCACAACCACCTACCCTTTGCTTTTTGCTCTTTGCCTTCTTCTCCTTAAAATGGCACTTTAAATTTTAGTTAGGGTCACTTCCCCTGCAGCTATAAATTGGCTTTTCACTACAATCTGCATGTAGTAGATGTGTATATATATGCATGGCCATTTATTGGCGATGTGGGATGTACTGTCAACCTTTTGCCTTCAATATTTCTTTTTCTAAAGATTAGTCTCTCTATCAATGCTGGTTGAGTAACAAAAGGGTACTTAAAAAGGTCTGTAGGACTATAGCACCTCAAAGTGAAGATAATAAGTAAAAATATATTACGTATAGAGAAAATGCAGTGAAAAGGGCTTTTCAATACTATAAAAAAAGAAAAAAAGGGGGTTTTGTGTATGATGTTGTCGTCCCTTTTGGCTTTATGGGTGGGCAAGGCTTTCAACTGATGGACAAAACATACTATACTATGTTTGTTGTTTATGTTCACAATAAAAAATTTGTGTTGCTTGATATGTCATTTCATGCTCACTATACAGTCAAAGTATATGTATTGTTTAAGTTTTCTCAAGTACCTGTATTATATGAAACTTTAAAATTGAATAGAAATGTTACAAGCCCAGACAACAGAACCTGGGTATTGCTCTGTATTGGTAGTGTAGTTAACAGTAGCACAAACAATGATGGAGTAGAATAACTAGGAAAAAGACTTGCCCTCACACTAAACTTGAGAATGGCACCCAAGGTTCCTAAGGAATTATATCTAGGGAAAAGAATTAAGTGCCACTAATTTTATTAATCTGAAACTTTGAAATTGAATAGAAATGTTACAAGCCTATGTATATATAGACTAAGAATGAATCCTATCACCACAAGAATTAGAAATCCTATACTGAGATTTTCTTGTATCAGGCAATTTCACACCCGAAATCTTCTAAAACCCCTCCCTTACACCACAGATTGAATCATTCTTCCTCATACACCCACCATACCAGTCTCTAGAATCCCAAACCAGCTCATTCCATGGTACAAATCCATTTAAACAAGCACAAGTAGGCGAATTATTAATGTTACAACTACCATATGTACCACACAGTCCATACTTGTCGCAATTATCCATTTGTCTAGTTAATTATAGTTTAAGTAGCATTAGACCATGTAACCCTTTGGAAAAGACCATCATAATTGAGCACCATCATAGAAACAACTGAACTACTAGTAAGATCATATGTGTAATATATTTCCTTGTCGTTGTACACAAAATTATAAGTATAAATTGGATTTAGTTTTAAATTTGGCATACCACTGAATCTAAGACCATTCTATGGCCTAGAACAAAAAATAATTCTCTCACCTTTCTTAATATATATCTGAGGATATCCGCTAGGATCAAGCTTTATTGTTGCATCACATATAGAAGGGTCATTTTTGTTTTTCCAAGAAATAAGATAACAATTACGACTAGGTAAGAAAGTATCAGCCAAGTGATCAAAACTCTACCATAAATAGTTGTCTTTATTAGTATCATATGCTTCTCTAATAATAAGATTTTAGAAGTTGGGAAATAGGATTCTTCGCTTCTATTGATAAGTTAGTGAACCATATAATGGAGTTTTAGAATTATGAGACCCAGCTCATTCGGTTTCAAAATTATGAGAATTATGGTGACAAGACCATTGCATAAAAATAGCAGATGAAGATGTATATATGATCAATTCTTATATGGCTATAAAAGCTATACAAGAAGCCAAGTATATAGAGATGGTACAAACAAACCCTATATATATATGTTATGATAAAACTTGTCCATTTCTTAAATTTTCTCGTTCCTTTTCTCCATCTCAGCTCAGGCAAGCATGCTACCTTTTTGTAGCATATGCATTCACATATATATGTATAATACAAGCATGCAAGCAGGCAGGCAGGCTAGCAGAAACATAGAAAGGCAAAAAGGGCAATGCATATTGGATTTTAGTTGTTCAGTTACCTTTTTAGAAATTTGTCTACTTCAGGGTGCATTGCTTCAACTATAGATTCATCACTTGGGGCATTGAGTCTTTTTCTTTGTCTCATAATCTCTAATATTTTAGTGTTATATGTAAAGCCCTCTAGCAATATATGTATCTTCCCTTCTATTTTTTAGTTGTTCATTTTTGCTTGACATTTCCCTATCTTAGTTTGTGGAGATTAGCTCTACTCAATTTATATCAAATTCTTGTCTACTTGTTCATTCTCTTTTTGCCTTTTATCTTCTCTTGTCTTATGGAATCTGGGTTCACATGTCCGTTATAGGGAAGACCCTAGTTCATTACTATAACAACAAACAAATCAAATGCAATGAATAATTTCATAATAAATTAGGAATCAATTTCATAATTTTGTATAATATCTTTTCTAGAATTTTTGTAAAATTGAATGTGTTACACTAATATATTTCGACTGTATTGACATTGTCTTTAATTCTATAAGATCTTAAATTTAAACTTTAGTGATATTCAGTGTTCCTAAACAACAGAAGATTATAGTCAATCCAATTATCCATTATGAAATTTTCCTTTTAAATTTTATATGCATGCAATAGTCATTCAAGTTTATTATTATGACCTTTAAGTGTCTCTAGTATTTGAGTAATGAGAATTTTATTATTTAGGTAATGGCTAGTAATAAATAAGATTTGAAAATTCAAAAAAAGCGTGAAAGAGAGGAAAATAAAATATTTGAGGCGGAAGAAGAAGAATTTGAAGTTTTTATGACGGTGATAAGTTATCTTATAATGGTGATTGGTGCTTCATATATTAATAAGTATAGATTAAGAGAAATTTAATGGGATGAGAATGAACATGCTCATCGTAGATTTACTTGGTTGCAAACATTAGAATGTGAAACCACAAGTATTGAGTTATTACGTCTTAACCGAGCAATATTTAAGAAGTTATGTGACATTTTACAATCTAGAGGAGGGTTGACGACTTCTAAAAATGTTATAATTAATGAAATTGTAGCATTATTTTTGTATATTCTTGCTCATGGAACAAAGTATAGGTGGATAAAAGCTAGTTTTGCTCATTCTGAGGAAACAATTTGTAGACAATTTCATTTGGTACTTAAAGATGTAATGAAAATAGGCAAATATTTTATCAAAGAGATTGATCTAGATACAAACTATCAAGAAAATGACAAGTGGAAATGGTTTTAAGTCATAGAATTCATAAATAAGCTTTTTTTTTTTTGAATTCAAAAATAATTTATTTATTTCATCTATTGAATAAAATCAAAATGTTGTTATTTTAGGGTGTACTTGGGGCACTTGATGGTACACACATTCAAATGACTATTCCAATTAAAGATTGAGCTAAGTATCGAAATAGAAAAGGTGATCTTAGCATTAATGTTCTTGGATTTTGTGGTCCAAAAATGAAATTTAGTTATATCTTACCTGGTTGGGAGGGATCTGCTTCAAATTCTCGAGTTTTAGGTGATGCTCTTCATAGGCGCCATGGTTTAAAGATACCGATAAGTAAGAAGTATTCCTAAATTTTTAAAAAATAGAATCTAGAATTTAAAATTAAATATGAACTAATTATTTATAATAATGTTTGTAGATAAGTATTATCTTGTGGATACGGGTTACAGAAATGGTCTTGGTTTTCTAGCTCCTTATCGTGGGACACGTGTAAGCACTCAATTTCAGGATGCAATTGTGCACAATTGTGATGTAAGCCCTTATGATGAAGTTTATTTAAAAATTGAACTCGGTTGTCAATTTTTTAGATTTTAAGGACTAAATTGTAGCATTTTTAGGATTTGATTGCAAAAAATCAAGTTTTCAAGGGTTTTTTGGTAATTAAAAGTTTTTTATTTTTTTTTGAAGATCAACATCATTAATGCCGATTGGCATTGTGTGATGCCGACCAGCATTGCATAATGCCGATGCGTGAAAAATCCTATTTTTCAATTTTTTTCGTCATCAATTTTTCTCTTTTTTGATTGGTTAAAAATTTATTTTATTTATTTTTTGTTAGCAGATAACATGGTCAAAAAGCGTAAAAAATTTTAAAAATTAAATAGATAGAGTATGTTTCCTGGAATTGAGGAAGGTCAGCTCAAAAGTCTCTGCTTTTAAAAGGCAAACACTGCATGAGTGAGGAGGGGGACGACATGAAAGAAAAAAAAACCCTATTGCGTGAAAACCCTATAATTATGAAAAAACCAGAGACGCTACTGATAAGAAAACCTGCACAACACTTAAAATCTTGATTTCTTTTATTTCTCAAAACCCTAGTTTCTTAATACTATTCTTCAAAGGCTTTGAAAAGAACAATTTGTGTCTTTGAATGCAATTAGTCCTTGTCCAGAATTAAACAACGAGTTTGAAAATGGTGACAATCCCAATCTGAGGAGCCATCCAAGAGCATATGCACAACCTCTTATTTCCATTTTCTCCCGTCTTTTGATTTTCTTTTTAATTTAATTTCCTTTAATTGTTATTTATTTTCTTTTTAATTTAATTTCCTGTAATTGTTATTTTGTTATTTTACTCATTTGGCTAATGTGATTTATGTGAATTTTTTTTTGTGTTTTCCTTTTAGAATCCAATTGGGGATTGATGAGGTCACTGCTAGATATCCAGAAATCAAATAGAAGATCTATGGAATGCCATGGATTCTAAACTGTGATTAGATTTTAGGGTTTGATATTTCTGCGTTAATTAATTTTTTTGTGTTTTGAGTGTTAATTAATTTAGGTTTGTAATTAATTTTAATTTCTAGTATGTAGAATATTGTAATAACCCCAGTAGTGGGAATAGTAAAATTTTACTTTTCTGCTTTTAAAATGAATTAGTAATTTAGGTTCAATTAGGTAAAAATCAATTAAAATCAATGATGGGTGCAGATTAATTTAGGGTTGCATGTAAATTGATTTAGGGTTTTTAGAAAATCACATAAATCTTGTGTTTGATATAATTTTGTTATGATTTTTGTTTAGGTTTTGTTTTTTAGATCTTTTAGTTCTTTGGGCCCTAAGCCCACGATAGGTTCAAGCCCACTAAATAAAATAGGCTTGAAATGGTTTATGTTAATTAATTAAAATCAATTTAGGCCCATTAGGTTAATTTAGACTTAGGCCCATTTTTAAATTAACTAAAAATTTAGACTTAACTTAGCCCATCTAATTTTATTTCTTTTTTAAAAAATAAATAGACTTAGGCCTACTTCCCATTTTAAAACAAATAGACTTAGTTTCACTTATAAAATCCAATTTCTTTAAAAATTTGTAGATTTAGGCCTATTTGTAGATAACTGAAATCAATAGACTTAAACTCACTAACTAATAACAATGTAGGCTTACCTTTAGTTCATTTTCATTTATAAATAAAAATTGTAAATCTAGCTAACTTTCAATAAAATTAACCTAGTTTAGACTTAGGGACGATAAGCTTGAATGCATTTTTTATGTGTGATTTTATTGGATAGATGCCTTAGGGTTAGATGGATGTTCAAATAGGGTTTAATAAAATTGTATGTAATTAGAGAATGAAGTAATGATTTATAAAGTAATTTTAAATGAACATGAGACTAAGAGAAGTTAGTATTCCGTTCCTAGAATCTCCTAATTGTGGTGCTAATTTTCTTTTAGAGAATCAAGTACTACTAATCGAATTGTCTCAATTATTATCCTGGGTGGCAACTCCTTTTCTCCATGCTATAACTTTGTGGTATAGTAGTATGTTCCCCTAAGGTTCTGAGCCTAAACAATGTCGTGGTTGCTAAAATCTTGGGCACACTTTAAACCTTGTCGTCTACATTGGTGACTCAATTGGGGATAAAAGATACTGATTCTACTTGTGTTCTTTAGAATTATTTTATTGATTATTATTTTATTCTTGCATTCATTCTGCATGTCCCTATTAAACCAATGGCGTTGGTTTATGATTCCATGATTCCACTAGCTTCATGGAGTTGTAAATTGGCTAACCATCGCTCTTAGCCTTAACTCGGTTCAAGAGAGATTATCGGGCTCATTTGACCAGAGTCTGTAACCCAAGTCCTAAAGGGGGGTAGTCTTCTTTTGAGTTTGCAAAGGATTTTGGGCCCCTCGGACCTTGGCCTATAACTCAATGTCCATAATGGAGGATATCTTGCTAAGGGAACCTTAACCTTTTCAACAGACTCCAACCACATATAATGGCTTAGTTACTTCCCCTAGGATCTACCCAAATTGCTTGTATGATTTTTGCCATGAGGCATTCTATCTATAAAAGCCTAGGCCCATACTTTTGAAGCCCACTTGGGCCAATGAGGATTGGGCTAAACCTTTATACCTAAAAATGTTATTTTTATGCTTTACTGCTTTAAGAGAGATTCGGCATGCACATCGGTCCTTGATAACCCCTATTGATATTAAGGATAAGATAAAAAATCCTAGGAAAAGAAACTCACCATTGAATATATGTGTGAGAGGAATAAGGTTGGAAGGTTTATGCTTGTATGTTGCCTGTTGATTGTTTCTTGATACTTGTTACGTGCTATTTGCTTGCTTACTACTTGCTGCATAGCACGTGCATCATGCATACATGCATACATGCACTTTATCCATCATACTAACACATTATTTTGTAGTCATCATAGATTCATCTAGGTCTTCTCATATCCAGGGATGGAAAGGTGATAGATTAATCAGAGCAAATCTAAGCCTTAAGTTAATAGCTTAAGAGATCCTTTAAGAACTAGAGAGTTTTATCAACCCGCTTTACTTAGAAGCTGAACTGACTCAAATAGAAATGGAACAACAACTAAAGATGTGCACCCTAGAGGAAATTAAGGGGGCTTTGATGGATGACATGAGAGCTATGATGCAAGACAAACTAAGGCAAGCTTTGGCCAGACTAGTGCAACCTGCTGTCATACCACCTTCTATTGTTGAACAACCACCTGTTGTTACTATTAAACAAATACCTATTATAGGAGCTCCACCTGTTGCTGCAGCTCCTCTGCCTATTGTTGGTGCTCCACCTATTGCTAATAATGCTAGGGGGCAACTTATTGCTAGAAATATACCTGTGACTGATATGAGACTTGAGGATGTCGAGAACTACATGGTAGAGAAGGCGAAGAGAGAATCACTTGAACTGGTCCAAGATCATGGGTCCAAGCAGATGTAAGCACTGACTCAAAAAATATCCAAGATGGAATAGCTGATTAGAGGACAAGGAATGGGGTACTCATTCGAATTTGATGACATGTTGCAAATGGAGGGAGATAAGCTGCCTGAAAAATTCAAGATGCCTTTACTGTAGAAATTTGATGGGAGAGGAGATTTAAGGATTCATTTGAGCCAATATACAATGATCATGAGCACTACTAAGGCACCATTGGTAGTAGTTGCTAGGCTGTTTATGCTATCCTTAGAGGGAATGACTGTAAATTGGTATCATGGACTAGAAAAATTAGTTCAGGTTGATTGGAAGGAATTATGTACTACATTTTTTGAAATAATATGATTATAACACAAGACTAGAAGTGTCTATTAGAGACTTAGAACTGACAAAGCAGAAACCCAATGAATCCTTCTCTGATTTTCTTATTAGGTTCATGAACAAAACAAGACTGATGAAGAACAAGGTAGCTGAGAAGGATCAGGTTAGGATGGTAGTCTATAATGTATCACCTAATCTGGTTGAGAGATTGTAGATGATGAACCCCAAAACATTCATAGACTTGTATGATGAAAGTTTGCAAGCTGAAGAGATTGAGAGTGAGAAAAAGAGAAATACTAGAAGTACTAAAACTTGAAATTACCCAACTGCGGGCACACAACAAGGAAGCACTAGCTGAGCTGTGGAGGTGCGCATAGTTCAGTAACCTCAAAGATTCTCCAAATTTAACCAACCACTCTCCAAAGTCCTAGAACGATTAATCCAAAAAGGCCTACTTCGACCCTTAAATTTTTTTAAGCCACCACACCTAAATGTCCCTGGCTATGACCCTAACAGTTATTGCAAATTCCACCAAGTTGCTGGCCGTTCCATAAACAACGGTATTCGCCTAAAACATGAAATCCAAAACCTTATAGACTCCAGAAAAATCACAAACCCTGAAAAGTCCAATTCCAACCCAAACACCAGAACTAACCCTTTCCCAAACTATCGAAATGTCCCATGATCGACCACTGTGATGATCAATTCGGGAGTTAGCAAAGAAGAAGTGCTAACCTCCTTTGAAAGCCTAAACCCTACAGCCAATGGAGAATCCCTTGGATAGCCACAGAAAGGAGTGGAGGATTTACTGAGCCAACCCTTAGGCAAGTTTGATTACAAGGTGTTCTACTCAAAAGACCCTCTAATGATATCCCTATTGAATCAATTAAGCCCTCAGGTTGGGGTAATGAGTTTGATGATAAGCTAATAAAAGAAGAGAAAGAACCTAAAACTCCCGAGTAGCCACCAAGAGGAGTTGAAGATCTGTTGGGACAACCTTCGGGCAAGTTTGATTACAGAGTGTTTTACTCTAAGCTCACTTTAGCTGATATACCCATCGAAGAAATTGTGCCTGCACATGGGGTGATGAGTTTGAAGATGAACCTTTAGCTCTTAAACAGTCTCAAGAAGGAGTTGAAAATATACTTAACTAACACTTAGGCAAGCTCAATATAAAAGAGTTGAAAGGGAAAGAAACATGCACCATAGAAGTGTGGAAAGATGGGAAAAGAGATTAAATCATTAGAATTGTTGACATCTAGTATGACTCTGATGAAGAAAGCATGAGTGGTCTTGATGTGTGAAGTGATGATCCTAAGGTGAATCATGTTACTAGAAGTGGAAGAATTACAAAGTAGTTGAAAACAAAATTGAGAAAGTCATAGAAAGAGAAGAAATAGAAGATATAGAAATAGAGGAAGATCATAAAAAAGATATGATTTTGGAACAGTTAAAGAAGACTAAGGAAAATGTCAGCATTTGGGAACTACTGATGCATTCAACAGCCATAGAAGAGCTCTTGTCAAAGCTCTATTAAACATGAACATTGAAACAACAACCACACCTGAGGCTATGGTAGCAAAGGTTATAGAAAAGAAACACGGGCTGATAACGTTCTCAGATGATGACCTGCCTTTAGAAGGAAGAAACCATAATAAGGCATTATTTATCCCAGCTGAGGTGAGGGGAAAGAGAACCAATTTTGCTATGGTTGATAATGGTTATGCTATTATTGTATGTCCTTTGAAAATCTTGCCTAACTTAGGTTTAAAAGTTGAAAACTTAATAGATTCAAACCTCATAATTAGAGCTTATGATGACAGCACTAGGAATGTAAAGAGGTGACATTCCAAGCTCTGGTTAAAATAAGACCTATAGAATCAACTATTGAGTTTACCATATTGGATATACCAGTTACTTATGCTTTGTTGTTGGGAAGGCTATGGTTTCATGCTTTAGGAGGGGTACCCTCAACTGTGCATCAAAAGATAAAATTCCCTCATGAAGGAAATGTTGTGTCTATAGAAGCTGGAACCAATATTGCTATGGCAGCCATATTGGAAAAATAGAAGCAAATATGTACACACCCTAGTTTCTAGATTACTGGGATATATGATGGAACTGAATGGATCCAAGAGTAGCAAAAAAGATGGAGAGTATGAATTACTGAGTTGGGCAAGGGTTGGGGAAGAATGAGCAAGGAAGCCCTAGTCTCCTAGAGTTCAAAAGTCAAGGCAACATAACTAGTTTGGGTTATGTTAAAGAAACAAAGCTAATAAGAAAAAGAGCTAGAAAGAGGTTTAATGCCAAGCAAAGTAAGCTCTTAAAGAAAATTGGGCCGATAAGTGAGAATTTCATCAGGTCAGGGGTAGGAAGTATTATTTGGGAGCTAATTGCTGGAGGAGATGTTCTTAGGTTTAAGATCTTTAAGGAGCAGATTGTGGAGAACCTGGTAAAAGACAACAAAGAGGAAGTCATGAAGATGGCAGCTGAGAGGATAGGTAATGCTGCTGTCGAGGAACTGTTATGTTTGCCACCTAAAAAGGAGCCACCCAAGGATTTAGCTACCGTTATTAGTGATAGCTTTATTGATGTTTTTTATGATGAAATTGATGTAATAACATCTGATTTTTTTAAGGATGAAAACTCTGTTTTTTCTATGGTCAATGATATGAATGCTGGTTTAGCTTACTTGTATGATGTGCATATTGATAGTTCCTTGCGTTATAACTTTGATCATAAATGCATGTTTAACATCAATTCAATTCAATTTGATTCATTTAACATAGGCATAAATGATAATCCAAAGAACATTTCTATATGACATGATATAACTCCTGAAGAGAGGGAAAATTTTAAGAGAATATTAACAAAAAGAAATGTAGTATTTGCTTGGACTTATGAGGATATGCTAGGTTTAGATAGGGAAATTATAGAACATCACATTCCTACTTATCTAGAAATTAAACCTGTTAAGCAGAAACTACACAAGCTAAGACTAAAGTAAACTGAAAAGATAAGAGAGGAAATTGCTAAACAATTCTAGGCTAACTTTCTAGAAGTAGTAGATTATCCTCAATGGTTAGCAAACATAGTGCCAGTACCTAAAAAAGATGGTAAGGTACGTATGTGTGTAGATTCAAGGATCTAAATAAAGCTTGTCTAAAGGATGACTTCCCTTCACCTCACATCGATATAATAGTGGATAGTACGACGTCAAGTGCGATGTACTCCTTTATGGATGGGTTCTCTGGGTACAAGCAAATAATAATGGTAGTTATAGATAAGATCAAGACAGCTTTCATCACAGAAGGGGGGACATATTGCTATAAGGTTATGCCTTTCAGGTTGAAAAATGCATGTGCAACATATTAAAGGGTAGCCACTGCTCTTTTCCATGACATGATGCATAAGGAAGTGGAGATATATGTAGATGATATGATGGTCAAGTTAGAAATAAGAGGGGGAAACTTTGAAGCTCTGGATAAGTTCTTGGCTTGAATTTAGAGGTACAATCTGAGGCTCAAGCCGAAGAAGTGCATTTTCGGGGTTACTTCAGGAAAATTATTAGGGCATATAGTTAGCAACCGAGGAATTAAAGTGGATCCAGATAAAGTGAAAGCTATTCAGGAAATGCCAGCACCGAAGACAGAGTAAGAAGTGAGAGGATTCATTGGTAGGTTACAGTTTATTAGTAGGTTTATTGTAAAGCTTACTAATATTTATGACCCTATTTTCAAACTCTTAAGGAAAAACCATCTAGTGAAGTGGAACGATAATTGTCAGAAGACATTTGAAACAATTAAAGAATATCTCGGCAATCTGCCTATATTGAAGCCACCGAGGCAAGCTAAGCTGTTGATCCTGTACTTAGCCTTAGAGGAAAATGCAATGGGGGCAATGCTAGCACAAAGACTAGAAGGGATAGAGCATGCAGTGTATTACCTTAGCAAAAAGTTCCTACTATATGAGGAAAAGTATGACTTGGTAGAGACTATATGTTTGATCATGATCTGGGCAATAAGGAAAATGAGGCATTATTTTTAGTCCTATAATGTACAAGCAATTTCAAAGATCGATCCTTAAGGTACTTATTTTAAGTGCCTACTTTGACTAGAAGGATGTCTCGATGGCTAGTACTTCTGACTGACTTTAATATAGAGTACATCACCATAAAGGTCATTAAGGAAAGGCAGTAGTAGAATTCCTAGCTCATAATGCAGTAGAGGGTGATGAACAGTGGAATTTAGAGTTTTTAGATGAGAACTTGGCAGTCATAGAGCATCAGGAGTGGAAGCTTTACTTTGATGGGGTTGTAAATAGTAGAGGAGCTAGATTAGGAGTAATTCTTATTATGCCAGAAGGAGAGACTATACCAATGGCCAAGAAATTAGACTTCAAGGTAATAAATAATATGGCTGAGTATGAGGCATGCATCTACATAATTGAAGCAGCTCTAGCAGTTGGGGTAAAGGAATTGCTAGTTTATGGGGATTCAATGTTAGTAGTTAACCAGGCTAATGAGGAATAGGAAGTGAAAAAGGAAAAGCTGAAACCATATATTTGATATTTAAAAGATTTAATAAAGAACTTCAATAAATGTCTCTTTATCCATTTGTCAAGAGATGACAATCAGATGACAGATGCATTGGCAACACTCTCTTCAATGTGGGATAGTGCGACGAGATTAACTATAAAGCCTTTGGTAATCATGAAATTAAGAGCTCCATGTTATGGGGGAGAGCACATTATGAATGTTCAAATAGGGCCTGAAGATAAACCGTGGTTTTATGATATTCAGAGGTTTATCGAAGAAAGGAAGTATCCTAATGAAGTAACCTTAAAAGAGAGATATACTCTTCGTGTTCTCACATGAAACTATGTAAGTCATGATGGAGTATTGTACAAGAGAATGTTGAGTGGTATGCAGCTTAGATGTCTCAAGAAAGATGAAGCTAAAGAGGTGATCAAAAAGAGATTCATGTAGGAGCTTATGGTTCTCACATGAATGGGATGATCCTAGCTAAGAAGATACTCAGGCAAGGGTATTATTGGATGAGTATGGAAAAGGATTATATCATAATAGTGAGGCAATGTCATCAGTGTCAGATTTATGGGAATCTTAACCATTTACCTCATACGGTGCTAAATAATTTATCATCACTTTGGCCCTTTGTAGCTAGGGGGATTGATATTATAGGAGAAATAAGGCCGACAACATCAAATGAGCATAAGTATATAGTTGCGGCAATAGATTACTTCTCTAGATGGGTAGACGCCGAATCCTTTAATGCCATGAAAGTAAAACAAATGGCGTAGTTTACTGAGAAAAGCCTTATCTATAGGTACGGGGTTCCACATCATATTATGATAAATAATGTTGTCCAATTTTAGGCAGAAATAGCAGAATTGTTACAGAAGTATGGGATTGAACATCATACGTCTTCACTATATTGTCCTCAAACTAATGGAGCGGTAGAAGCAGCTAATAAAAATGTCAAGAAAATCCTCTCTAAAATGGTTAAGACTTATAAAGATTGGTCTAAGTTTCTTCCTTTTGCTTTATGGGGATATAGGACTACCACTAGAATAGCCATAGGCCAAACTCTATTCTCCTTAGTATATGGTTGTGAAGCAGTCTTGCCAATAGAAATAGAGATCAAATCCTTAAAAGTAGTTATGGAAGCTAGAACACCCAAGAGTGAATGGGCACAAAAGAGATATGATCACCTTGCATCTCTTGATGAGAAAAGGATGAATGCTTTATTTCACACTCAGATATATCAGAGGAGGATAGCAAGATCATTCAAAAAGAAAGTTAAGCTTAGAAAGATAAAAGCTGGGGACATGGTGTTAAAACAGTCCAGGGCAGTGGTGTTTGATCTAAATGGAAAGTTCAGACCAAATTGGGAAGGACAATATTTAGTCAAATCGGTTCTGCCTAAAGGAGCTGTGAAGATATCAGACCTAGAAGGGAATGAATTCATAGAGCTTGTTAACCTAGATCACCTCAAGAGATACTACCTGTAAAAATAAAATAAAAGCAGTATAAATAAAATAAAGTCCACTGATTAGAAAACCTGAAAAGGCTAGTTAGGCAAAAGTTAGGACATTCTCGTTGTTCAGAAAACTCGTAAAAGGCTAGCAGGCAAAAATTAAGGAACAAAAATAAAAGAGATGACCCTGCTAGCTAGAAAACCCATAAAGGGCTAATTAGGCAAAAATTAGGGTAAATAAATGAGAGAGAAAAATATTCAGCTAGAAAATCCGAAAGGATTAGTTGAGGTGATGTAATAAATGTACTCATTTTGGCCCTAATGAATGAATCATCTTGAAATTGAATTTTTTTTAACATTACATGTTCTATATTATTTAAAATGCATAAGAACTAGAATGAATCATCTTGAAATTGAATTTTTTTTAACATTACATGTTCTATCTTATTTAAAATGCATAAGAACTAGAAAGGAAAATAGAATATGAAAGCTTAAAATCAGCTCTATGAGACCAATTCCTGTTGATGTCTATGTTTTTTCTTTTGTGACTCATCATACAAAGCTTGAGTCCTCTTGTATCTAGAGAATCCTATGAGGCCATAAATCCTTGATCTTATCTAAAAAATCTTATATGAGGGGGAAGCCTTCAAAGTCAGTTAGAACGGTAACTATGAATTGTGGGCGACCATACTGACGACAAAGGCAGGAAGGAGAAAAGAAAGTCGAGAAATACAGCTCTGGGATAGGAACACAGTGATCATATAGGTTAAGGGTCATAAACTTCAGCTTCCACCAAGGGCATACCCATGTAATCTCAGCATTTGTAATGCCTTGTAACTAGTTCACCCATTGGTCTACAATATACCTGTCCTTCACCTTCAATGGGCGAGATTGCAGTTGATGAAGCTGATAGGATAAAGAGTTAACAAAACAACAAGCAAGCTCAGCTTCTCTTATAACCAGATCTATAAAATACAAAAATAAATAAAATGAAATGAAAGCCCGCTAAGTTGAAAACCCCAAAGGGAGGCTTAGGCAAAAATTAGGGCAAGCCCGCTAAGTTAAAAACCCAAAAGGGCGGCTTATGTAAAAATTAGGGTAAGCCTGCTAAGTTGAAAACCTAATAGGGTGGCTTAGGCAAAAGTTAAGGTTAAAAAAAAGGATTTTGGTTACATACTTGGAGAAGAAGTAAACTGCCCGATAGACGACGTTAGGCTTTGAAGTTATCTAGCCCAATAATAGTTTCAGGAAGAATAACAGGTATAGGATCAACCCTAGTCTTTACTTATTCTAAAATACCCCTGATCCTAGTATCAACATCCCCATGGGAAGAAACTATGAGAAGTTAAGCGTAAAGGAAAAAAGCAACAGTTCTAGTCCAAGTAGCACTACACTTATCCTTGGTCTCACATGTAGTAATTAAAGAAGACAGATTGATAGTCCCAAGGTTATGAGAAAAAAGATAAATATCACCAGCGGGTATATCAAAGAAAGCAATAAGCTTATCTGGGAATTGTATACCTAAATCAGGTAGGGCAATAGCAGCAGTAGAGTCGAATAAGCACCCTAGGATGGCAGCAAATTCTTTAACCATAGGACGCAACTCTTGACTATTAAACCTGAAGACATGATCCTTTGAACTCCAGAATATTGCAGCAGCATACAAGAAATTGTCATTTATCTTCAGAAGTTGAAAAGATTTTAAGGTTTTGATATAAAAGGGTTAAAGCTTATTCTAGTCATCACCATTAAGGCTATTCAGAAACTTCTTCATCAGTTGGAGAGAAGCTTGAGTCATGATGAGAATGAAGAAAAAGGAATAGTGCAACTAGTTCCTTTTTGAGCTTTTTATAAGGGGAGAAGTTGAATTTGGATGGGATTGGGATTCTTTTAATCAGTAGAGATAATGGATGATAGATAAATGGATATGGAATGATGATAAATAAAGGATAAATAGTTTAATTATCTAATTATCCTAATTATCTAAAATCTTTATCCATTCACTTAAGTTTGATTTAAGGAATTTGAATTCATATTAAGACACATATCAGTTTAACACAGTGCATACAAACAATATAGAATTCAGAACACAACAGTATGATAGAAAAGTCTGATAGCCTAGATCAGTCATCTTGAGCTCTAGAATCTGACTATGGGCTCCACCCTCTGGAAGGATCATCCTGATGAAAGGTGTCCATAGGTCTGACAAATGAAGTCCCAGTGCTATGAGGATGCCCAAACCTGCAAGCTGTCAGCATAGCATTTTGATCTCATGCTCCAGATCATTATAGTAGCTCTCTATATATAGGAAATAACATGTCATGTGCATTTCATACATAACATGCATACATTTGCACCCCGAATGTATATACTTACCCTCCAACTATCTGTAACTTGCATATTGAATAATCTATGAGACAAGGTAAGTCCATACAGGTACTTTGCCTGCGTCTGAGGAACCTGTTTTGTAAAAGTTTTGTTAATATAGGTATCAAGTGTATAGATTAATATAGGAAATAAGTTAAATGCACTCACATAAGAAGTATTCATAGGGGAAAAACTAAGAAGCTGAGCATCACTGAAATGCATCTGCTACTTAACTGGAGACTGAACAGTAGGAGCCCAGTAGAACATGGACCTTTATGGGAGAGAAACATCACCAAGGGTAATGCTTGCAAAAGCACCATCACGACTAGTCCTACTATGCTGAGTAGAATGTGTATGGCTAGGTTTGGACCTAGGACCCTCAGAATCAAGAGCAATATCAGCAACAGGAATAGTCTCGGTCCCTAAAGTAGTCTTAGTCTCCTCCTCTATCACCTTATCAAGAGGAAAGCCAATCTCCTTGAGCTGAGAATAAAGAATTAATGAAGCATGAATTCCAAAAAAAAAAAATCAGAGATTACCTTAGCCCGATCAATAGGAATCTGCTCTAGAAGATGCTCATGGATGAACCGCTAGTAATGTCATGATCGCTCGAGGAAGGTTAAAGCATCATATCCTTGAAATGCCTTTATTAGCTATAAACCTATCAGATGAGAACTGCACAACATAAAAGAAGGGACATTAGACGAAATACGATGTCGGAAAGGTCCAGAAGACCAGCGATGCACTCGCTCTCCTAAATACCACATCCAATAACCATATCCAGAAAGTAGAACCCTCATAGACTCAAGCTGTGTTACAACAACCATAAAGTTATATCTCTGGACATTATAAACTCCCGCCAACCAATTAGAATTAATTTGCAAAATCATGTTAATTAATTTTTATTTTCATTAAATGATGAAGTACTAATGAATTTGCTTTTTACTAGGTCCCACTCGACAGTGTTTAGCTTATCACGATAGGTCTGAAGAGTGTTCCTAGCACTAGCAAGGCAAGAAGAACCCCATCTCATCATCAGAGGAAAGCTTTTATCAGAACTAATAGCACTGAAGCCTCAAATCAACCCGATCTCTATGCTTTAGATCTGAAAGAGAGAGAGCATATCAGTAAAAGGTAAAGGAAAACAAGACAATAAAGACTAAAGAAAGGAGAAAGTACATGCAAGATGCACTAAAAGCCACATATCGTGACAACACCTCTACAGACAGTGTCCAGTTTATAGTAAAGGTAAGCGAGTGCAGCAGATCCCCAGTCAAGTGTGACAACTCGATCTAAGTCATGAAGAGGACTGAGTAGAGCAATGCTGACCTTATGACTGATCTCGCAAAAGAGGGTTATACCCAATAGTATCAAAAGGAAACACCTCACCTTATGGGCAATTTGACGAGGAGTGGTGGTAGGAAGGCATTTGAATCCCTCAACTAATGATGAAAGAAGAACATTCTTCCGACTCTTCCACATCAGAGTGAACTTAATCAAATCTTGCACATACTAATTCTGTGCATGCTTAGGAAGATTGCAGTAGCTGACATCAAATGGAACTAGGGTCCCTTCGAGGGCAATCTCGATGATAGCAAAGAAGCTCATAGGCAAAATGGTCAGCTCAACCATAAGAGTATGAAATGTATGGGTAGTATCCATCTATTGCTCGATTAAAGAAAATAGAGAGTAATGGTTAGACCGGCCTCGAGTAGTTGAAAGTGCAACAATGAAATGCCTGAACTCGGAGGCCCAAATTAGATGTGTCACCTGCTCTAGCAGTCCATGAAATAATTCTCGAGCTAGATTAAAACAACCTATGAATTTCATCGGACGCTGGTTAAATTTCAAAATAATAATTAATTAAATGAAAAATTAATTAATTAATCAGAAATTTAAATTGAAAGAATTGAATAATTGATTAATTAATTAATCAATTAATCCTTTTCTTTCAAAAAAATTAAAAATTGAAAATGTTGATCAGTAATCTAGAGTGCCGATCGGCATTTCAGATTACCGATCGGCATTCCACTAAGCCGATCAACATTATCTGAGCCGATCGGAATTCCAGACATCCTATCAGTTATATAGGCTACCTAGAGGCTGAATTTCACATTTTTGGAATTTAATTTTAATTTTATCATGCATTTTCAGTTAATTTCTCATTTAATCTAATTAACATGCATGTTAATTTCTACTCTAAAACTGACTCTGATTACTAATTATGCAGGTAATCTTTTTGCAGAAATAAATAGAAGCAGTAAAAATTTTACCTTATGACCCATATCTTTGCACCTATGGGTATGTAAATGAGTTAAAGGAAAAATAGTTGAGCCCTCTCGAAGTCCAAGATCATTCTAAGGAAGACAAGGAGGCAGAATCCTCTGATTTTTTGAAATCTCTACTCTTCCATATTTTCTGTGTTGCAAGGAGGCGATAGGATTTGACGGATTACAAAATCAGATGTCAGATGATCAAGAAATCAAGAAATGAAAATCAATCCAAAGAAAGGAAATGAAAAGGAAAGAAAATGAAGAAGAAGATAGAATGAAATAAGACATGCAAAAAGAGGGGAATACATGAAGTGGAAAATATCCATTTTGGTCCATTACTTTTGTTTGCATATGGATCCAAGTTCTCTTGTTGCAATTTGGTCTATAATTGCATTCTGATTAGGAATTCAATCCTAATCAAATCATGACATTCATTTTATCAAATTAATAATTCATTGAATTATTAATCTGCAATTAGTTTATGATTTTGAATTCTCTGTCAAAAATAGAATACATAACAAAATTACAAAATTTAACTTTGCATTTCTATATGCATCATTTCAATCAAATGTTAAAATTCATTTCATATTATATAGTAGCTGAAACATAAATTTTCAAAATTATCATGTTTTGTACTGCACAATAGTCATAACATGAATTTTAAATTCCACATGTTATATGCTTCAATAGCGGTTATAATATGACCTTTTTTTTCAGACGTTTACTGCTAGACACTACACGATAATTATGGTGATGCTGCTAAACATCCCATAAGGAATACAACAGATTTTAAATTGCTAGATGTTCCATAGGAACTATAACACGCTTTTCATCAGTTTGCTAGACATCCCACAGGGAATATATCAAACTTCATTCCATACATTTTGTTAGATGTTCCATAGGGAATATAATGGAACTCATTATCACTAGATGTCCCATAGGGAATATAGTGTATATCGTTAGACGTCCCACAAGGAATATAATGAAACTCATTATCACTAGATGACCTACAAGGAATATAGTGTGCATCGTTAAACGTCCCATAGGGAATATAGCGAAATTCATTTGCATAAAGTTCACTAGACGTTTCACAGGAAATATAATGAAACTTGTTAAACATTACATCTTACTTAAAATTGCATAGTAATTTGAGCATCGATTTGTCAATTAGGATACAATTAAGTGTCCTAATTTCTTTCTATCAAAATTGTGTGCTTCTATTGATTTGTCGTAATTTGTCAAGCAAACAACGACAAAGGGGGGCAACTGTAAGCACCCAATTTCAAGATGCAATTGTGCACAATTGCTACGTAAACCCCTACGATGAAATTTATTCAAAAATTAAACTTGGTTGTCAGTTTTTTGGACTTTAGGGACTAAATTGCAACATTTTTAGGATTTGATTGCAAAAAATAAGTTTTTAGGGGTCTTTTGGTAATTAAAAGTTTAAATTTTTTTTAACATCATTAATGTCGATTGGCATTGTGTAATGTTGATCACTATTGCACAATGCCAATGCATGAAAAATCCAATTTTTTTAATTTTTCATCATCAATTTTTGTCTTTATTGTTTGGTTAAAAATTTGCTTTATTTATTTTTTGTTAGCATATAACGTGGTCAAAACACGTAAAAAATTCTAAAAATTAAACAGATAGAGTCTGTTTCTTGGAATTGAGGAAGGTCAACTCACAAGTCTTTGCATTTAAAAGGCAGAGATTGCGTGAGTGAGGAGGGGGACGATGTGAAAGAAAAAAAACTCTATTGCGTGAAAACGTTAGAATTGTGAAAAAACCAGAGACATTACTAAGAAGAAAACCTGTATAACACTCAAAATCTTGATTTCTTTTGTTTCTCAAAACCCTAGTTTCTTGATACTATTCTTCAAAGGCTTTGAAAAGAACAATTTGTGTATTTGAATGCAATCAGTCCTTGTTTAGAATCAAACAACAAGTTTGAAAACGGTGACAATCCTAATCTGAGGGGTCATCTAAGAGCATATGCACAATATCTTATTTCCATTTTCTCCTGTCTTTTGATTTTCTTTTTAATTTAATTTCCTTTAATTTTTATTTTATTATTTTACTCATTTGGCTAATGTAATTTCTGTGGTTTTTCTTTTTTTTTTTTTTGTGTTTTCCTTTTGGAATCCAATTAGGGAGTCATTGCTAGATATCTAGAAATCAAATAAAAGATCAATGGAATACCATGGATTCTAAACTGTGATTAGATTTTTAGGTTTGATGTTTCTGTATTTATTATTTTTTTCTGTGTTTTGTGTGTTAATTAATTTGGGTTTGTAATTAATTTTAATTTCTAGTACATACAATATTGTAATAACCCCAGTAGTGAGAATAGTAAAATTTTACTTTTCTGCTTTTAAAATGAATTAGTAATTTAGGTTCAATTGGGTAAAAATCAATTAAAATCAATGATGGGTGTAGATTAATTAAGGGTTGCATATAAATTGATTTAGGGTTTTTAGAAAATCACATAAATCTTGTGTTTGATATGATTTTGTTATGATTTTTGTTTGGGTTTTATTTTTTAGATCTTTTAGTTCTTTGGGCCCCAAGCCCATGATAGGTTCAAACTCACTAAATAAAATAGTATTAAAATAGTTTATATTAATTAATTAAAATCAATTTAGACCCATTAGGTTAATTTAGACTTAGACCCATTTTTAGATTAACTAAAATTAATTTAGACTTAGCTTAGCCCATCTAATTTCATTTCTTTTTTAAAAAATGAATAGACTTAGGCCCACTTCCCATTTTAAAATAAATAGACTTAGGTTCACTTATAAAATCCAATTTCTTTAAAAATTTGTAGATTTAGGCCTATTTGCAGATAACTGAAATCAATAGACTTAAGCTCACTAAGTAATAACAATGTAGGCCCAACTTTAGTCCATTTTCATTTGTAAATAAAAATTGTAGATCTAGTTAACTTTCAATAAAATTAACCTAGTTTAGACTTAATGACGATGCACTTAAATGCATTTTTTATGTATGATTTTATTGACTAGATGCCTTAGGGTTAAATGGATGTTGAAATAAGGTTTAACAAAATTGCATGTAATTAGAGAATGAAGTAATGATTTATAAAGTAATTCTAAATGAACACGAGACTAAGAGAAGTTAGTATTTCGTTCCCAGAATCTCCTTGTTGTAGTGCTAACTTTCTTTTAGAGAATTGAGTACTACCAATCGAATTGTCCTAGTTATTACCCTGGTTGGCAATTCCTCTTTTCACGTTATGACTTCGTGGCATAGTAGTGTGTTCCCTAAGGCCCTGAGCCTAAACAGTGTCGCAATTGCTAAAATCTTGGGTGTGCGCTAAATCCCGTCGTCTACACATGTTATCATCTTAACTTATGGAGGGGAAACACACCAACAAATTATAAGGAGCTAGTTAATCTTCAAAATTCAAGTGCAAGAAATACTATTAAAAGAGCATTTAGGTCGTTGAAGAAGTGGTGGGCTATATTATGAACTCCAAGCTTTTTTAATAAAAAGACTCACGTTAGAATTATAAATGCTTATTTTATTCTCCATAACTTTGTAAGAGAAGAAATGTCTAAAGATTAGTTACTAAAACAAGTAGATGAAGAAATGACAAATGTCTTGGAAGTTAAAATGAAAGCATAGATGAGGAGACTATTAAAACTATCCTGGTGACACATAATTGGACAATATTTAGAGATACTTTAGCTATGAAAATGTTTGAAGAGTATCAACTTAGATAATTTATATAAGTTTTAGTTATTGAATTGTATTTGTAAGAACTTGTTGTATGTGACTTCTTTTTGTGCAAATGCTTTTAACATTTTTTGCTTTGAGTTTATGACATGTAAAATTTTTATATTAATTATTCGATTTAATATGTTGTATAAGTATTATTAATTATTTAATATTGTAGAAATGAATGGAAGAGATATGCGAGGCCAATCAGCTTTGTTGAAGGCAAATTCAATGTATAGAGGAAGAAATATATGCATTTCATCATCATTTACAATTTCTCAATCTATGACAATTGAAGGTAATGCATAAAGGCAATCAACCTTATCTAATTTTCACTTGCCTAAGAGTGGTAAAGGAAAGGAAAAATCAAGATCTTATATTGCATGGAATAGAGAAATGGATACCTTATTAGCTAAAGTTTTATACGATCAAGTGGCATCAGGAAATAAAAGTGAAGAAGAGTGGTAGCCACAAGCTTATTAAGCAATAGTAGATACATTAAATGAAAAATTAGGCCTTAATTTGGTAATTAATAATGTGAGAAATAGAATGAAGGCTTGGAAAAGACATTATTATATTATTACCAATATTTTAATAAGGAAAAAATTCAAATGGGATGAGGACAAGAAGATGGTGGTGATAACAATAGATGATCTTATGAAATGGAATGAATATCATGAGGTAAGTTCACTTTTGATTTGATTTTATTTTTTAAAGTTGGATTCTTTTTGTTTGTTGGTTTCTAAGAAAAGGAAAAGAAAGACTAACTTGAGCTTAAATGAGCAAATGGGTAAGACAATGAGTAAAAGAATCTATTAATTTGTCGGCTAAGATCATACTAAAATTAAAGATAGGAACAAATAAGACTTGTTTCAAGATAAGATAGTCATTGAGTTTTACTATTCCTACTATGGATACTGGAATTTTGAAACCATTAGGAAGTTGGATAATAACATCTGAAAGAAATTTATAAGAATCAAAAGAATCAAAATTGTTAGTATTTTGGTTATTGGGACCACTGTCTATGATCTAATCACAGGTTACTTCCTGTGGTGATATATATGAAATGTGTGTGGAATTGCAAAAGCAATATTGAATTTTATTACCAAAACCACCTTGCATATTGATTTTGTGCTGCTAAGAACTTTAAGTTGTATTAATGAATATTGCAAGACTATTATTAGGACTTGAATCATTCTATATTAAGGCAAGTAATTTTTTTTGTATTGCTCTTTGCTATTTATTATTGCTTTTTAATATACAGTGCTATTTCTTAAATTTTTTTTTCATTTGATTAGATTAGCTTTGTGACTGGTTGATTGATATTTATTTTATTTGATATTTTGTTCATTGGTCTTTATTTATATATTTCTTTTTCTTTATTGATATTTTCAGAGTTTTCTAGAAGCACATGGATATCAAAACAAAGTAATAGAAAATTGGGATGTCATAGTCTTATTATGTGATGTGATAGAGCCACTAGAGATGGTGCAAAAACTTTTTAAGATGTTACTGAAGCAATGGATCAAGAAGGAAATGAAGTACAGTCTAATATAAACTTAAAAGATCAAGAGACTTCAAGAACACTCCCACAAAGTTCTACAAAAAATAAATGATCTTAAAAAGATCTTTTAGTTGATGCAATGATGGAAATAACTCATTCTTTTAAAGAATATTTAGCAACTAATTTTTTTTTTTGAAAGGCTACAACCTACTAGAGAAGAGATTCATGTAATAGTCTCACAAATTCCTGGGCTTCATAGAGTGGAAATTTTTTTAATGGTTTAAAAACTCATGAAAGGCAATCCAGAGGAATTTTATTTGCTCAAATCTTTACATGATGATAAAAAAAAGGATTGGATCCAATTTTTAATTCAGAGTGATAGTAGTTAGGATTTATTCATGGATGTTGTTGTTACATATAATTGAATTGTTATTTACATTTGTTTTTCTTTTTGTTGTCTTTTATTAAGTTTGAATTTCTAATTTGACTTTATCATACTATCTACTTTTTGTTAAGAACAATTATAATATTAATTTAGTTTGATATATTTTTAGAGTTTTTTTTACTTTCACATTTTGATTATTTGATAATTGAAAAAAATAAAATAATTAAATTTATAAATAAATTTAGTTTCAAATCCAAATATAATAATTAAATAGTAATCCAAACAATGAGTTTGAAATCTATGATTTCAAATTCTTTGCACTATCCAAATGAGAGATTTTAAAATGAATGAATTTAAAATTTAGGATTTGAAATCCAAATTCCAAATCCAAATCCAAATCCATGCATCCAAAGGCATCCTTAATTAATACTACTAATTGTAATGAAATTAAAGAGATGCCACAAATTTCACAAATTAAATGGAATTAATATTTGTAGTTCATTTATATTTTGTGAGATGGCTTAAACTATGACTTAAATCTATATGTATATTTTTGTAGGTGGCAGAGTTTAGCGCGCGTCTAATTTTTTGGTGATCACAACACTGTATGAGCTCAAGGCCCACTAAAAAATACAAAATAGGCTTGAAGCCCAAATTGGAGAAGGAGTCACCACTCGGATGAAACTTGGGATACACTGTGCAACAATTAGATCCTTCAAAAGTTCCTAGAAGTCGTCTTCAGAGAATGGGTTCGAAAACTGGGTATGGGCTTTTGGAATGCCCACTCAACTTTATGGTTAACCTCTATTTGTATTTTATATTTTATTACCTTTAATTATTCAATCATTTCTTTATTAACATGCAAATTTATAATTGCCTTTGAACAATTTTCAATTTTATATTTTAGTCCAAATTTGCATATCAATTCAAATTCATGCATTTTAATAGGATTTACAACGTTTATCGCATAAATAAACATCCATTCACTAAATAAATATAAATTCACACAAAAAAAAAAAGAGAGAAAGAGAATAGATTACAAGCCTTTTTATATGCAAGAAAAAAAGTGAAATAAATAGAAAATAAGCCAAAAGTAAATAGAAAATAAACTAAACATAAGCAAGAAATGAACAAAAAGGAATATAAGTTAAAATTGGATGAAGCAAATCATCTCAAGTTTCCTAAATTGAGCAAAGTATTAATCTTTTTAAATTATAAACCCTACAAAAGGTATTCATAAAGTTAGTCCATAGGCCAAATAACACATAAATGAAAGTGATAAACACATGACTATTTTAACTAAGCAAAATAAATGAATAACCGTATAAAGGTTACAAAATTAAAGAAACATGAAAGTACATACAAATATAAATCATAAGAAATAAATAAGGAAATAATAAATTTCATGTCTCTGTCGAAGTGGCAATCGCCTCATTACAAAATGGCGACACCTCTTTGAAGAGAGGTCACTTAACTAACAGGCATAATAGTAACTTGACAAATTTATTAAGTCCTAAGTAAGTAAAATATAATGGAGATGAATGGAAACTAACAAATACGCCAAGTACTCTAAAAGATTATGTCATGAACACAATATAAATGGAAAATAAATCTAAAGAAGTATAAGCAAGTAAACAAAAAGAACTTATCCAAAACAAGGATCTAACCTTAAAAATAAAAAATCTTACTACTTATGAGTTGATTTTTTCAAAATGATTAGCCCTTAAAGATTGGTTTTAATCTTAAGCTCCACTAAAATGCAAGTGTTCTCCTTCTTCTTTGAGAATGGACTTCCAAGCTAACTTTTTCTTCCTTCCCTCTTAAGAATGTCCCCTCTTTCTTCTAGAGCTCTTTCCTCTCTCTTTTCTTCTTAAAAATTTCTAAAAGTTGCTAACCTTCCTTTTTTTTCACTCTTCATGCCCCTTTTAATCCCCTATGCCTTGACAAGACATCCACTTTTTTCACCCTCATTATTACACTTTTTTCATGCTCTTCTTTCTCTAAAGTCTCCTTTTCATGCCATAGGTTTAGTTCAATAGGAAGTGGCCTCACTAACTTGACCACCATTGTCACCTCTGCATTTAACGTTGGTGCAAGTGGCTAGCAAAAAGGAGACACCTCAAGAAGAATTACTTTTTCCTCATCATTAGGCTTTTATTGCGAGTTGATCAAATCGCACATCCATAGTTTGCCCCTTATTATTGGCTGATCAAATTGCACATCCACAGTTTGCCCTCTTGATTTTTTGAAAAACTAAATGCATACAATGAAATTTTTTTTAAAAATCAACATGCGTGACAAAAAAATAAATAATAAAAGGATATACTTGACTTTCGAGTCTCACTCGGGGTTTGAATTCTTTGAGATTCGTGCCACTGGCCTTGGGTATACAAATCCCAGAAGTTGAATCTTTGCATTTTAATACTTCGATTAAAAACTCTAAAACTAAAGCACTTTGATACTTCGATTAGAAGACTCTAAAACCAATTAAGAAATTTGCACTGTCAACCTTTAAAATGAATTAAGAAATCTGCATTGTCAACCTTAGTGTTAAAAAATGAGAGGTTGAATTTTCTTCAATGATTAGGAAGCTCACACCATCAACCTTGGGTATACTAACCCCAGAGGTAGTAACCTAAAAATTTTTGTTGTCAACCTCGGTGTTTAAGATCGAGAGGTCAAATTTTTTTAATGATTAGGAAGCTCATACTGTTAACCTTGGGTATACAAATCGAAGAGGCAATCTTTTAAAAATCTGAGTGCATTAGCCTCAATGTTCAAAACTAACAGTCAAATTTTCTTCAATGATTAGGAAGCTCATGCCATTAACCTTAGATATACAAACTCGAGAGGCAATTCCCTAAAAATCTACACCATCAGCGTTGATGTTCAAAATCGAGAGGTCAAATTTTCTTCACCGATTAGGAAGCTCACATCGTCAACCTCAAGTATACAAACCCAAGAGGTAATCCCTAAAAATCTATGTCATCAGCCTTGATGTTCAAAATTGAGAGGTTAAATTTTCTTCAGCGATTGTGAAACTCACACCGTCTACCTTGAGTTTACAAACCCGAGAGGCAGTCCTTTTACAATCTGCACTATTAGCTTTGGTGTTCAAAATTGAGAGGTCAAATCTTCTTTAATGATTATTGGCCATTAGCTTTGGGGTTCAAGCTTGAAAAGTCACTTTTTTCTTATATAATTTTATCATAAAACTCCATCCCTTGCAATTTTTATAGAAACTTCTTCCTCTTTTCACAAAACCCTTTTTTCTTTCTTTCTTTCATAATTCTCCTTTTCTCTTTCTTTTCTTTCTTTCCAAAAGATTTTCCTTTTTTCCTTTTCTTCTCAAAAAGCTTTTTTTTTAATAAAACCCTTTTCCTTTTTTGTTTTTCTTCATTTCCTTTCCCTTTCTTCCTTCTCATGTCTTCTCTTTTTTTTTATTAATGGACACCACCTGAATGCCTGATCCGCTATAGTGGGATTCTGTGGCACCTCCTATAGATCCTTTACGTACTCTCAGATTCTCAATTAGGAAGGACATTTCGCTCATGGTGAG
The DNA here is from genome assembly GCA_947683625.1 of Mallotus nudiflorus. NCBI lineage: Eukaryota > Viridiplantae > Streptophyta > Magnoliopsida > Malpighiales > Euphorbiaceae > Mallotus > Mallotus nudiflorus. The sequence continues at coordinate 375,695 of CANTUR010000505.1, forward strand.
TTTGGGCATTTATATATGCGCCTTGGCTTTTGGGGAGGTTAGTATTCAAATTAATCATTTTCACCTGTAAATAATTATCGGGTTATGATTAATATACATACATTCACCATTAGAAATAGGAATGGACTCAATTAAATTAAATAATTAAAAACTATTATGTGTTCTTCACTATAAAGAGCTGTTGCCTCTTCGATAAGGTGATCGTCTCATCAAGGAGAGGCATCGCCTCTTCATAAAAAAGATGATTATTCCCATATAGCTTATTGAGGCATCGCTTTTTTAAAGAGGCATTACCTCTTCATATAGAGGTGATGCCTCTTTAATGAGGCGCGTCGCCTCTCTAATAGTATTCAACTTTTTCTATCTTTTAATTTTAAGCAGTTTACATAAATTTTGACTTTCCAGTTCATTTCCAACATGACACCCACATATTCAAAGGTGCTGGGAACTTTAGTAGGGCTTGAGTTTGGTATAATGAGCTTATAGCTGATATCAGTATTCATGATATGGGATTTAAGGATTTTATTGTCACGACCCAAAACAGGGGGCCATGACTGATGCTAGGGAACAAGAATTCTTTCGAATCTGGAACTCGTAGTAAGCCTAAAAAAAGAAATATAAAAGCATGCAATAATAATAAAATAAATAAAATATCTTGCAGTGGAAATTAAAATCTTATAAGTAATAGTGTAACTCATCAACTGATTTAATAACACAAACTCATCTCATATATATAAAATCTTTTAATACAAATTCTCGGTTCAAACCTTTAAAATTTAAATCTCAAAATATAAAGTACATACTGCTCACTAAAACAACTACTGCAGTGTCTAGAATACAAAATAAACTTAGGTAAGCAATTTACATAATAAGGTCGGGGCAGAAGAAATCTGGCATAAAGGTCTGCTACTGAGGTATGAGGACGAAGACTCTCCTGAAAAATAAATAAACGGAGGGGAGTCAAACCTCACTGAGTGAACTGTTATAATATATATATATGTATAGCTAAAAAAAATGCACACATTCAATAGTATATATAATAAATATATATACAGGCAAATACACACGGATGCAGCAAAAATCATTTTATATATAACTCTGAAAAAATATCCGTTTATGAAGGATCAAATAGAACCCTAAATGATCACAACCTCAAATAGTGTCAGACAACACTCTAGCCATACAGTCTCACTTATTCCAAATAAATTCACATGTTCCATTTGAACAGTAGACTGGCCCCGAGACACTAAGTCAACCGAGCTCCAGCAGTCTGACTGTCAGTGTGATTGGCCCCGAGACACCTTGTCAACCGAGCTCCAGCAATCACACTCTCAAATCACATCTCACATCAAACAAATCAATCCGATCAATATCCACAAATAGGTTAGTAATTTAACCTAAATTATATCGTCGTACCGGTACGTACTCGGTTCTAGTGCTGCCCACTAGGTAGCACGTTCTATTGATATCCTTCATTTAAAATAAACCAATACATTCATAAAATAAATGATGTATGACATTCATTAAAATAACAATATAAACCATATATATACTAGAAATATACTAAAAATAAACCAAGTATATTTCGAGTATATATATGTCAAACAAATTTAGTTTAATTACAAAATAAACCAGAAATAAACTATATATATATATATATATATATATATATATATATATATACTTAAAACAATTTAAGTATAAATCACGAATAAAACAAGTATTTAATTCAAAATATACCAAAAATATACTAAAATATACCTAAAGTATACCTAAGCATTTATTAAATCATTTATGCATAATTCATAAATTTTAAACATACATTTCTAAAAACATGCATCCTAATACACGTATATATAAAATAACAACTCATAGTTATGCGCTCCACAAGACGAATCTGACGGGCATAGTCCACTAGGCCTCGGTCTCGGTGCAACTAAACAAATAAATGGCAACACGAAATCAGAATAAATCTAATGAAATTCTAGAGACTCAATCTAAAATTCTAGACACAGACAAGGAATAGGGATTTGACCGGATGTCACGTTTTATGATAATTCTACTGAAAATTCGGTAGAACCTCCCCTGTAAAACGGACATCTTTTTACTTAGAAAGTAGAGCCAGTCCTGCAAAAAAACACACTTCGAGATAGATAGTCACACAACCCTTTGGTCGGACTCCCAAACTACGATTCTACTGACCGAGGTTCACAATTCACGAAATATACACAGAATACATGAAAATTCCAAAAATACCGAAAATACCCTTTATATATATCAACATATGGCAATTTAGGTATTTAAACGTTAAAAATAATTATTTTACCGATTTTAACCTAAAAACCCTAATTTTAATAAAATATTGTTAAAAATCCATAATTCCTGATAAATTCACAAATATTAACCGAAATTCATTTAATAAATCCAAATTACTTAATTAGCCCAAAAACATATTAAAATTCACTAAAAACTCATTTATTTACAAAAATAGTATATTATATATATTTTGAAAATAATTTTTGAAATATAGTTTTAATTAGTTAAGAATAGTAAATAATTTATAAAAATCATTTTTATACCTCAAATAATTATTAAAACCAATTTAACTTAATTTTCAACCAATTTATTACCAAATTACCAAAATACCCTTAACATATAAAAATTCACATAAGATACTATAATTATTAAAAAATTCACTAAAAATTATACGATTGCTCAAAAATTATTTTCTCAACATATAATTAAATAAAATCAATAATTATACTCAATTAAACAATTAATTTTAACAAAATACTTATTTAACCCAATTTTCCAAAATTCACCTAAACTAAATAAAATTATAATAATTACAAAAAAATCACAAAAATTACAAATTAATTTCTAAAATTAATTTCAACCTCTATAAACACCATAAATCACAATTTCAGAAATTATTTAATTAATTTACAAAAATTAGAAAATATTAATAAAATAATAAAAAATTCATAAAAATCAAAATGAATTCCAAAAATTCCAAAAAAATTACAGAATGTAGATTGAGGTACTAGGAGCAATTTTTGTAAAGGAAGTAAGCTTGAATCATCAAGATTAAGGTTCAAAAAAATAAAGAAACAAAAAATGGCTGAATTGGAAAAATTGCTCACCATCAAAATCTAGACCAAAACAAGTGAAATCAACCTTAGAAATGCACTCATCAGAGCTCAAGGAAGAGAATTAAACTGGTGGTGTCTAATTTGGTGGTCGGAATCACAATGAATGGCGATGGAGTTGGATTTCGGCTTCTTAACCAAAATCAAGCCAAACGGTGCTAAAGAAGGAGGTGGCAGAGCAAGCTAGAAATGGAGGTGGCACCCCAGGAAGCACACCGACTATAAGGAAACAAGATTTACAGTGGTGGAAAGGGGAGGAAGGGTGTCGGGCGACGGAGGAAGAAGGGAGTGGCACAAAACGTAAATTAACTTAACTTTATATATATATATATATATATATATTAGTTTATAACATGTGGTGAGGAATCATTGTGAATATAGTATTATTATATTAAAATATTAAAATTTTAATATTTTAATATAATAATACTATATTCACAATGATTCCTCACCACATGTTATAAACTAATATATATATATATATATATATATATATATATATATATATATATATATATATATATATATAATCATGCATGGAATCATATAATTTAATAAAACGGACTAACGTAAATAAATAAATAATTATTTAGGTTTTATTTTTCCAAAAATATAATTCTCGGGAAAATTTTATGTAGGAAACTTAAAATAATTAAAAATAATTTTAATAATTATCAAACTAATTAATTAGTCAAATATATTTATTAAAATTATTAACACTGCATATCCCGATGCAATTTAAAAATATTTAAAATCTCGAGATATTACATTCATCCTATCACTTATAGACTCTTAGGGTCATATTGATTACTAGCTGTTACATGCACTGATGGAGAGGTGGTTCGAAGCCACACACACCTTCTACCTTCCTTTTGGTGAGCTAAGACTAAATCCCGTCTCTTTTGTTGCCATTTTTGAGTCGCAAGTGCAGGTGATGCTATCCTATTCGATGTAAGCATCCATCGAATGGCACTAAATTGAGTAGCTCCTTAGTATAGTCCCAAACATGAAGGGGATCCACACCATTAAGATTAACTCAATCTGAAGTCACTACACCGGAGCAGGGGTTGAGGCTACTACCACTACTCAGGAGATTGACTAGGTAGTGAGGGCATTCTTAGTCTATTTGTTGGGTTCTACTCTTTTTATTGACACTGCCAACTCCATTGATCTAATGTTCCTAATGACTTTTCAAGACTTGGCTCGGGTGTCCTCTTATAATTAGGGTAGCTATGCACTAGCCTACCTATACAGGAGTATGGATGAGGTAGTCTGTGAGGCTAGATGATTCTATGGCTTCTGGCATACCGTCCTGGTGAGTATTCCCTCTCTCTTACTTCTAAACTCTATTTTTTACTTATCTTGATTATTTACTAATAATTTTCCTTTATAGGTTTGGAATTTAGAGCTGGAGTTGATTCGGGGGATAACTCACATTAGTGACATTCGTTTCTTGGCCTTGGTCCGCTAGGGTACTAGTCGCTTATAGAGGAGACATTTAGCTTGTGTGCACATTCATCGGGAGCAAATAAACTCCCTGAGCTATGACGAGGTACATAAAAAAGATAAAAATACTATTATTAGTATCATGTAGTCATAGAATCCATGTCACTTACCTACTCTTTCTTACAACTGCACTAGGATTTATGGGGTCCTCAAGATAGGTGGCTTCCTAAGATGACTCTTTCAATGTTACTGTCTTTGTGGAAGGTACTTCTTTGTGGACCCAGCTATCGAGTATGGTACCTTGTTAAGAGGGTCCTCAACTAGGATTGCGGTGCTTGTGATAGGTGCATCCCCATATCACCTTCTACTAGTATGTTTTAGACACATCTACTGGAGGGTGATGAGTTGGCTAAAGTGGTCGAAGGAGATCCTTCTGAGACATACATTATAAGGAGTAAAAGCCATTATTTGGACATTGTTAGAGCCAATTTATTATAGCGGGTGTCTCTTTCAATTGCTACTATTGCTTAGGTATATATTTCACTTTGCCTCTCTTGTTTTTTTTTCTTCCAAATTACATATTGACTTAGCCTCTTCCATCCATAGATGATAGCCATAGGTCCTACTCAAAGAGCTAGGCCTCCTGCACATGAAAGACCCCTCCAACGCCCTCGTACTGACAGTGGAGAGGGTACCTCATTTGGAGCACTACTTCCTAGGGCTCCTTCCAGTTTCAGCTCATGGATGATTGCTGGTCACCTGACTCACACTCTTGATTTGCTGGCTCACTGTTGGGTGCCCCCAGAGAACTTATCTTATGAGTTCTTGACATTGGATAATAGCCTGACTTTGGCTTACACTCCCAATGCTACCTATGTAAGCTTCTTTTTCTGCTTGCATGACTAATCTCAATAAGGCATTAGTAATAACTAATCATTAATCATGCAAATCATATTAGATCAAGGAGTATACATGTATCACCTGATTAAGACTCAGTGGGATTATCTAATGATCATCACTTAATAGCAGAGGGTAATGATTTTTCCCTACTTTTATATGTATGCATGCTTATATGAGTGCTTACTTTAGATTATATATAAATAAGATCATGATGCAATCAGCTAGGCCAGGATTATAACCCTTTAATGTCAAGTTCCTACTCTCTAGATCAAGGGGGAGGAAGATAAAGAAGAAGACGAGAGGATGCTAGTGATGATGATGGTGATGGTACTAATAGAGGTGGTAACGAAGATGATACAGAGGCTACTAAGACAAAGGCTTCTTAGATTAGGATCTAGACTTTTCTTTGCTTTATAACCTATGATATTATAGAATTATTTGAACTTTATTTTGAATATTTATGTTCATATTTAATAAAACATTTAAAGCATTTTGTTTTATTTCATTAGGGAATGTTTGATCATTTTAATATAATGTTGCATTAATACATTATTCAATCACGCAAATCTTCTATTAATGAATTAGAACAGGAAAAGTCAAATTGAATAATACAATTAAAATGTGCCATTGACTATCATAGAGGTGATTACCTCTTCATTCAAGCTTTGCCTCTTCATAAAAAGGTAATTTCTAAGTGCCTCCTCGTGATAAGGCACCGCTTGATCAAAGAGGTGAACGTCTCACCGCCCCTACTATAATTTCCTTTTTTAGACCTTATTAATCTTCATAAAATCAACTTATTTTTCTCACATCTATACCTCAAACCTTTATTTTCTCTTCCTTAAGAGCCTAAAAAATCCTTAAACATGACTAAGAGAAATTTCAAAAAATCTTAAAGGGCTTAGATAGTGAATTATAGGCAAAATTGAAGCCCTTCCATCTGTCAATTTTTTTAATCTTTTCATACAAGGAGAATCAAATTTCCCTTTCTCCATAATATGTCTCAGTTTTGGGATTTAAGCAAATATGCTTTTCTATTCAATTCTTTAGAAATATGCCCCTTGATAAAGGAATTTGAGGCTATTATGGGATGTCACCTAGACTCTACCTATTAAATTGTAATCCCTTAGGTTGGAATTCTAGACTTATATTCCATCCAACATTAGATGGTTAGATTGTTCAATCTCTCCCCTTAGTCTTCTCTTCACTACATCTTCGGTAATGAAGTTTTGGTGAGACCCTTCCTCGAGCTTATTGCAACTATAGACAATAAGGAAGTTTACTAACGAAGGATGATTGCCCTATACTTGTATGCTCAGTTCCTATTAGTTTCTACTTCTAGTGAGTGTGATTTAAAAGTCCTTCATATTTTAGACTAAGTGGAAGCTGAGCTCAATCCTTTCCTTGTTATTCTAAAGGAAACCATCATCAGGCTAGGTAAATTTTCAAAAACTAGGCGATTCTCTAAGAGTCCAATACTGTTAGAGGTCAGCCTTCTCCTCTCTTTATTTTATGCTTTTCTATCATTTTTTCTAATTCATCATCATCTTTTTTCTTTAGGCATGGTTTCATGGAAAATTGAGGTTACTTGAGCCCCCTAAAGATATTGCACACTACAAAGCAAAGCATTGCCATACTAGAAAGCTCTACCCCATACCAGAAAATGTTCATAGATGATTGTCCACATTTCTTGATACTATGATTTAGTGGATATGTCCATGGTGGAAGTTGCAATACGTGACCATCCAATTTTACATGCATTGTGTCCCTGTAGTTGACCTTCACTTCTCCACTTTTTATAATCTTGCATGTCTTTGCAGACAGTATGGACAAAAATAGCAAATTATAGGGTTAGTGCATGAATTAGAACTAGGACCCCTCTCTTAAAACTTCCAAGACAATTTGGTTATTATCTAGCCTTATAGAATCATTTAGAGGCACATTAACTATGATGGAGATCAGTCCACTAATGATCAGTATAGGGCATGGATTCAATTGCAATAAACAAAAAAGGATAAGTTCATGAGAAATAAAAGGACAAGAGAGTTACAAATATCAAGAGCTTAGGGTGTTTAATAAAAGAAACAAAAATAAAATTAGTTTATGGAATTTAGTCATCATTTCCTTATGTTGTTAGATAGAATTTCCTTTTATAGTTAAACAGTTAATAATAGGCATTTAATGCAATGTTCAATAGTTCTTTAAGTAATCCATTTCATTTAAATTAAGCACAAGATGGCTATACATTTTGCTTCTAATATAACTCTTTTTGTTAGATGGCTTGCCCTTGTAAATTTTCCAATTAACTTTTTTTCTTGCTCTTTCTCTCCTTTTACATGTCCTTTATTTTGCCTAGACTACCTCTTTCAAGGCTTTCAATCCAATAAGACCTTTTATTTTTTTTTTATATTTTTCTTTAACTTTTACCTAGATAGCCTCTTTTTGAGGTTTTCTCCCTCATGAGACTTTATAGAAAGTATTTATTGAGCTTGTCCAGATTAATAGGCTCTCTGAACTCATTCTCTTCCATATCGGACAAAATTTTAACACCTTGAAAAATAACTTTTTCACCATATAAGGGTCTTCCCAATTCAGCTTGAACTTTCTCCATGGGTTTGTCATGATTGATTTATTGAGCTTCAACACTAAGCATTAAATCACCCTCTTTGATCTTTCCTGGCTTAATCTTCTTTTTATAAGCATGGGCTATTCTCTTTTGATGTGCCTGAGAGTGATATATAACTTTCATTCTTTTTTCATCCAATAATATCAACTGCACTAATTGGCTCTCTACCCACTGATACTTAGGGATTTTGGATTTAAAGAGAACCCTTAATGATTAAATCTTAACCTATACTGGCAACACAACTTCACACCTATACACTAAGGAATACAGAGTGACCCTTAGTTGATGTTCTAGTAGTATTCCTATATCCTTATAATGCAAATTGTAGATAATCTACCCACTCTCAGTAATTCTCCATCATTTTGGCTAGGATCTTTTTTACATTTTTATTTACGGCTTCCACCACCCCTTTCGATTATGGCCTATACAAAGATGACCTTTGATGTTTAATTTATATTCCTTTAACAATGTTATTGCCTTTACCTGAAACTGAACACCATTATTAGTGTCAACGTGAAGAGGTAACCTATATTTATAAATTATATTCTTCTCAATGAATCTTGCCATTTGCTTCAAGCCAATGGTTGAGTATGACTTAGCTTTGACACATTTAGAGAAATAATCAATTGCCATCATAATATATCGATAACTATTTAATGCTTTTAGCCTTATCTCTCCTATAATATTAATTCCCCAAATTGCAAATGGCTAAGGAGAAGTCATTCCTTAAAGTTCCAAGGATGGAAAATGGCTAACATCCCCATAGGCTTGACAATTATGGCATTTCTTTATAAATTTAATACAATCTATTTCCATGGTCAACCAAAAGTAGCCCTGATAAACTATTTTCTTTATCAAGATTATCTCATTCATATGTGGCCCACATACTCCTTCATGAATTACTTTCATGAGTTTTTAAGCTTCATTTTTATCCACACAACTTAGGTGAACCTTGGTTGACATCCTTTTAGACTTTACTAGAATTAGGGGATTAATTTCCATTTATTTCCCATTTTCCTATACAAAAGCCAAAGTGGTTAAAACATCTACCATCTGGTTCTCTTCTCGTGGAAAGTGTACAAATTTGCATTGAGTGAAAACTAAGAGAACAATAGGAGAATAATCTCAGTACAACCTTAGCTGATCTTCTTTGACTTCCCATTTATGGGAGATCCATTTTATTACTAATATAGAATCCTTATATACTATGACCTCCTCTGCCCTCACATTTTGAAGTGCTTTCAACCCAAAGATGCAAGTTTCATATTCTACTTGATTGTTGGTCACTTTAAATTCCAACCTTTTTTCCATTGAGATCATTTCTCCTTCTGGGGTGATTAGAATTACACTAATGCGAGCCCCTTTATTATTGACTGCTTAATCAAAGTACATCTTTTAACCCTGGACCTCTATTGCCCCTATATAATTATCTAGAAACTCCAGTTCCCACTCCTGTTCGTCATTTACTGAGTTTTAAGCTAAAAGTCTATTATTGCTCTTCCTTTTACTACCTTCTTTGCTATATAGTTTATGTCAAATTCAGTGAGCACAACCAGCCATCTGGCTAATTTTCCTATAAGTGACAGAATCTGTTAGAGGTACCTAAGGTGGTTGTATGTAGAAACTGCCTAGACTCTGTAAGATTAGAAATAGTGTTGAAACTTCTTAGTTGCCTAAATCACAACTAAGCATGTCTTCTATACTAGACTATAATTAAATTTATACTGCAGGAGTTTCTTACTTAGGTAATACACCATGTGCTCAACTTTACCTTTGCCTTCTTGAGCTAACATGACAGGTATTGCTTCCTTCTTAATTGCTAGATAAAGGATCAAGGGTTTACCTAGCTTTTGGCAGCTGTAAGACTGGAGGATTTATCAAATAATTCTTAATAGGCTCAAAAGGTTGTTGATATTTATCATCCTAAACTACTAGCTAATTTTTCCTCAAGAGCCTAAAGATTGGCTCATAAACAGCAATCAACTTAGCTATGACTCTGTTGATGTACTATAACTATCCAATGAACCCTCTAACCTCTTTTTCATTTCTCAGTGCAAGCATCTTTTTGATCAGTTTAACTTTATTTGGATCCACCTCTATTCCCTTCTGGTTGATGATACGTCCTAGTAGTTTCCTAGATGTCACCCTAAAAACAAACTTCTTTAGGTTTAACTTGAGATTGTACTTCTTTGTTCTTGTTAAAAACTTGTCCAGGGCTTTAAAATGCCCATCCTTGGATAGAGACTTCACCATCTTATCATCCATATACACCTCTATCTCTTTGTGGATCATATCATGCAAGAAAAATAGTAGCCATCCTCTGATATGTAGCTCATGTATTATTCAACCCAAATGGCATGACCAAATAATAGTAAATGCCCCATTTAATAGTGAAAGACATTTTTAGCTTTTCAATCACTACCATCATGATCTGATTATATCCTAAGAAACCATCCATGAAGGAGTACATCACATTAAAAGCTGCACTATCGACCAACGTGTTAATATATAGTAAAGGAAAATCATCTTTTAGGCATGCCTTGTTTGAATCTTTGTAATCCATACACATTGTTGATGACAAGGTTTAGCGGGCGTCCAAGATTTTAGCAACCGTGATATTATTTGAGCTCAGGGCTCTAGAGAACACACTAACTACTGTCACAAAGACATGGTGTGGAGATGAGGAGTCGCCACCTAGGGTAATAATTGGAACAAATAGAAAAGGTGGTACTCGATTCCCTAAAAGAAAGCTAGCACCATAACTAGGAGATTTTGGATATAGAATACTAACTTCAGTCTCGTGTTCATTTAGAATTACTTTATAAATTACTATATTATCCTCTATTTACATGCAATTTCATATAAACCCTTATTCTAGTAATTAACTCCAAGGCAAACCAGTAATGAAAATACAAGTAAATAATGCATTCATTTAAACATATAATCCCTAAGTTAGTCTAATCTACATTAATTTTAATTAAATGAGCTAATTCTACACGTTTTAATTTACAAGTGAGCCTAACGGGCCTAATTCCTTTTGATTTTAATTAAATGGACCTAAGTCTATTTATTTTAATTCTAAAAAATGGGCCTAAATCTACAAATTATAGAGTATTTAAATTAATGGGCCTAATTCTACATGTTTTAATTCTAAAGTGATCTTAAATCTACACATTATGAAAAGACTTTAATTAAGTGGGTTAAGTCTAATTAATTAAAGTAAATTAAGTGAGCCTATATCTAATTTACTAACTAGGCCTAAGTTATCTTTAACCTAAAATCTAATTAATTATGGGCCTAAAATGTATTTTAATTAATTAAACCTAAAAAACCTAAATTTATTTAAGTGAATTAGAATCTAATATGGGCTTAAGGCCCAAAACATATAAAAATAAATAAACAAGCCCAAAAAAACAAATAAAATATATTAAAACAATTAAATAAAAGATCAAACAACTAATTAAATTAATTCCTTTTAAAAAACTTAATTTTCATGAACATGCAACCTAAATTAATCTACTCACACCATTAATTTTAATTAGTTACCCAATTGAAACCCTAATTTTACTAACCAATTAATTAACATAAAATCACCCTAATTTTACTAACCAATTAATTAACATAAAATCACACATATAATTTCAATATTCCCACTATTGGGACTATTATAATAATCTATAGAAAATAATAATAAAAATAATTAATACAACCCCAAAAACATAAATAAAATAAAGAAATTAAATAAAAAACCTAAAAACTAAATTTACATGGTCTTATCCATGGCATCCCATGGACTTCTCATGAGTTTAGTCCTCCATAATCACCATAAAAAAGAACAAAAGTTATGATTAGTGAATAAATTATAACAATAATAAACAAAATTTAAAAATCAATAAAATCAAAAAAAGAAATAAATAAATCAAATAAAATACAATAAGGAGAAGATGATGCTTATAGATGATTTTAATGGATTGCTCCTCAGATTTTATAAAATCACCGTTCTTAACAGGTGTTCGAATATTGTTTTTCAAAAATCCTCTAAAGATCTTTAATCAATCAATTAAGCAAAATAATTTTTTTGTAAAGAATACAGATGCTCTTTTCCTCTCTTTTCTTATCTTTTTTTTTCATACCCTTCTTTTTTTTCTCCTTTTTTCTTCCCTTTTTTTTTTCATTTTTTCCTTTTTTCCTTCCCTCTTTCTTTTTTTTTTTTGTTTTTTTCATTCCCCCTCTTTCTTCTTTTTTTTTTTTTTTCGTTCCTCCCTTTTTTAGGAGCCAAAACACTCATTTTATAGTGAAACATCCTTCAAACCTTATAAATTGATTCCTAAATTAACTCAAGAAAAGGCTTTTATTTTTTAGAAAATTCAAAAACTCAGCGAAAAAGGTCTAATTTCGATCGGAATTACATAATTTCAATTGGAATTAGTGTAATTCCAACATGAATTACACAATTCCAATCAGAATTAGACCTCTGAAGTTTCAAAGTTCAAGTATTGAAGACCTATTCATGATATTTTCATCATTAGAGTCCTTTATCGCATCCATAACTCATCATCCTAAAATTGGATGTCTACACACATCCTAACCCTTCCATCTTTCTTAGGTACCAAAATGATATTTTTTAGTTATTAAGTGTCTTCTACCACCTTCAAAAACTTCACCTTCAGCTACTTTTCAACCTCTTCTTTGATCAAAAGAGCCTATTCTAGCCTCAACCTTATTTTTTTCTATTTATTGGTGTGACATGAGGATATGTGGGAATTCTATGAATTGCTATTTCCTTAGCAATCCCAGACATATCTTCATAGCCCTAGGCAAACACTTTTTATCTTTTTTTTAAGTCTCATTTTTTTCTCTCATCAGAAATTAAATAAGAAGCAATTAATATATTTTTAGGGTTATTATTTATGCCTATGTTAAATGATTTAGTTTGTATATAATTAATGTCAAATATATGTATAAAATGATCATCATAAATAGAATAACCATTAGGAAACACATCATACAAATATGCAAAATCAGAGTTCATTGCACCTACTTTAGAAAAGAACAAGTCATCATTTTCGAATAAAGTAGTAAAGGCAACATTAAAATCATCATAGAAAATATCCATGGTAGAATGAAGGACATAGGTCTCGAAATCCAACTCTCTTTCCTAATCAGCAGTGGTTTTCAGCTCCTGAGTAGCAACGTCCTCTTTAGACTCTTTTTCAGCCAGCACCAGCTCTTCCACAGGAATTACCTCATCGACTTTTTTCTTTACCCTATTCATATACTTAGTGAAGATCTCAAATCTCAGAATCACTTTCTCAGCTATTAAAAGAGGTTTTAGAGTCCTTGTGTATGGATAACTAGTGCCTTATTTAATGAATATATCCTATAATCCTTACTTCTTGGTTTCAACAACAAACTAATCTTTTTCTTTGAAATCTTCAGCCCTAAAATATCCAACCCCATGTTTTAGAATAGGGACTTTCTATTCCATAAATTATGGTTGTCCACTCTGATTCCTTCCTAGTCCTAAATTAGGTATGAACTTTATGGTCCTTATTATGTTCATGACCTTCTTATCCAGCTTATCCTTATAAATCATGCAGACTTTAAAACTTGGGCTTATAGGAATCTCTTTAGGAGCCAATTTCAAAGTAGCCACAATAGCCTTAGTCTTTGCTAAGATGGTAACAACCTTACCCTCATGTGGAAACTTAATTTTTTGATGAATAGTGGATGACACACCACCTAAAGGATGAAACCATGGCCTCCTCAGTAGGATGGAAAAAGTCATAGGAATGTCTTTTACATGTAAGTTGACCTAAGTTTTGATGGTCCCAGTCTTGACTAATGCTCGTAATGTCCCTTCAACAAGCCTCTTCATATCATTATAAGTCTTAACAACTATATCAAAGGGTTTCAGGTCAGCAACAATCAATCCCAACTTTGGCAAAATTTTCAGAAGGCATACATTAATGGTGGAGCTGTTATCCACTATTACACAACATGCTAGCTTCCCTTTTACCTTGGCTTTAATGAACAAGGCCTTATGATGGTCCCTTCCCTTCAATGGCAGATCATCATTAAACAATACAATAGCTTATTGAGGAGTTTCCATCAAGGAGTTAACCATATGTTTAGGAGTGTAGCTTGTAGATATTTTCTTATGATCCAAAGCTAGAACTAGTGCTTCTTGATGGTCTCTGGAATGTATAAGTAATTCTCAAACACTAGTAATAGTTTTCTCATCCTTTTTCACCTCTTCTTTTGAACCCTCTTTCATTTCTTCAGACTTGGTAAGTTTAGTTTCCTCTTCTTCCTTTTTTTCAACCTTCCTTGTCCATTGATTCTTCTTATCTTCATCATTTTCCCAAAGATCAACCTGTCCTCCATCTTTGTCATCGAAACTCTAGATGTCCATGATATGTTTAGTAAGCTTCATGGGTTGTTTGCTCAGGTTCAGGTCTTTTGGTTTAGGTTTTGGTGGCTTATAAGTGGCATCAACAAAGAAATTAAAGACTTGTTCCTCTATTAAGCAAGTATTGATTATAAGGATGGGTGCACTTAATGGTAGGACATTTCGACAGTTAGGTAAAAGGTTATTTTAGGTGTTTGGTTTTTAGGTTTTAAGGTCAGTAATTTTGCTTGCATCAATTAGGTCTTGGATTTCATGTCTCACTTGGGTGCAACTGTCAGTATCATGTCCAATGGCTTGATGATACTTATAGTAAAGTTTCAGGTTGGCATTTGGTAAGTATTGTTTAAGGGGTAATGGTCATAGAAGGTTATTTTCTATTAACTTCTCCAAAACTTTAGAGAGAGGCTGACCGAGGATGGAGAACCTCCAAGGTTGTTTAATGGTTGCACACTACTGCTTGACCCAATTACTTCTTTACCCTTGGAACTCCCACTGAAAAACTTCTTTTTTTGTACTAAGTCAAATTCTTTCTAGATCCCAAATCTATACAGTTCTTTAAAATTTTAGATACCTAGATATTTTAGCTAATTAGAGAGTAATAGAACATAACCTTCCATTACTATCATTAATTGGTCGAACTCGGTAGACCTATATCCCATTTGTGCTAACTTCCCTCTCCATCTAGTTAGATAGTCAGTAAAGGACTCATTAAATTTTTACTTAGTATTTTACAAATCCCTCAGAGATACCTCCATTTGAGCGTTCATACCATACTATTTTACAAAGGCAGTATATAGTTCCTTCCACTCATTCTGTACATGTGGTTCTGAAGTGTAGTACTATCGGATCGAGGAACCCTCTAAGGATATAGGGAATTGCTTGATTATTTGGGCTTTAGTTAGCTTAGTGGCCTTCATTTAAGTCATATAATATTTTAAATGTAGGTATGGGTCATCAGTCCCAGAGTATTTCTTCATGTCTAAAAACTTATAGATAACATCATCCTCATCGAGGTTAAGATTGGTGTAATCCATCAGAGCATTAATTCCTTTCTCCTTCATCAACATTTAGGCTTATGATACTACCTTGGAAATGTTCTTAGGCTAATAATTTTAATCCATTATTTTAGATAGGTTTACATTATTTCAGCTTACCAGATTGATAAATACTATCACATCATCATCTTCCTTCTCCTTCATAAGAATCTCATCATTGAGATTAATTGAGTTAGTCGGCTACGTCAGTTGTTTTTCCTTAATCAACTTAGTTATTTCTCTCATCATCTCCTTCATCATTGACCGAGTTTAGTAAATAGTTCTTTTTTCAACTATGCTTTGAAAGCTTTAAGATCATAACCACCTGCCATCGCTGTTTTTGAATTTCTAGTTAAGCGGTTGGAATTATATTGGATCCATATAGAAGAGCCTGAAGGATCTATAACTGTAAAACCATGTGTTAGAATTATGCATGATATGCAATTTCATTTTATTTTATTATTTGATTATTTAAAGATAGAAAATAAACATACTTTATTTACACATAATAAGGAAATAAATAAAAAGTTCTCAAACAATAATCTCTACCTTTATTTCTCCCATACATATGTTCAATTGTGAGTTCTTGTCCTAAGATTTTTTGTCTAGGTTTTAATTATCAAAGGGGATAACAAAATTGACATATATAAAGGGTTCCTTAATGGGCATTAAAAGCCGATCTTAGTGTGGCCTATTTGAAATGGGCCATAGTGGGCATAAAAGGCCCATTTTGACATGGTCTAGAATGTACATGGCCTTATTTCAAGGATTACTGTATGGCATCAAACACATGCATTTGGGAAAAATCCTAATGGAAGTTTCTAAGTCATTACTTGAGCTAAGTCTTGGGTAAAAAAGGCTTCGGTTCTTACAACAATAAACCTCCATTATGTCTCCCCACTTAAAGGTCCATACAATATGGATAAGTAATTTCTATGAGTGACAATAATCAAATACTTCACCATTAGGTTTGAGTGAAACACAAGCAACAAAGCAATGACTACCATCAGGTTATTTGGGGACTGAGTGCTCATTATGTGAAAATATGTAGTGAATGCAAAAGATGCAAAAGAAATAAAAAAATTAAAAATTATAAAATACAAAATATTAGAATTAGTTTCTTTAGTAGAGTCACCACTGTAGGCAGTGGGGTTTAGCACACCCCTAAGTGTTTGATGACTATGACACTATATAAACTTGAGGCTCACTAAGAAATACAAAATAGGTTGGAGCTTAAATTGGAGAAGGTGTCGTCATCTGGATGAAACTTGAGACACACTGTACAACAACGGTGGTTCCTAAAAGGTTTCTTCAGAGAATAGGTTCAGAAACTGGGTATGAGCTTTTAGAATGCCCACCCAACCTTATGGTTGGATTCCATTTGTGTTTCGTATTTTATTACTTTTAAGTATTCGACAATTTCTTTATTAACATGCAAATTATAATTATCTTCAAGCAATTTCCAATTTTATATTTTAGTCCAAATTTACACGTTAATTCAAATTCATGCATTTTAATAGGATTTACAACATTTATCACATAAATAAACATCTATTCACTAAATAAATATAAATTCACACACAAAGAAAATAAGGAAGGAGAATATATTACAACCCTTTTTATATGCAAGAAAAAAAGTGAAATAAAAAAAAAATAAACCAAAAACAAACCAAAAGTAAACAGAAAATAAACTAAACATAAGCAAGAAATGAACAAAAAGGAATATAAGTTAAAATTAGATGAACTAAATAATCTCAAGTTTCCTAAAATGAGCAGACTATTAATCTCCTTAAATATACAAACCCTACAAAAGGTAGCCATAAAGTTAGTCCATAGGCCAAATAAATATAAATGAAAGTGATAAATGCATGACTATTTCAACTAAACAAAGTAAATGAATAACCATATAAAGGTTACAAAATTAAAGAAATGTGAAAATACATACAAACTTAAATCAAATGAAATATATAAGAAAATCATAAATAAGCTATGCATGGTTCTGTCGAAGTGGCGATTGCCTCATCATTAGGGTATCGCCTCTCGAAGAGACTTTGCTTGACTAACAAGTGTAACAGTAACTTTAAAAGCTTCTTAAGTTCTAAGTACATAAAATATAATGGAGAAAAATGGAAACTAACAAATATGCCAAGTACTCTAAAAGATCATGTCATGAACATAACATAAATGGAGGATAAATTTAAAAAAGAACAAACATGTAAATAAAGAGAACTTATCCAAAACAAGGATCTAACCTAAAATATAGAAACTCTTACTACTTATGAGCTAGTTTTTTCAAAATGATTAGCCCTCAGAGATTGGTTTTGATCTCAAGCTCCACTTAAATGTAAGATTTCTCCTTCTTCTTCTTTGAGAATGGACTTCCAAGCTAACTTTTTCTTCCTTCCCTCTTAAGAATGTCCGCTTCTTTTTCCAGAGCTCTCTCCTCTCTCTTTTCTTCCTAAAACTTTCTAAAAGTTACTAACCTCTCTTTTTTTTTACTCTCCATACCCCTTTTAATCCCCTATGCCTTAACAAGATATCCACTTTTTTCACCCTCATTATTACACTATTTTCATACTCTTCTTTCTCCAAAGTCTCCTTTTCACACCTTAGGTTCAATTCAGTAGGAAGTGGCCCACCAACTTGACCACTGTAAGCACTCAATTTCGGGATGATTGAGTGTGAATATGATAAAAGATTTTAATGATGAAAAGTTGTTATAAATAGGTCTACGGATATTGATTTTTGAATCTCAAGGCTTAATTGCAGCTTTTTAAGGACTTAATTGTAATGTTTTCCTTAGTGACCTAATTGAAAAAGTTTTAATTCTTTTAGGGGTCTTTTTATAATTGAAAAAAATTTAATTACCAATTGAAATTATAGATTTCTGATTGGAAATCTACAATTTCGATTGGAATTGTACTATTCCGATAGGCGCCTTTTTCATTTTTAATTAATTTTGATTTTTGAAAATAAGTTTTCTTTTTTTTATTGGTAAAAAAAATAATAAATAGTTTTTGTCCTGAAAATTTCATTATCAGTAGATTTTAGTTAAAGTTTCAAAATTTTAAAAAATTCTCTCATTATCTCTTATGATTTAAATCACGGGAGGTTGATTTTTTGGAGGGTTTTATAAGCCTACGGGTTTTAACTCAAAGGGGCTCTTCTTTTGCTTTCTAAAAAAATCAATCATAGAGAGTGACTTCTTCCTTTTCTTCTTCGATTTCTTCTTTCTTAAAAAAAAAAAAACACAGAGAGAGCAAAGAGACAAAAAAAAAAAAGGATAGAAAGAGTTTTACAAAATTATTTTTAAAATTCTATTTTTTAAAAAGAAGGGTCCTTGCATTAAGAATGCATTTTAAGCCAGAGAAGAAAAAAATCAAATTGATAGATCCTATTCAACAAGGCGATCAAATCCCATTCTGAGGAGTAATCAAATTAGCATTTGCATTACATCTCTTTCTTCTCTTTCTTTGTTTATTTCTTTGTTTTTATTTTAGTTTTATGTATTTTCTTATTTGTTTATTTTTCTAATAATTTCTTTTGTTCTTTTTTTGGTTTTCCTGTGTTGATTTTGGCCTCTATGATGAGCAAGTGTAAAGGGAAAAATATGATTAAATCAACAAAATAGCTTTGAAGGTCCATGGAATGCCATGAATTTAATCTTGTTATGTTTTTCACGTAAATTTTAGGGTTCTTATTTTTTTATTATTCAATGTTTTTTTTTATTTATTTGGCTTATTGTGCAGTGTATTTAATTATTTTTTAATTCTCTGTATGTAGGAATTGTAATAGCCCCAATAGTGGGAATAGTGAACATTTACTTTTTTGTATTAAAATTAATTAGTAATTAGGGTTCATCTAGTAAATTTTAATTAAAATTAATGGTGGTTTTAGTTAATTTAGGTTGCATGAAATCAAATTAGGTTTTTTTGAAGAAATAATTTTAATTGCTTGTTTGATTGTTTTGGTTGTTTTTTATATATATTTTGGGGTTTTTCCTTATCTTTATTTGTTTTGGGCTCCAAGCCCACGTTAGGCTTTAATTCATTAATTAATAATAGGCTTTTAAAATTAGTTTTTTTTTAAGTTTAATTAACTTTAAAATTAATTTAGGCCCATTTAGGTTAATAAACTTAAAACCACTTTAGATTAATTAAAATTAATTTAGACATTGGTAAAGCCCACTTAAAGTATTTTTTTCATAATTTGTGGACTTTAGGATCATTTTACTTAAATAAAATCAATTATAACTAGGTCTACTAATTTAAATACTCCATAAATTAATAAGTTTAAGCCCACTTTTAGAATTAAAACAAATAGAAATAGGTTCGCTAATTAATTAAAATGTAGGCCCACTGTAATCTTATTTCACTTATAAATAAAAGTGTAGACTTAGCTAACTTTAATTAAAATTAATATAGATTAGACTAATATAGAGATGTTGCATTTTATGAATGCATTGTTTGTATGCTATTTTATGACTAGTTGCCTTTGGAGTTAAATGTGTGCTAAATTAGGGGTTTGTATAAAATTGCATGTAACTAAGGAATAATTTAGTAATTAATAAGGTAATTTTAATTAAATAAAAGACTAAGAGAAGTTGGTTTCGTATTCAGAATCTCTTAGTTGTGGTGCTAACTTTCTTTTAGAGAATTGAGTTACCACTACTCATCAATTGTCTTAGTTATTACCCTGGGTGACGACTCCTTATCTTTACGCTATGTCTTTGTTATATAGTCGTGTGTTCTCTAGAGTTCTTAGTTTAAATAGTATCGCAGTTGCTAAAATCTTGGACGTGCACTAAACCTCGTCGTTTACAACCACTATTGTCACCTTTGCATTTAATGCTGGTGCAAGTGGCTGGCGAAGAGGCAGCGCCTCTACAATGAGGTGTCGCTTCTTTGGCCTCGACCCAGAGTTGGGTTGAAGGGCCAAAGGTGGGCTTCGACTTAGGTCCATTCTCAAGAAGATTTTGGGCTTTCTTGCATTTGAGCTTCATGTTTTCCTTATCATCGGGCTTCTGTCGTGGGCCAATCAAATTGTGCATCCATAATTTTCCCTCTATTATGGGCTGATCAAACCAGGTGTCTATATATGTATATACAAATTAAATGTTAAGTTCTAAAATTATTAAGTTTATAATATGATAAGTGTCTTTCTTTATAATTTAATATTCACCTCTAAAGATTTATGTGTTGAGTTATTAAAATTCATAATATTATTCTTAATAAAAGAAATATATAAAAAATCTTATTTTAAAATACACATGTTCTATTCCATATAAATTGCTCTAATTCCTTTTCTTGTAAAACATAATTCTTTCTTTCTATAAAAATTATATCTTTTATTTTAATTAAAATCTCAATTTTTTCAATTATTTTCTATTTTTTAATTTTTATTCAAATATTATTAATACAATACATATTAAAAAAATAATGTATACTCTTAAAAAATAAAATAAAATAATTGCAATATTTTATCAAATTGTAATTTTAATTTATTAAAGTTAAGTAATTATTTTAAAATATATATTATTTATCCATGCAAAGTATTAAGAATTTAATAGAAATTTTACAACAAAAAGATATGCAAACTCCTATGAAAAGTATTAAGAATTCCATAAAATCAAATTAACAATCATGATAAAAATAAACAGATAAAGAGATTTACATTTATTCAATTAAAAATAAAGTAAATAAAATAGAAAAGAAAAATAAGAAATCATCGCAAATTTATGAGATATTGCTAAATCAATACAAAAAAAAATTTATTAAGAACTAAAAACTAAAAACAAAGAGATGAAGTTTATATAAAGAAGCAACAACAACAACTTAGGGTGGGAGTTTGGTTTCCATGTGAATCCTCAAGGTAGAGCTAGGGGATTGGCTTAATAGTGGAATAGTAAAATTCAGGTCACAATTCTTCCTTATTTCTCTAATTATATTAATTGTCTTCTTAATGATGTGGTGTTTAGTGATGTGTATATTACTTTCTTTTTATAGTCCACTTTGTAGAAATTATAGAGATGATTTTTGGTACTTTGCTAAAAGTTTAACCCTTGCTGCGCTTGCTCCTTGGATTTGCATGGGTTATTTTAATATTGTTTTGTATAGTTTTGATAAAGTGAGAGGTGTAAAGATTCTACGGTCTTAAACTTATGGGTTTATGGATTTTATTAATAACAATGCTCTTATGGAAATTGCTTTTAAAGATGATAGATTTACTTGGACAAATAAACAGGTTGGGGATAAGATGATATCTATAAAGTCCAATATAGGTTTCACAGTTGCAATTTTCTCTTAAAAATTGGAGCAAAAACACTTTGGGAAATTCAACTATTAAGATTGAGAATCTTAAAGCATGAATTGATGAGGTTTGTTTTAATGGGCTATCTCAAGATTGTCAGAATATCTTTAAAAATCTTAATAGACAGTTGCTTAGGTGCTATAAAGAAGAAGAGGATTTCTAGAGTGTCTTAGATTAAAGCAGGAGATAGGAACAAGATTTTAAATAACGGTTTCATGAACCGTTTCGATATCGATAATGGTATCGAACTAAATTGGATCGATTCGAACTATATCGTTTAGTGCTACTGTGAATTTTGTAAAAATTATCAATAAAATGCACCATATTAGTCCAAAATGCAAAATAAACTTTATCATATAATATAATAAGTTAAGAATTACTATATATATAACTAAAAAATATACATTTGAAAAAATTATTATTTACTATAATGAAAAATGGCATAAGAGAATACTTTAAACCTTTAATATATAAATAATTATATTATATTAATATGATATTATTACAAAATTTTTTGAGAGATACAATAATAATAGAAATCACCATAAAAAAGAATGGCATGAAGGATGTTGATTACTAGGCCCAACATTTTGGTCTCATTTGAGATGGGAATAAGTTAAAAAATGAACTACCTTCATTGAATGCAGTAGAATGGCTTTGAAATTCAGGCACATTGCTTGGATAATTTTGAGAAGTATTCACTTGATTCTCAAATATAGTTGGATAACTTTAGTGTTGGTCTTATTGATTCTAATTATCAGAGGGCATTCCATAATATCGTAGAGGATAAAATGGACTCATATAATGATTGATCTCATAATCTTGATTTATAGCAGTCGAAGTAGAACTACTTTCACCTCCACTAATTTAATATGTAAATTCATATTATCATGGTGCAAATTTAGATGGAATATTTAGAGAACTAGATTGATAAAAAAATGAAGGAATATCATTTGAATAATTTGAATCTTTTTAATATTCATAGCTTGGTCCAATTGGCTTTAATATCCACTTCCACCACCATCATTATCACCACCACAATCATGAACATTGCCGCCATTATCATCATCATCACCACCACTACCACCACCACTAGCGTCATCACCATTGTCATAATCTTTATCACTTTTAGCACCATCACCTGAAGGAAAATTAACACTATATCTAAATGGAAGAGTCATACCTAATTCTTGCTCAATCAAATCAATTGTAGGATCTTTTTCACCATCTTCATTATTCAACCAATCAAGATCATGCCCATAAAGTAAAGGAGCTTCTGATTTTTCTAACCATAGATTTAAAATGTCATGCTCATCAAGAATATAATCCAAGTTGATTGCATTAAAAGCTTCCTCTAACTCTTATTGTGACTTCCACATTATATTTTACAATTTCAACTTAATATTATAGTGTACATAGACTAGATAGTATAGTTTTTTGTACTTCAATTTATTTCTAGTCTTTGTATGAATCAAGCTAAAAGTGCTTTAATACCTTTCACAATATTTTATTAATGTTGTTTGACTTAAGACTCTAACAATAATTTTTTTGAAGTTCGAGTGTTGACTCTCCAAAATTAATCCACCACTTAACTACATCATTCAATAATTCAATTAGTTAAATATTTTTTATTAATTAATGAATATAAATTATATATCAAGAGAAAAGATACCTGGAAGAAAATTCTTGATTACTTTTTGAGCAAGTGTTTCTCCAAAAAAGATCCTCCATTCTCTTGAAAACTAAACATCTGCATGACAGTAAAAAAATATAAAAAATTATAATATAATTGTAATTATCCATATTTAAAGAAAAAGTTCTTTCAAATGCAATAATAAAGCTTACTTGTAAAAGGGCATGAATTTATGCTTTTTCATTTAGTTCAATCCTTTTAATAACATTTCGAACTCCTCACTTGACTTCAGTATCAGATGGAATATAATAATTATCTCCATATTGATATTGTAGGTTAAAATAATAACCTATAACAAGTTCATCATTTTAGATATTAATACCTTGCAAATAAAAAAATAAAGTATTGATTAATAATTATAAATAACATACCCGCAACATGCAAATCATGATGCAATTGAAAATTCCACCTTCTATAAATAATAGACCAATAATGCTTGTGATATCGACAATTTTCTTTAATGGTCATCTTGCATTTGTCCACTGCATCATATAAAAATTCCATTATTAGTTTATCATCCAAAGTGATTCGGAAACTGCAAATGATGGTATATTATGAACCATAAATTGACTAAAGGCATTCATCAACTTCATTTTACTTTTCTTGAACTAGTGAGATTTTAGTTTGGTCTGCTTCTTACTTTCCCTTTCGATCTTTAAATCCACTTTAACAACTTGTAATCTTTCAGCTGCTGTTGATAATTGAGGAGGAGAAAATCTAGAAGTCCGTGTATTATTGCCTCTTCGAGTTTGTATATCAGGAGCGTTTTGGACACTGAAATAGCAACCCATCATTTGCTTTCTTTGTTGACAATCGTTGAATCCACCTGCATCATAGTGAACACCTTTAGTCCTTCTATAAGAATCAATTTTAATTTATCGAAGGCTTTGTTGCCTAGCATATTGCATTATTTCATCTTCCTCCTCTTCGTCATCACTGTTATTATATTGTCCACTTTTATGCATTTGTACAATTTCTTCCTCAATTTGCTATTTAGCAACCTTTTTTGTTTTTGCTTAGCTTGCCATTCTAAGGTAAAATTTTCATATCTTCTCTCACAACATGTGGCACTTTTGGACATGCAACTTCACCTTCAGTTCTTGCTAAATTTCCTTAAATCTCGTTATTCCACAGCAACCACCCGCCCATAAAAATTACATGTCATTTTAGATCTATTATTATTCATAGGTGTGGCAAATTTCAATCCAATATCATCACTACACTTGCCATCTTTTCCTTTCTTTCCCATTAACAAATCTACATCATATATATATATATATATATATATATATATATATATATATATATATATATATATATATATATATATATATATATATATATATATATATATGCTACAGAAAATTTACTTTATTCAACAAATGTTAAAAGAATATAAAATCCATATTCAAGAAATGTTAGAAAAAGGATTTTGTAGTCCCTTGACCAGTCAATATAGTTGTAGTGTCTTTATAGTAAATAAACACTCTGAACAAAAAAAAGGAAAAACTATATTAGCCATAAATTATAAATCACTTAATAATATGTGTAATAGATTTTCTTATCCAATACCAAATAAACATGTATTATTTAGAAAATTAGAAAATAAAAATTATTTTCTACTTTTGATTTAAAGCCATGATTTTATCATTATAAGTTAGAAGTAAAAGATAAACATTAGACAACATTTATGACACCTCAAGGATGATATGAAATGAATGTTTTACCATTTGGATATTTAAATAGTCCTACAAAATTTTAGAAATTTACCAATGAGATGATATAACCCTTAAGAGAATTTGCTTTAGTATATATTGATGATATTTTAATATTTTCTAATACATTAAAAGAATATTTTAGACACACGTTATAATTTGTAGAAAGATATGAAGAAAAAGAATTAGTTCTAGAAAAAAGGAAAAGTAAGATAGCTAAAATAGAAATAGAATTTTTAGAATCAATAATTAATAACAAAGGAATTAAATTACAACATCACACAGCCAAGAAATTATTAGAATTTCCTAAAAAATAACAGAAAAAAGACAGTTAAAATCATTATTATGATTACTAAATGTGTGTGGGGAGTATATTCCAAACTTATCTTGCATTTTAACTAAGTTTAATAAAAAATTAAAAAAGAATGAGAAGTTAGATTGGATAGAAAAAGATAAATTATTAGTAAAAAAAATAAAAGAAATTTGTAAAAAGATTTCATCCTTAAAATTGCCAACAAGATCATGTAAATGGATAGCAACCACAAATGCAAGTGATATAGGACGAGGATCAACTTTAACTTTTAAAGAAGAAGGGAAAGATCCAAAAATTTTTAACTAAATTCAGAAACTTTTAATGAAGTAGAACAAAATTATTTTTCAAATAAAAAAGAAACACTAGTAGTAATAAAAACAATAAAAATATTTGAGTTAATAATTTGTGAATCTAAATTTATTATAGAAATTGATAAGAGAATGGTAATATTTTGGTTAAAGAGAATACCAGCTAATAATCTCAATAAAATGATTTTCAAATGACAATTTTATTTATCAGTTTATGTTTATAGTACTATATATATAGAAGGCAAAAAGAATTTTCTTAATGATTTCTTTTTTCTAGAACTAATAATAATATTGTTTCAGATGGACCAACTCCTTTATGAACATCTAACATTAAAAAAAAATTTGAACCGATTATTGTTAGAAAATGAAAAGTTAAAGCAGTTTGTATTAAAACTAACTTATGGGAAATCTAATTCTAAAAAAGATTTCACCATAGTAGTTGAAAATAGTACCAAGCAGCAGCATGAAGAAAGAAATCCAAAGAAGAAAAAAAAGGTAAATCCAAATTAGAAGAAAATATTAAATCCAAAGAAGAAGAATTAGAATAAAGAATTTGTCAGTACAATATTGTACACAGTTATTCAAAAAAGTTAAAGAAGAATCAAATAATTTGAGACTGTGTCTACTTATATTAGAGTTGTTTTATTATTTAATTCGATTAATATAAATCATGTAAAATGAAGAAAAAGGTAAATCTAAATTAGAAGAAAATATTAAATCCAAATAAGAAGAATTAGAATAAAGAATTTGTCAGTACAATATCATACACAGTTATTCAGAAAAAGTTAAAGAAGAACCAAGTAATTTGAGACCCTGTGTCTACTTACATTAGAGTTATTTTATTATTTAATTTGATTAATATAAAGCTTGTAAAATTAGTTGTAAGATTTCTTTTGGGATATTGGTATTGAAATTTTCTTCCCTTTATGTATTATATATATATGTATGGATGTTATTGTAAACAATTTTACAGATTCTAAAAAATCTATTCTTAATAATACTTTTGCTATTTCATTGTATTGTATTTTGTATAGCTTTAAAGGTATCTTTGCTTAATCTAAATCTAAGATTATAATTATTGATTCATAAAGTGTATATTCTTCATTCAGATATGTTTGTGTGTGTGTGTGTGTGTGTGTGTGTGTGTGTATATATATATATATATATATATATATATATATATATATATATATATATATAAGGTTCTCTTAAAATTTATATTTCATCTTTTGAGTCTAATAATGATTTATGTATATGAGAAACACATGATCCTGTATCTATTAGTATTGGTATTTGTTTATTTGTTTATTTTTACTTCTATATACATTTGGTGATCTTGTCTTTTTGATATGGTGTCTACATGGGGGTTTTTTATTATTAGTCGATTATCAATAGCACTAGGTTCTCTAGATAGATTTCTTCTTCCTATTATCAATGATCTTTATAATTGATTATAATTCTTATGTATATCTATATTTTTATTCTTCCTAAGCTTTCCTAAATCTTTAGTATTATCACATTCTATAGTATAATTTTCAAGATAATTATAAATATTAGTTATTTCTCTAGATCTATATGCTATTAATTCTTTAAATATTTGTGGTATTTCATAACTTGTTAATATCTTATTATTATTAATTTCATGCTTAGTAGTAAATGCATATAAAGTTTTTATTTTTATACTAATCAACTTACTTAATGTAGGTGCTTTTATTCTAAAAAGTTTATAGTATATTCTTAATGCTTGATCTACATTTTCATCTCTAACACTGAGGCTGAAGTTTGAAAATATGTTTATAGCAACTTTATTATAACACAAATTTGTATCTAACTCTCCTGTTATGTTATCTATTAAACTATGTCTCATTCTATCATTTGTTATAACAAGACTAAAATGTGAATTAATATGAGGTTGAAAATAAAATTTTACTAATATACTTATTCCTCATATTTGTAAATTTTTATATTAATATCCTTCTTTTTTTGGTATTTTCATTTGTTCTTTTTATCTAGTGCCAACGAAAATACAATGCTATATACATATATATATAGTATACTGGCATTAAGGGATATTTATAATTAAATTCAAATAATAAGGGTATTTTTAATATTTTTGTTGTTATCTCAATAGGTATGTTTGTTGTTACTTTATTAATAATATAAATAATTTTATCTATTCCAAATAATTTAAAAGAAATTTTTAAATTTATCCAATTTTTTACTAATTCTATTTTTCCTAATGTTATTTGAGATCCTGTATCTACTAATGTTAGAGTTGTTTTTTTATTTAATTTGACTAATATAAAACTTGTAAAATTAGTTGTAAAGTTTCTTTTGGGATATATGTATTGAAATTTTCTTTCCTTCATATGTTATATTTATGTGTGTGGATGTTATTATAAAATGTTTTACAGATTCTAAAAAGTCTATTCTTAGTATTATTTTTGTTATTCATTGTGTTGTATTTTGTGTAATTTTAAAGGTATTTTTGCTTGATCTAAATCTAAGATTATAATTACTGATTCATAAAGTGTATATTCTTCATTCTGATATATATATATATATATATATATATATGTATAAGGTTCTCTTACAATTTATATTTCATCTTTTGAGTCTAATAATGATTCATGTATATGTGAAACACATGATCATCTATTTATTAGTATTGGTATTTTTTTATTTTTGTTTCTATGTACATTTGGTGATCTTATCTTTCTGATGTGGTGTCTACAATATAATTTTTTATTATTATTTGGTTATTATTAGTACTAGGTTCTTCAGATAGACTTCTTCTTTCTATTGTCAGTGATCTCTGTAACTCATTATAATTCTTGTGTATATTTTTATTTTTCCTAGTTTTATCAAATTCTATATTATAATTTTTAGGATAATTATAAATATTAGTTATTTCTCTGGGTTTGTATTTTATTAAATCTTTAAATATTGGTGGTACTTCATAACTTGTTAATATTTTATTATTATAAATTTCATGCTTAGTAGTAAATGCATATAAAGTTTTTATTTTTATACTAATTAGCTTACTTCATGGAGGTGCTTTTACTTTAAAAGTTTATAGTATATTCTTAATCTTGATCTATATTTTCATCCCTGAGACTAAAGCTGAAGTTTGGAAATATGTTTATTGCTTTATTATAATATAAATTTGTATCTAATTCTTCTATTATACTATCTTTTAAACTATGACTCATTCTATCATATGTTATAACTAGTCTAAAAAGTGAATTAATATGAGGTTGAAAATAAGATTTTACTACGATACTTATTCCTTCTATTTGTAAATTTTGTATTGATATCTTTCTTTTTTGGTATTTTCATTAATTCTTTTTCTATCATATGTTTATTAAATTTTCTACAGCATTTCCTTTTATACTATAATTATTATATGATTCTTTATAATTACAAAATATTGTATTACTATTAAAATCTTGGCTTATTTGTTCATTATTACCACTAATTCATATTAACAAGTGTTCAAATTTTCTTTTTATTTTTTTTAATTCTCTGCAAATTCTCTATTCAACCTATATGCTCTGATACTATAATAAAGATGCATGCATAAAAGACAGATAAACTGCTTAATGATAGACAAACTATAAAAATTCACAGTATAAATTAAAATTTCACAAAGCAAAATTAATATAACTGTGAATAATTAAATCATACAAGCATTTAAATCATGGATCAAAAAACATAAAAAGAGTATGAGAACTTATATAGAAATAGCTTTCTACTCACAAATATACAAAGAACTCATAAAAACTTTATTCATATATTTTTTTCTTACTTTTGTTCTTACAACATTATAAACTTACATATATATAGGAGAGTTGTCCTAAATATCTAAGTTTTTATATGTCTCCACATTTATTTTTTACGTGTCCTACTTAGATTTTTTGACACATAATTATTACTATTAACTTAATTTTTTTATACCTATACTTGTTAGTACTAGACTTTTTTACTATAATTTTTTGTCTTTCTTTTTTTTGGTACAACACTTGACACTATTTTACATTCTTACAATACATTTTTAAAATCACACAAATATTCAAACCATGGATAAAAAAATATAGAAATAGTAGGAAAACTTATAGAGAGATATCTTTTTGCTCATAAATATACAAAGAACTCATAAAAACTTTATTCATATATTTTTTCTTACTTGCGTTCTTATAACATTATAAGCTTACATATATACAGGAGAGTTATCCTAAAATATAGAAGTTACTGCATGTCTCTAAATATATTTTTTACTTGTCCTTTTTAGACTTTTTTGAAACATAATTATTACTACTAACTTGTTTTCCCTACACCTACACTTATTAGTACTTAGTACTTGACTTTTTTACTACAATTTTCTTTCTTTCTTTTTTTAGCACAACACTTGGCACTATTTTACATTCTTACAACACACTTTTTACCACACATATATATATATATATATATATATATATATATTCTACAAATTAAAATAATAAACCTAGAATACATAAAAATCTCCCATCCATAAAACACATCACCAATGTAATTGTTATGTGTTGTACACATGGATTATCATGTAAAACAAAGTCATACACATTTGACTTCACTCCCATCCATACAACACATCA
This sequence comes from Mallotus nudiflorus, assembly GCA_947683625.1. NCBI lineage: Eukaryota > Viridiplantae > Streptophyta > Magnoliopsida > Malpighiales > Euphorbiaceae > Mallotus > Mallotus nudiflorus. The sequence continues at coordinate 406,234 of CANTUR010000505.1, forward strand.
CCAATGCAATTGTTATGCATTGTACACATGGATTATCATGCAAAACAAAGTCATAAACATTTGACATCTCTCTTATTCACCAACCAAACATGCACACTCCAATCCATAAATGACCTTAAAAATCTAGTTATGTTTTAGGACTTTGTCACTAATGTTATGTTCAACATATAACATCTCCAACACTGCTCCTTTCGATTATATAAACTTGGACAAGCACTAACTCCTTTTTTCTTTTTCTTCTTTTATAACTACAATACATATTTATCAGTATCAACTTCATAAAGGGTGGAGCTTTTTTTTTGAATTATTACAATAGGCTTATTTAGGTATTATGATGATGGTGGGTTTTGTACTTGTTGTAATTATAAAGTTATGTCAAGTGTGTAGAGTTGTGTTCTGAAGGCCATATATGTTGGCGAAAATCTTTGAGAAGCAAAGCATCAAGGTCCATCGTATAAGCTACTTTATGGTTCTCCTGAGGAGATAAAGAAGATGAAGAATGTTGTAAGTCAAATGGTTTTAGATACAAACTCTAATGATATCGCTTATAGAGTTATCCCCTATTTTCACAAATGGTGTTTAAAATACGGTCAATTTATTGAGGGAGTTTACCCTTTTCCTTAATAATTTTATAGTGCTCACCAAATATGGTTTATACTCGCAGGTGATACAATGCTATACTGGGGTGGTATGCAACCAATGGACAATAATTGGAGACCTAAAGCTGGCTAAACAAGTGCTATCAAACAAGTTTGGCTTCTATGTTAAACCTAGCTTTCATCCCTCATTACTAAAGCTCACTGAAAAAAAAGGGTTGATTCTAGTCGAAGGAGCATAATGGGTTAGGCACAGAAGGGCTCTTGATCCCGGCTTCTCTATGGACAAGCTTAAGGTTCCAAAAGAAATCACTGGCTAAATAATTTAGTAACATTGTTTGGTTGAGCTAGCTATACAATAAAAAAAATCAATTCCTTTTTGATGTTTGGGTACGGCAGATTATAATAAAAAAAATGGCAGATTACACAATTTCAATGTTGATGAGTGGAGAAATTAAGCAGCAACTGGTAAAGACCAACATATCAAGATAGAAATGCATGAAAACTTTTAAAAGCTTACAGCTGATATAATTTCCCATACTCTCTTTGGCAATAGCTACTTCCAAGGAAGAGGAGCCTTTAGAGTACAACAAGAACATCAAAACTGTTCAATAGCTTCCATTGATGATATCTTCATCCTTAGTAGCCAGTATAAACTAAACTCATCTCATCTCTTGTTTTTTATCTTCACTTATTATTCCAATAAAAGGTGTCATCTTCTTATTTTCATTTGGTTTGATATTATAATTATAGGTATCTTCCCACCTCATTGAATCTCAGGATATGGAAGCTAGACATGCTAGTGAAGAACTCATTAACTAGTATCGTAAAAAGTAGATTAAGAGCCTAACTAGGTCAAGATGGGTGTTATGGAGATGATCTACTTACTGTAATGATTGGATCAGCAGTATCTAAATCAGCTGATCACAGTACAAAGGCTGATAAAAAACTGAGCATGGACAAAATTATAGATGAGTGCAAAATATTCTTTTTTGCAGGGCACGAGACAATCTCCAATTTACTAACTTGGACTAGTTTCTTATTGTGCATATACTAAGACTGGCAAGAAAAGCTTAGATAAGAGGTTTTGAAGGATTACAGAATGGCAATTCCTAACGCCGATATGTTAGTTAAGTTAAAATTTGTAAGTAGCTCCTAACTCGCTAGAAATCAAGAATTTTTTCTCCAAGTACGATAATCTTTAATAAAGGTGGTTAATTTCCACTAATATTATCTTTTCTTCTATTAGTATAGAAGACCAACAATATTTCTAAATTTTTTTTTTTGTAAATTTGTCCCCATCTTTAGAACTTGAAAAAAAAAAACAATTTTACGAATTATTTACAATTTTAGTGTAGTTTGCACTTTAATCAAAATTGTCAAAAAAATACAAATTAATAATCATTTAAATCAACTAGTAGGGAGCTGTTTTCACTTAAAATACATCTAGATATAAAATTAGTTGTAAAATTAGACATTAGAAGACTTTTATTATATATATTTAGTTTTTTTTTTCAAATCGATTAATTAAAGTTTAATGTGTCATATATATATATATAAAATGCTAAAATTTCAAATAATTGTCCAAATTATAATATTATTGTTATATTTTAAAAATTAAAATAAATTTGTAAAATTTTGAGTAGGTGAGCATGGTTATGTTGGAGTCTTTAAGGCTGTATCCTTCAGCAGCCTTTATGATAAGGAAGGCAACGAAAGATATGAAATTGGGGAATCTAATGTTACCAAAAGATACATGCTTATCAATTCCAATATTAAAGATTCAAAGGAGCAAAGAGTACTAGGGAGAGGATGCAAATGACTTCAATCCAATAAAGTTCTAGAATGGAGTAACCAAGGCATCATAACACCCAAATGCTTTCCTAGCCTTTTCAATAGGTCCAAGAGCATGCAGAGGGCAGAATTTTACAATGCTTGAGGCTAAAACAGTGTTTGCATTGCTTCTTCAAAGATTTTCATTTTTGTTGTCCCCTGACTATAAACATGCCTCTATTGATTATCTTACTCGTCGTCCACAATTTGGACTACCCGTTAATGTAAAACCTTTGCAGTTTTAAGATAAATTACCAAATGATCATGCCTATTGACTTTTTGAAAATATTTTAAATGCTTCATCGTTAAAAACAGATATTTACAAGGGAAATTTTTGTTTACATTCTGAATATTACACCAAATAATTAAATGTTAAAATATTTAACATAGTGAAAAATATTTAGTAATGATTAAAAGTCCAATACAATAGTTAAACACTGTAAAGTATTTAGTATATCACGTGTTTGACAATTAGATGCATATAGGTATATGTGTGTGTGTATTACATTCTATAATATAATATTTTCTAATAGTGTACATAGGCAGATGAACGTACAAATTTTTAGCAGAAGAACAGATATTAAATGAATTAAATACAATATATATATATATATATATATCTTTCGATCAGCTCTCAAAGATATAAGTAATACAATTTTTTGAAGGTGATAACAATTTTTTTTTAAAGGTTGCCTTGAAACTCAAATGTCGTAGGAAATTTATAGATGTGATTTTAAATATGGCCTGCGAACAAATATGAACCAATTGCTCTGCATTTTGGAATTTGAAAAAAATCTGTCTGCCACTTTTAGTCTTCAGATCAATAATATCCTTCCAACTTGTGACTTCTAGCTACTCAATGTTTACAATAATTTATATTGTTGCAAAGATTCATTTGGTGATTTTTGGACATGAGTGTATATACATTGTATATGGTAGCAAAAATAGTGCTGCAATTTTTGAAAGTTTGGTTAAGTTTGTATGCATTGAAGTTTGCATGCTTTGGAATTGGAAAGGAATCGATGCAAAAGTGAACCAGTTATTTGGAAATTAATCTCTGCAAATGTTCAACTTGAAATTTGCATTTTTCCAATAATTTTTGTTCTATATTCAAAAGAAAATTTTATAAACTTTGAACAATTATAATAACTATTGTAATTATGATTATAATAATTGATGGAAGGTGTATATCCATTTAAAAGAAAATAACTATTGTAATGTCTAATGATTCACTAATAAAAAATTTTTTATTTAAAAAAAATCTATTGTAATTAATTATACAATATCAAATTAATTATATATAATTAGAAAGATAATAAGAAATTAAAAAAAAATTACATTTATATATAATTACAAATCCTTTCAAAAATATCTTTATAAATAGAATTAATAATAATTCTACAAAAATTAATAGGCCCAAACATAGACTATGGGTTGATATCCACTTCTTAGGCTATTTCTAAAAATTGGGTTGCTTATTAGGCTTCTGCTTCTTCTTCATGTCAATTTGCAGAAGTTATATGGCGTAATAGAAAATCACGACTGTTACGAATGATTTAGCAAAAAAAGGCTGATTCTTTGACCAAATATATATGTCGTTTGTAGCCATTCCGAACTGACTATATATCAGTTTGCCCTTCCTATAATCCATTACAAAACGGCCGATATGCATAGTATCAACCTTTTTTTAATACCCTAGATAGGAATACAAAAATTTTTCATGCTTTTTGCATTCAAATAAGGCAAAATTATAAGATTCTTCGACTTAAAATGATAAAGGGAGATGGTTAATGAATCAGAATTTGATTAAAGATGATGCTTTATCTTTTCATAAAAAATGCTTTACTATTTTAAAAATTTAGAATGCGGAGAATGTTTTGAGTTGTGTTCTTACTATAGTCTCTGATTCCATAAATGACTTATTGATCATCCCTGTTTTGGATGAAGAAGCGAAAGTTGTTGTGTTTGATTTGGGTGACTTTAAGGCACCAATTCCAGATGGATTCTCTAGTATTTTTTATCAGAAATTCTAGACCATTTTGGGTCATAATATTTGCAATGTTGTTAGTAGGTTTTTTTACGAATGGTTATTTGCTTAAAGAGTGGAATAGAACTTTAATTGTTTTGATTCCAAAGATTTCCAATTCAGTAGATATTAGGTAGTTTTGTATGATAAATTTATGTTATTTATAAAATTATCTCAAAGATTTTATTTAGAAGATGCAAACCTCATATGTCTACTTGGACAAATGAATGCCAAACAACTTTTGTCCCTAGATGACAAAATACATGATATTGTTTTGTTGGCTCATGAAGTATTTCATAATTTGAATACTTTTACTAATAAATCTAATTTTCATTTTGCCTTAAAGTTGGACATGTGTAATGCTTATGACCAAGTAGAATGGAGTTCTTTGAATAACTCCTTTATAAAATGGGGTTTCATAGTCCTTTTATTTAATTGATAATGCAATGTGTCACAACTATTTCTTACTCTATTTTGAACAATTGAAGCCCATAAAAGTCTTTTCTTCCCTTTAGAGGATTGAGACAAGGAGATCGACTTTCTCATTATTTGTTTATACTAGTATCAAATGTTTTATCTCTTGTCTTATCTCATGCACATGAGATTAATTAGATTAATGGCTTTAAGTTCAATAAACGATACCCTCCTTTGAGTAATATTTTGTTTGCAGATGATACTTTAATTTTTAGAAAGGAAGATGTGGAAGAATTATCTTATGTAAAATTCATCTTATCCTTTTACTGTCAAACCATAAATTAAAGAACTAATTTTAAGAAGTCCTCTATCTCTTTTAGTCAAAACATTTTAGTTAATTTGTCAAAATAGTTAGTTGATATTCTTAGTATAAATCAGTCTAGACATTTTGATAAATATCTTAGTCTCATTGCTTTTTAGAGTAAGTAAAAAAAGAGTGCATTGAACTTTATCCTTGAGAGAATTAGTGCAAAATCTTAGGGTTGGAGACATAACTTTTTATCTATTGTGTCATTTTATGCAATGGCTTGTTTAAATTTTTAACTAGTTTTTGTTTAAACTTAATTCCATGGTAACTAAGTTTTTGTGGGGAAAAGATCCTAATAAAAAGGGTTTGCATCTAGCTAAATGAAAGTCTATTGCTTGTTCTAAATTCAAAAGTGACCTAGGTTGTAAGAATTTTCATAAATTTAATTATGCTTTAGTTGCTAAGAAAGTAGTAAGGATTTTGGCTAATCCTAAATCTTTATGGGCTAGAATGATGAAGAAAATTTATTTTCCTCACTCCTCTTTTTTAAATGCAAGAATGGGTTCTAAGCCATCCTTAGGATGGTCTAGTTTGATTAAGGTTAGAGATATTTTCATGTTAGGTTTTAGATGTAATGTAAGGAATGGGCAACTAATATCTATTTGGGAAGATAAATGGATTCCAAGTTCCCCGAATTTCAAAGTGATCTCTGAAAGACCTCCCAATTATGAAGTACATTTAGTTTTTTTATTAAATTTAATCTAATAAAAGGTGATGGAATGTTTCTCTTATAAATCAAATTATGAATAAAGTTGATGTAAAGAGAATTCAAAGAATACCTTTGGGGGTTTCTCATATTCCTGACCAACTTGTTTGGCATCATGATAAAAATGGAAAACTATATATGAGATCAACTTACAACTATATGTGTTCTTTAGATTTAGGTGGTGGTTTTGATATAGCTAATCAATCATTTTTAATGTGGAAAATGTCGTGGCATGCGAAAACTGTTCCAAAAAATCAAAATGTTCTAGTAGAAGGTTTTAAACCATCTCATACCAACTCAAGAAGCTTTAAGTATTAGAGCTATTGTTAATTCAAACATTTATTATATTTGTAAAAGGCAACCTGAGACTGTCCTTCATATGTTATTCTTTTATAATCATGCCTAAGCCCATTTGGTTTGCATCATCCTTTGCTTATATTCCCAATGTTTTATACTAAATAGTTTAACTGAATGGTGGGATTTTGTTTTGGGACTTTTCCAAAACTAGGAAGATTTATTTGCTTTGTTATTACACATAGGCGAGTTTATTTAAAATGCTCGCAATGCTTGTGTCTTTGAAAGTAAAATTCCAAATCCTTTGGAAACTTTACAAAGGGCTAATAGAATGCATAATGAAGTTCAGCAAGTATTATTGGAGAATTACAATCTTTATGGAATTTTATTTTCTTAAGATGTTTTGGATCAAGAGCCATAAAGCTTAAGGCAAGCTCTAGAGTGGTCTCCTCCTCTGGATGGGTATATCAAAAATTAACATAAATGCTTTTTTTTCATCCTATTTCAAGAGTTACAAGTCTTGCTGTCATCGCTAAAGATGCAAGGAGGAACCAGGTTCACGGAGCTACTCAACTTAAGAAGATTATGTCTCCTCTTGTAGCAGAAATGAAAGCAGTATTATTGCTAGTGGAGCTTGCAATTTTTGCTAGATACAAAAAGTGTATTTTTTAGATGGATTCATTACTCACCTTCCAAGTTTTTTTTAATATACTCACCTTCCAAGTTTTTTTTTTATACACTCACCTTCCAAGTTTTAGCCTTTCATACTAGAGTATTATTAATATTGTTAAAACTATTTTGTCTAAACAATGTTTTTTTTTTGATATTAGATTTAATTGGGTTAGAAGGGAGATGAATAGAGTTACGGACTAGGTTGCTAAAATTGTCTTAGCAAAGACCCTCTCTTTTTCTTGGTTTTATAATATTTCAGAGGAACTCTTGCTTCTTCTTCTTTAATGCATAATTATTTTTATTGACAAAAAAAAAGGAAAAAAAGAGAGAAGAAAAAGTTTTTTTTGAAGGGGAAAGGTCTAATTTGCACCCTGGGTTTTTGACCTAGGAACACATTGGACCCTTTTTTTTTTGCCCAATTGGAACTTTTATTTTGAAAATTGAGACATATTGAAACTTTCTTATTACAATCAAATCCTATAACCTTTTTTTAGTACAATTAAGTCTTATAAACTAATAAAAAAAAACTAATTTTAACGGATACTAGCAAATAAAATTGATAATTTTTTTAGAAATATACATGCAACCTAATTATTAAATTTAAAAATTTTTCAACCTATAAAATAATTTTTTTAATTGTTCTTAAATTTTCCTAAATTTTAAAATTAAGTGATATAAATTTCAAAAAAGTGACCAAATTTATTCATTAACGTAAATAGCAAATTTATAATTGACCTAAAATTTAATTTTAATGGTTGAATAAAAGTTTTAAATTTTATTCATTAGTTTAAATTTTTAAATCTACACAATAAGCTTTAAACCTAGAAAATAATTGATGAATAAATTTTTCTTATTCAACTATTAAAATTAAATTTTAGGTCAATTATTAGTTCGCTATTTATGTTAATGAATAAATTTGGTCTTTTTTTGAAATTTATATCACTAGTTTTAAATTTTTTTGAAAAATATAAGAAAATTTTTTAAAATTTATTTTATAGGTTGAAAATCTTTTAAAATTTAATAATTAGGTTATATGTAAATTTCTAAAAAAATTATCAATTTTATTTGTTAGTATCTGTTAAAATTAGTTTTTTTATTAGTTTATATGACTTAATTGTATTAAAAAAAGTTATAGGATTTGATTATAATTAGAAAGTTCAAATATGTCTTGATTTTTAAAATGAAAGTTCTAATTAGGCAGGGTCTAATATGCTCCTAGGTCAAAAACCTAGTGTGCAAATTGGACCTTTTTTTTTTTAACAGGAGAGTAGAAGTTTATCCATCAAATGTTGTTTTTGTTATAGAATAATAAAAAACTTTTGATATAAAAGTTGCAATCAATTAAAATCTCAACTTTAATCTTTCGTTCACTTTCCAACACAGAATCACATTTTTTTAATTAAACTTTAAAAAGTCATTGCCAAATTGGTAACCCTCACAAATCATCATCCATCACGAACCCAATCTACAAAATCACCACCTCACCCAATCCCTCACTCCTCTTCACTTCGTAGTTATGAGACACAAATGGGTCTAAAATGTTAGAATTTTTTTTGCATTTTTTTATTGTATTGTTATCATTATTATTCATGTGGAAATAGATGTTGGAAGAAAGGAACAATCAATTCTCTTCCTAGTACTTTGCCATTTGTGGGATTCTCGAATCCCAAGATGATGTAAGAGTCAAAAGCTTAAAAAAAAAATTGGTAGAGAGGCTAAAATCACATAAGATGTTAAAAAGCTCCCATTAGTTCCCAAAAAAAGAGCTTATTGATGGTAGGTTTAACCACACTCATGTCTATAAAGAGATTAGAGTTTGACTTGTCTTAAACCAAAATTGAATAATCTTTAATCCAAAATCTAGTGTGGAGCATTTTTGCGGAGACTATTTTGATTTTAAGTGGCTTAACCCAAATTGAATAATCTTTACTTTTTATTTCATTTTTTAAGTGTTTGAATTTTTTTGGTTTATAAGGAGGTCTTGTGACCTAAGTTTTGATAGACTGCATAAGAAGTCAGTCTTTATTTTTTTTAGATAGTTTATGTTTACTTTTTATTTCATTTTTGAAGTATTTGAATTTTTTTTAGTTTATAAGGAAGTTATGTGACCTAACTGTTTATGGACTGCATAAGAACTAAAAAGGTAGTCTTTCCTTTTTAAAATCAACGACGACATAAATCAAACCCTACACTTCAAGATGTCATTGAAAAATAGTTACAACTGATACGAACGTAGTTAAATTGTACCAAACTTGTATTCAATCTTGATAACCTTGCCAAGGATCGTGCATAAATCAAGCAAAAAGAAACTCTAATCCCCAACAAGACCCTTAAATAACTTGTACTTAAGAACCTTAATTATAAAGAATTAAAGGTTGTTTAATATAAACCTAAGATTAACAAAGTCAATTTTAGGTCTAAATTAAACTAGGTTTGAATGTGCCAAGCCTTCACTTGATAAATTCACTCAAGTTCTTTTAAGAATAAAAGAGAAGGACTTTACTCTCATAAGAATTGAAATTTAGTTGATAAAACTTCATTAAAATTTGTGCTACATTGTTATGGCCTTTATATAGGCATGTAAACATCCTAATCCTTAAAGGAATAGGTTTTCTTACGTATTCCTAAAGACTCCTATAAAGGAAAATCCTTAACTAAATAGGATCCCTTAAAAAATATGACAACTAATAACAACTAAGCTTTAAAAAGTCAAATTGATAACTCATGACAACTAAGCAAAATTTAACCAAGTTTTTAAATGAGTAGCATCCACTCTCCATCACATCTAGGATTTTATTTATAGAGAATATTCTTGAAAGATTCTTGTTTCTTGTAGATTTCCTTAACATCTTCTAGAACCTTCCAAAATCTTCAAAATTGCACTTTATGTATTTTGATTGCATATCACTCCACCTGAAGAGTTTGACATGAATTCTTCATTTTGAGGGTCAAAATATGATAATAAGGTGCAAAAAGGATGATTTTTCCCTTGTGTCAAACTTTCTTCAAATTCACTCAATTGAGCTCCATTTGCACTTGTGATTTAATTCTTTATCCCAAACTTGATCTTTTGCTTTAAGAACGATCATAAAACCACCCTTAAACTTCTTTATGCATATTATAATCATTGGACCATTATACTTGAGTGGATCATCATGTTAGTTAACATGTTTGGTGCTTGCTTGGTTCATATCATTCCGTCCTTCCTCGCAAAGATTCACCATTGAATCTGACACATCTTGTAAAGTTGGTATATTTGGATGTCCTCTGGGATTAAATACAAACACCTTGGTAAAGTGCTTCTCCTTTAAAGCAATGATACATATAAGTAGCTTTAGAATAAGTTAAACTTAAGGACTTACTTGAAATGCAACACTAGTATTCATAAACTTGTAAATGTTGAATTCTTGATGTTTCCTTCTAAATTTGAAATATGAATATCTTAAGCTCTTCTTGCTAAAATTGAAAACTTCATGCATTCCTTTGAAAGAAGTAAAATATTGCAATTCTTTCTCATACTTCATGCTATGAATGAAATCTTCAAAGGTATTGTTGACCTTGTAATGCATTACAACAACATCATCAAATGGATCTTTGTATGGCACAAAACTCTAGAAAAAGACAACTTTCAAAACACTAGAAAAAGAAAGATTAAAGTTGTTAGTATAATCTTGATGAATAGGTATCTCCTTATCCTTTATAATGCTCTCAATCTTTAGTTTCCTCTTTTGTGCACAAACTTCTAGATTTTCCTTTTCATGGTGCTTATACTCTTCATGATCATAATATGCACTTTTGATAATTCCTTGACTAGTTAATCCTTCTATAAGTTCACTAGGTTGCTCAAAACTTTATGAACATTCCTTATTAGCTTCAATATCTCTTTCAAAAATTTGAAATTTCTCATCAATTTTTTTGTTAGGCTAGACACACTTGCCATTATCTTCAACTTCTTGTTTATTTCATCAAGACTTTTGGCATTATTTTGCTTAAACACCTCCACAATTTCTTTATTAACTATATCCTCTTCAAGACTAATGTAATCTTTCACACTTTTTCATTTTTTTGTTTAATACACAAGTCTTCAAAATTTATCTTTGGAGATAAAATTTCAAAATTGGACTCTCCCCCTCTATTCTTTTCCTTAACTTATCTCTCAACCACTTCAATGACTTTAATATTCCTTAAAGTTTGTTTATGCCTTTGAAAGTGATTATGCCAATCCTTATAATAATAATTTAGCACAAACCTCTTTCACATGATAGTCTTTATCTCTTGCCATATAAAGATAGGTTTTTCTCTACAATGCCTCCTTGAGATCACTAGTTGATTCCACCAAGCTAATGCATAGCCCATGAATGTAGTGATTACAAGCTTGACTTTCTTTTCCTTAAAGTATTTATGGAAATTAAATGCAAAATCTACCTTTTTTTCCATGCTAGATATGCTTCGAGATTACTTCTGCCATGGAAATTAGGTATCTTCATTCTTATTCTCCCAAGGTTATTATTTTGCCTATTATGCCCTTGAATGCTCTCATTAGCAAACTCATCATCATCATCACACCATCTCCCTCTATGAACTTGTCTAGGTGTGATTTGAGTCATATTATTGGTGGTATTAGTGGTGGTTGTAGCTTGGCTTTGCTTTAACCTCCCTATTTGCTCTCGAACCTTTTGATGGTTGTTTAACAATTAACTCATTTATTCTTGCACCACCTTCATAAAAAGCTTCCATTCGAGATTTATCTCAACCTCTTTTGGATTTGCCATGTTATAAATAAAGAAACAAAAGAAAAAAAACCTCAAAGTAACACTCCCTCACGTGTTTACACTCAAAGAATGTCACTCAAAGCTCGTGTTTCACTCAATTAGGCTTTTACCCTCTTATGAGCTCAACACTCATCTTTTACCTCTCAAATTACTTTCTTATAGTTCTTATGGAACTTAAGTTACTAATTATCAAATTAAGCTCAAAACAAAATAAACAAAGTAAAACTAAACTCAAATTTGACTGTAAGAGCCAAAGAAAATGCAACAAACAAAGACAATATCCAAACAAGATAAAAATAAGAAAATTTAGAATAAGTGTTTAAACTACCCCAAACACAACTTAAGAATAAGAGTAGAATATTCAAAATAAAAATAAGGCAAGGTATATAATTTACAATCAAAACAACAAATTAGAATGGTTATAAGCTGAATGAATTCAACTTTGATCAATTCACCTTTTTTTTCTTTTTTTGTTTAAATAATAGATGCTAAAATGGCCAAATTAAGAACAAACTCAAATTGATATGTATTTGTGACAAACAAGACTCTTAAGATGCAAAACAGCAAAAAAAAATGAATTTAATTTTTTTTAAAGACTGGAAATATATTGGACTATGAAGAAAAGAATGAAATTGACATAAGATAGTAACGATCACAAAGAAAATTAATTGATATCAAACAAAATAAAAAAATTAATGAAATAAGAAATAATGATTTTTTGTGGATTAAACGTAAACAATAAAGAAAAGAAAAGATACATACTTGATTAATGAGCCAAAGCTCTGATACCAAATGATATGAAGGTGGTTAACTTGTACCAAACCCATATTCAATCTTGATAACCTTGCCAAGGATCGTTCATAAATCATGCAAAGAGAAACTCTAATCCCTAACAAGACCCTTATATAACCTGTACTTAAGAACCTTAATTATAAAGAATTAAAGGTTGTTTAATATAAACCCAAGATTAATAAAGTCAATTTTAAGTCTAAATTAAACTATGTTTGAATGTACCAAGCCTTCACTTGATGAATTCATGAAAGTTCTTTTAAGAATAAAAGAGGACTTTAACCTCACAAAAATTGAAATTTAATTAATAAACTTCATTAAAATTCATGCTACATTACTATGGCCTTATATAGGCATGTAAACATCCTAATCCTTGAAGGACTAGTTTTTCTTACTTATTCCTAAAGATTCCTATAAAGGAAAATCCTTAACTAAATAGGTTCCCTTAAAAAATACGACAACTAATGACAACTAAGCTTTGAAAAGTCAAATTGACAACTCATGACAACTAAAATTTGAAAAGTCAAATTGATAACTCATGAAAACTAAGCAAAATTTAACCAAGCCTTTAAATGAGTAGTAGTCACTCTCTATCACATCTAGGGTTTTATTTGTAGAGAATATTCTTAAAAGATTCTTAATTCTTGTAGATTCCCTTAGCATCTTCTAAAACCTACCAAAATCTTCAAAATTGCACTTTATGTATTTTGAATGCAAATCACTCCATTGGAAGAGCTTGACATGAATTTTTTATTTTGAGGGTCAAAATATGATAACAAGGTGCGAAAAGGATGATTTTTCCCTTGTGTCAATGTCACGACCCAAACTAGGAGTCATGATCGGCGCTAGGGAACGGAAATTCTTTCGAATCCAGAACCCGTAGCAAGCCTAAGAAAATAAAATCATACAATAAATAAATAAAAAGTATAATATAATTAAAATTTTTCGAATCAATATATAAAATAAATTCTCCAAATCCTTTCATAAATGTATACATATTCGTATAGTGTTCAAATACAAATTCTCAGAGTATTTAATATCCAAACAAAATAATGCTCCTCAAATACAATAACACAACTACTGCAGTTTCTAGAATATAAATCAGAGTTCAAAATATACATTTGCATAAAATAGCCGGGACTGAAAAACATCGGCGAGGAACTCTACAACTAAGGTCTGACGATATGGGATCTCCTGAAAAAAATAATTGAGGGGGGTCAGACCTCACTGAGTGAATTATTATACTATATATACATGCAAACTAAACCATAACAATCAGGCATTCTTATATATATATATATATATATATATATATATATATATACACACACACACACATTTCACACGAATGCCAAACTCAGCCTTTATAAATATACTAAATGTAGAAAACGTTTGTTTTAATTCATGAAGGATCCATAGAACCTTAATAATAGCAACCTCAAAAAATCCCATCATCACTTTAGCCATACAGGCTCACTTGATTCCAAATAGAACACTTATTCCAATCTGGACAGTAGACTGGCCCTGAGACACTAAGTTGACTGAGCTCCAACAGTCTGGCTGTCAGTGTGATTGGCCCCGAGACACTTGGACAACCAAGCTCCAGCAATCACACTATCTATCACCTCACATCTCAATCAACCCAATAGATCATTCAATCCACTTATAGACAGTAGACTGGCCCCGAGACACTAAGTCAACTGAGCTTCAGCAATCTGATTGTCAGTGTGATTGGCCCCGCAATCACACTATCTAACATACCATTAATCTTAGTCAAATCAATTAAATCAATTATAATCACCCAAAATTAACTCTCACTCAACCCTATTCTTTTGCACCGGTACGTACACGGCCCTAGTGCTGCCCACTAGGAAGCACGTTCTATTGATGTCCTTCACTTAAATAAATCATTTATTCTGAAAATAATTAATGTGGAACGACATTCATAATAATAAAATCAACTATATATATATATACCAAAAATATATCTAAAATATAGCCAGTATATTTCGGGTATATAAATATGTCAAATAAAATATGAAATAAACTAAAGATAAATCATTAATATGGTTAAAAACAATTTAAATGAGTAACAATATATAACATGCATTTTCTTAAAAATATACTTAAATATACAAAAGATATATCCTAAGTACACAAATCATTTAATAAAACATTTATGTATAAATATTCATTTAAATATGTGTTTGTGTTTAACATATATTCACAAATATACTAAAAATAAACCTAATTATCTAGCATGCATATATCAAAAATAAACCCCAAATCTACCACTAATGTGTTAGGTTTAATTTAATAATAAAACATGTATTTATTTGGAAATAAATCAAAATATACAAAAAATAAACTTAAAAAATAATTTAAGTGTAGGTTTATAATATAGCATGCAATTATTTAAGAATAAACCTAAATTATACTAATCATTTAATAAAATAATTATGGTTCGATGCACATTTAAATCATGTATAAATATTAAATTATAACAAACATAAACCTAAATATCTAATATACATATATCAAAAATAAACTCTAAATATATCAGTGATATATTAAATGAATATAGAAAATATACAAACATTTATATATCAAGATATACTAAAAATAAATCGAAAATATACCAAATCATATTATAATTAAATTACTGTTTAAACATATGATGAAAATAAAAATCCTAAGTCATGCATCCTATATGCAATGCATATATATACAGTATAATAACTCATATGTTAGCGCTTCACGAGACAAACTCAGCGGACCTGATCCGTTAGGCTTCGGTCTCGGCGCAGCTAGACAAACAAATGACAACATGAAATCAGAATAAATTTAACGAAAATTCTAAAGACTCGATCTAGAATTTTAGACACAGAATTAGAATAGGAATTTGACCGGACATCACGTTTTATGAGAATTCTACCGAAAATCCGGCAGAACTCCACTGTAAAACGGACATCTCTCTACTCAAAGAGTAGAGCCGATCCTGCAAAGAATATACACTTTGGAATAACACCAAATTCACAACCACAATCCCTCGGTCGGAATCCAAACTACAATTCATCGACCGAGGTTCACAATTCACAGAATAATTACAAAATACCGAAAATGCCCTTATATAATAAAAATACATTTTATAAATTCAAATTACGTAATTAACCCTAAAACATGTTAAAAACCGATAAAAAGTCATTTATTTAGAAAAATAGTATATTATATATAATTTGAAAATAATTTACGAAAAATAGTTTTAATTAGTTAAAAATATTAAAAATTTGCAGAAATCATTTTTATACCCTAAGTAACTATTAAAACCAATTTAATTATATTTTTAGCCAATTTAGTATAAAATTACCAAAATACCCCTATATATATAAATTTACTAAAATAAATCCAAAAATTCACCAAAAATAATATAATTACTCAAAATTAATCTTCTCAACATATATTTCAATAATATCAATAAATATACTCAATTTACCAATTTATTTCAATTAAACACATAATTAACCCTATTTTTCAAAATTTCATAAACTTAATAAATTCCAAATAAATATATAAAAATTCACAAAAATTACAAATAAATTTCTATAATTCACTTCAACTCCTATAATCACCATAAAACATGATTTCATAATTTAATTAATTAATTTTCGAAAATTAGAAAATATTAATAAAATAATCAAAAATTCACAAAAATCAAAATAAATTCTAAAAATTCTAAAAAAATTACAGTATGTAGATTAAGCTTCTAGAAACAAATTTTGTGAAGGAAGTTTTCATGAATCAATCAAATTGAAGCTAAAAAAATTCAAAACCCAAAATGGCTGAATTAAAGAAATTAAAACCTAAACAATTCTAGACCAAATCAAGTGAAACAAAGCTTGGAATCACACTCAACAGAGCTCAAGGAGAAGATAGAGACTGACTTCATCAAATTTGGTGGTCGGAAATGGCTTGATCGGAGCTAAGTCGATTTTCAGCTTCTTTGTGAAAAATCGGTAAAAACTCGCCGGAAAAGAGTGTTTCAGGTGGTGGAAATGGCTGGAGGTGGAGGAGGAAGGCTGAGGGGCATAGTGACAGCGAGAAAACCAGCTTGAAAATGGCTGGAAATGGAAGAAATGGCGTTGGGAAGAAGAAGGTGCAGGGAGGGGCAAAACTGTAATTTCTATAACTTTGATTTTTGTTATAAAATAATGTATATATGTATATATATATATATGTCCAACTTATATTATAGTAATATATATATTCCCACACACAAATAATACTCACCACACAAATATTTTAATATATTTAATAATTTATACACTTAAAATTAATTAATTAATACAAAAAAATTAAATAATAAAATTAAGGAAATTAATTAAGCTCTAATTAATTAAATAAATACACATATATACATTTTATTTAGCACTTAAAAATTATGTATGAGTTCATGCAAATTCGTAAAACTAGTCAAAATAATTAATATTAAATTATTTACGTGTTAATTTCCCCAAAAATATAATTTTCGGGAAAATTTTATGTAAAGTACTTAAAATAATATAAAATAATTAAAATTAGTTTTAAACAAATAACAACTCTTAAAATATCATAAATATATACAAAAATTATTAACATTGCATATCCCGATGCATTATAAAAATATAAAAAAAAAACTCGGGATATTACAGTCAAACTTTCTCCAAATTCACTCAATTGAGCTCCATTTGCACTTATGCTTTGATTCTCTATCCCAAACTTGATCTTTTACTTTAAGAACAATCATAAAACCACCCTTAAACTTCTTCATGCATGTTCTAATCATTGGACCATTATATTTGAGTGGATCATCATGTTGGTTAACATGTTTGGTGCTTACTTGGTTCACATCAACAACTTAACCACTTCCTTATTGGCAAGTGTTTAAATTTTAGTTTCAACTATAAGGTATATAAGATGTTGTGGTTCTCTATTAACTTTTGGTCTTTTATGTATTTATCCTTTGCTTTTGGGTAGCATTTGCTTGAAAAAAAAACTATAAAAATATTCTTTTTTATTGATTTTTTTATTGTTGGTTGTACATTTTTTTTAGGGATAGTTTTTTTTGTCAATAAAATAAATAATTAATTATAAAAGAGAAAGGAGTTTCATCAGAGGAGAGATGGTTGTACCACTTAATTATAGCTTGATGTATTATATTTTTTTAGGGCATTATTATTACACCATCCTTTTATCCTTTATGGTTGAATGAAATTCTATCTTGCCCTTATTTAGTTCAATTCTACTAACAAATTAATTTCATTTCCAAATAGAATTTATTTTCAAATGAAGTTCAAATTCATTTAAACCAAACTTATTTCATTAATATGATTTGATTTAATTTCAAACAATTCCACAAAATTAAAAAGTTGGAATTCGAAATGAATTTCATAATTTTTTCATTTAAACCAAATATACTAACTTGGATTTGCAAATAAATTTCATAAAATTTTATAGAATTTATTTAAAAAAAAGTACAAATAATATCTTTAAGAGCTCCTCAACTTAAGAAGGTTATATCTCCTCTTGTGGCGGAAACAAAAGCAGTATTATTGCCAATGGAGCTTGCAATTTCTGCTAGATATAAAAAGTGGATTTTTGAGATTGCTTACCTTCCAAGTTTTTTTTATACACTCACATTTCAAGTTTGGCCTTTCATACTGGAGTATTATTAATATTGTTAAAACTATTTTGTCTAAAGAATGTTTTTTTTTTTATATATATATTAGCTTTAATTGGGTTAGAAGGGAGATGAATAAAGCTGCGGACTAGGTTGCTAAAGTTGTCTTAACAAAGACCCTCTTTGTTTCTTGGCTTTGTAATATTCCAAAGAAACTCTTACTTCTTCTTTAATGCATAATTATTTTTATTGACAAAAAAAAAGATAAGACATTTTTTTGGACAAGAGAGTAAAAGTTTATCTATCTTAATATTTTTTTTTTTTGACACTCAGGGGGGTGGGGGGATTTGAACCCTCCCCTTTAATGCCTCCTCCATGGATGGGAAGGCAGTAAGCCATCCTATCCTTAGGCGAGGAGGCATCTTAATGTTGTTTTTGTTCTAGAATAATAAAAAACTTTGATATATAAGTTGCAATGTTAACCCCATTTAAATAAAATCTCAAATTTAGTCTTCCCTCCACTTTCCAACACAAAATTAAAATTTTCTAAGTCGAGCCTTATTGGATAGGATGGTTATCATCCACCCGTTTAAGTGCTTAGTATAGTAGTAGTAAGGGTTCAAATCCCCGCTCCCCCACCCATTTAATAAAAGACTTATTCAAAATAAAAAATCATGTTTTTCTAATTAAATTTTAGGGGAAAGTACAATTTTCTACCCTATGATGTGAGGTTTTGACACATATGAGCCTGTGTTATTTTTAATGACACTTTACTACCCTGAGTGTATGTCCATTAACACATAAAGGAAAAAGCCACTAACATCGTAAAACTTGTTGATGTGGCTCCTAGTGTGCTGATGTGGCTTTCAGCATAAGGATTATGTATAAAAAAAACCTCTAATCAAATCTCATTAATCCCTAATTTATACATATTAAATCTCATTAATCCTTAAACTAACAAACTCTAATCAAACTTGTTTAAAAAAAACTCTAATCAAACTGAAATCTTCCAAAAGTGGGGAGGAGGAGAGGTGATAGGGGCATAAGAGGAAAGAATGAAATAGATCCTGGGATAAGGAACCAAGTTGGTCTGGAACTCAGTAACATCCATAATAAGAGCACCATTAAACCTCAAAGAGGTAGTGAAAGATGAGATCACCCGATGCAACACAATAAAATTCAATATCAATAACTAACATTTTGCATACGCCCAATTATTCAAATGGCTGGCAATAAAAGATTCAATTTTTACTTGAGTTTAGTATAAGTAGGATGCTCAATATCAAGAGAGCCCCTGCAAATGTTATAGATGACCTCATTAGTAAGAAGTACAGTGACATTCGTGTGCTCAAAGAGAGGATGAGTTAAAAGGATGCTATATACATCTCTATAACAGATGTAGAAACTTAAGGTGCAGGGTAAACAGTGAAACCAGGTTAGATTTCTTGTCATAGGATGCTCAATATCAAGAGAGCCCCTGCAAATGTTATAGATGGGCTCATTAGTAAGAAGTATAGTGACATCCGTGTGCTCAAAGAGAGGATGAGTTAAAAGGATGTTATATACATCTCTACAACAGATGTAGAAACTTAAGGTGTAGGGTAAACAGTGAAACCAAGGTTAGATTTCTTGTCATAATCAACAGAAAGACGCTCCAAGAGAAGCGAGCCAATACTAGAACTAGTACCATTACGAACAACATTGAATACTGCAGATGAACACCACCACCACCACCACCACACCTTAAAACTTCATCCTCTTCTTATCCATACCCTCTTCTTCACACATTCATCTACATACGCCTAACCATCATCGCTGCTGCAGACCAACACCACATTGCCACAAATCAACACCACTACCACCACCACTTTGCCATAAAATTTCTTTCGCTTTATCAATAACAAATTAACACCATCACCACAAATCAACAATAAATTTTCTCCTATAATTTCATTCAAAATTTCAGTATGTTACAGACCCAAATTTTTTGGTCCTTCTCCATCACAAGCTTCCCATTAACATCAATAATTTAAGCATCAAGAACATTATTAATAACTAACCCAAATTTCATCAACATATTACCATACCTAAATTTCCTCACCACCATTGGCCCACCACTATAGCACCAGACTGAACCCAAGTAGACTTATTTCAAACATAAAGAAAGGAACATCTGAGACATAAGAAATCCCCTTCTATTAATAGACCAAAAAATTTCCTTAACATTTATTCAAATCAACAAATCAAAATTTCTTTACATTTATTCAAATCAACAAATCAATACGACCAACCCCCACAAATCAACACCACTACCATTTGCCACCGAGAGAACACTTTACGATTTCGTAGAGGATTCAAAATAGTGGTGATGACGGTGGTCATTGACATCGAGGAAGCTGCTTTTGCAGAGTGGTGATCAATACCACTGCCTCTATCCTTGTCTCGATCTCTATCTCTGTCTCTGTCTCATTTCTATATTATAGTGGTTGAAGGTAAAGGAGTGGTGGTGATGACCGTGGTTATTGTCACGTTTCTCTGTGTCTCAATCACAGATGTTGAGTAAGGCGGTGGAGGTGGCAAAAAGAGGCGCAGATGATAATAATGGTGAAGGAATGGTGATGGTGAATTTTCTAGTTTTTTATTTTGCTGATTTGTGAATTAGGGATTAATGAGATTTGATTAGAGTTTCTTTTTTACATAATCCATATGCTCGAAGCCACATCAGCACAATGGAAGCAACGTCAGCATGCCACATCAGCAAGTTTAATGGTGTTAGTGGCTTTTTCCTTTATGTGTTAACATACATACACTCAGGGTATTAAAATATCACAAAAAATAATACATACCCATATATGTCAAAACCTCAAACCATATGGCAAAAAATTGTACCTTCCCTTAAATTTAGGGGTGTGCAACAAGCAGGTCGGGCAAGTTCGGGTTGGAAAGTGACAAAACTAAGCGGTTTAAGATTATAAATATTTTACACCGAACCGCATAAAATTGGTTAAAAAATCGATGGTTCGGGTTATTAAAAATTATCGGGTTAATCATTTCAGGTTGGCGGTTTGGGCTTGACACCAAGCCCTAGAATTTGGGTTGCATAAACTAAAAAAAAAAAAACACTAAACATATCATTAAAATGGGTCTTAGCCCATAAGTGTTTTACATAACCCAAAGCTTACAAAAATATGGCTCAAGGCCCATAATAATATTCATTTTTTACCTAATTTCCTATGTATCAACAGGTAAATATAATACAAAAATTTTTTACTTTACACTTAAAAGTATTAAACAACTATTGACAAAAAATTCCTTATATAAGAAAAATAATAGCCTTCCAAAAAAATTAAGGCATTTCATTTATAATCCACCAAAAAGTTAATCTGCTACAAAAAATAACAAAATCAGTAAGAAATATTAATAATGAAACAAGTAATGAAGGAATTTTGAGGCTTAGGAAAAATGTGTGATCGTGAAATCATAAGAAGAATGATAATGCTTAATTTCTAGGTAGCTATAATTAAAAAATGCCACCAAACCACAAAATATATAATAAAACCATTCATGATTCCTCATAATATAATTAAGGTGGAACCATTTCATTATTGCCCTAACATTCAAAAAGATAAAAATACAGATAAGTAAAAGGTAAAGAGTATACTCCCAGTAATGTGAATACTAAGGTAGACCAATATGATAATAATAGCAGATGACAGAATAAAATAATCATTATATAACTCATATAGGGCAGACTTAACCATTGCAAACAAGCTTCTACCTTTGACCTCCCCATACATTTGAGTTAATGAATGAAAAGATCTAAAATGATGGCAAAGAAGATGAGATATTTCATTTTTTCAAAATCCCCCCAATACTTATCAAATTTCAGTTTCATATTAATGCCCATTAACATAACAAATCTATCAACAGACTCCTTCCACTCATTTAACAAGCAATGCAATTCAGAAATCTCTCTAAATAATGAAGTTGTATTGACATATTGAGAACTAGATATTCTCAAAGTCAGGAAAAAAAAAGTGTTCCAACATTTTAACTAACTTTTTCACATCCACCCAATCCAAATAATCAGGAACATCTCCTAAGTCTGCCCTAAATGAAAATTCTTATTCCTCAAATTTTTCAAATACTTTGTCATAAATGCATGCATTTTTTAACATTAAATAAGTGAAGTTCCACCTAGTTGGCACATCAAGTGATAAGGCAAAATTATACTCAATACCAATAGTGCACAGTAATCCTTAAACTTTCTCAACGTAGATGGAGAATTCCTAATGTACCTAATAGTATCTCTAACTCTCTTAGCAGACATAGATACATCTTTTAAGCCATCATTAACAATTAAGTTAAATATGTATACCATGCATCTCATATGTACATAGTGAGTTCGAACCATGCTTCCACCCTAACTAAGCAATTTCCTTTTGAAATAAGATAATGCAGTGTCATTTGATGATGCATTGTCAACAGTTACTGTAAATACATTCTTAACCCCCCATTCTAGCAAACTGTTTTCTAGAGCTTGAGCTATGTATTCACCCCTCTGTGAGGTTATAGGCACAAAAGAAAGAATTCTTTTTTGGAGCTTCCACTCAGAATCAATAAAATGTGCAGTAATACACATATATTTAATCCTTTGGTTTGAAGTCTAAGAGTCAATAGTAAGACTGACTCTTTGATTATTTTTTATCAAAAAATTCTTTATTTTATGCCTCTCCTCTAAGTAGAAATCATAACAATCCCTAGAAACAGTCCATCTGGATGGGATCTTAAATCTAGGACAACAAGAACTCATTAACTTTTTGAAACCCTCCCCCTCTATGAATTTAAAAGGCAGCTCATTTATTATCACTATTTAGGACAATGATTATCTAATACTATCTTAATTAAATGACCAAGACCCTAAAACCCCAATATTTTCGGAGCAATCAAAGTCAGGTTTAAATTTCAACAAAGCTTATCTTATATCTTTGCTATGTGGGTTTTTTTATACAAATTAAAACATGATTTCTAAAGGAAGAGGTTCCATGTTTTTTAGGTTCAGCCTGAATCTATTTAGCATAATATTTACACTAACCTTTGATAAACTTACCTTTGGCATCCTTTATTTGGTCAAAATGCTCCCACACAGCAACTCTTGACTCAGATTGTTTTCTCTTCTTCTTAGGATCAGTATTCTCAACATTTGGATTTTTTTGAGTTTGGGTAGTTTGATTTTTTATCTGTGCTTGTGCTTCCACATCATTAGATGTACCGGTAGCATTGATGTTGCTACTGGTTGGACTTGTAGTCATCTACAAAATTCCAACAAATACAACAACTCATTAGAATAATCAATCAAAAATAAAATTTCTTTAGTATATGATAGAAATAAAAAATAATAATAAGAAGAAAAAAATAGACCTTTAAGAGCAATGATTCTTGTGTATATCAGATTAGTCATTTTTACACATCACTAAGCAATCAGAATGAAATATTAATTCAAAAATTATGCTTCCACCATGTTTTTGCAATAAGTTTTTCACAATTCCAACTCTGGAAATAACATAGAAAAAACACAAGAGACCATACATTTATCAAATAAACATAGTTGACCAAACATAATAACATAAAATAATAAAAAAAAACATTAGCATAAATTGCAAATCTATATCAAAAGAATATTACACAATTAGAAATCATATTACACATGTTCATTTTATGAAAACAAAATGTCATTTTGATAGATCCATAAAGATCTCAATGGATTTCAAATACAAAAGTTTGATCAGCTGCAAAATAAAACTTAAAATCATTTTTATATATAACAGTCATAAATTTTAGTTTCTATACAAAAATATTAACATGCAAACTACAAATAAATAAATAAACTCTAGACAAAATCAATTGTAACATGCAAAATATAAAAAAAATGATTACCCGTTCTTTAGATAGATAGATCTATAAAACTTAGGCTTTCAAAATTAATTTCTTTGAGCCCATGACATAAAGAATTTAATCATAGAGAGTAAATGACTCATAGTAAAGCAGGATCTCAAGAAACTAGAGGTTTCTATCACAAAAACATATTTTGCTCAAAGATCAAGCACAAACAGAAATCAAAAGCACATATTCAGTTGTCACATAATAGAGATAGAAGAAGAGAAGAGATCGAGTCAAGAGAGGAGTAGGGTTTGGTTATAGAGATGAGATAATATAAGATAAAAAGGATAGTGTGACTGTGTGAGGGGGCTAGGGTTTCGATGTTTCAATTAATAGAGAACAAAAGGAGAGGGTTAGGGGCGACTGCTAGGGTTGAGAGAAAAGTAAGGTTTGAGAGAATTTGAGGGAGACGTGATTGAGAGTGTGAGGCATGTGTTAGAGTTTAGGAAGAATTTATACTTAGGGTTTTTTTAAATTTAGGTTTAGATATAAAAACATCAATGTATTGTGTGTGCGTATATATATATATATATATTCAGGTTTTCGGGCAGGTCAAATTTTAAATTACCTTATCTGAACTGAGACCTGAGAACCAAAAATACAAGGCATCTTCCATTGAACCCACCCACTCTCTTCCTTGAGAGCTGAACCAGTCTCTTTTTCAGTTTAGGTTCGGTGCAAAAATGGATCGATCGGGTTCTGCACACCCTACCTAAATTTAAAAAAGGCATTGCCAAATTGGCAACCTTACAAATCAGCATCCACCGTATCACCACCTCACCCAATCCCTCCCTCCTCGCTTCCGTGTCTCACCACTGTCCACAGTGCTCTGCCAGGCGCAAAAAATAACTGAAACGATAAACACCCGCACGCGCATACGCGGTCCTCGCTCTCTTCTCTTCTTCTTCTTCAACAGCTGCTCCATTACCAATGTCTGCTTAAAAATCATTTACATTTCGCCATCTCTACACCAGAAATGACGACTCTAGTTGCTTCTTCTGTAGCAGCTGCTGGTGGCACGGCGGCCTCCTGTAGTATTAAGTATAATGTTTGTTGCTTTCTGCAGCGAGAGAAGGAGTACAGAACGTCGACGAAGAAGAAGAATGGGAGAGGGAAGGAAGTGAGAGTGATAGGAAATTTTAATTTTAGCGAGTTTGGAGATGTAGTGCGTAAGGATTTTGATTTTATAAAGAAAGGAAGTAGTAAAGGAGTTGATTGGGCTAATCATGCTTTTAAAATTCCTCAAGTTTTTAAAACTCTAGATGATGTTTTGTGGTTGAAGAATCTTGAAGATTCTCGTGCTGCTCCTTTGGAACCTCAGTCTTGGCCTCATCCTTCTTTTCCAGGTCGCTGCTTATTTTTTCTGAATTTTTTTTTTGTTTAATGTTGAATGCTTGTATTGAATGATGATTTAATTATGCAAAAAAGTTGCTTGAATGAATTTGTGTAATCTGATTTTAATTATTTCATGCTGTATGCTTGTTTTTGGAATTTTTTTTGTTGATTATTCGATCAGTTTGAGTGTGTTTTGAAATTAATTATATTGTATTTAGTGACCCGAT
Organism: Mallotus nudiflorus; assembly: GCA_947683625.1. Lineage (NCBI taxonomy): Eukaryota > Viridiplantae > Streptophyta > Magnoliopsida > Malpighiales > Euphorbiaceae > Mallotus > Mallotus nudiflorus. The sequence continues at coordinate 431,861 of CANTUR010000505.1, forward strand.
TCTCATTTTTAAAACACTGCTTGCTGGAATTCAATTCTTTCAGCTTGGTAAAGCATTTCAAACGAAATGAAGTCGTGTCACAATTGACATGATTTTGCAAGAATTCCATTTAATTGAGTTCTTAGATATGAATTATTCCAAAGCAAGGTTTTAGTGATTGATGGAGCTGAGATTTTGTTGGTTTCTTGGTGTGGAAATCGGCTTAGGCATTTAGCTATTAAAACCAGGCAGAAGAATCCTACGTGTAGTAAAATTCTGTTGCATAGCTTTAGCAGATTGTAAAACTCACTAGTATGTTCGGGCTTGAGTGCACTTGCTCTTGTGGGGGCATTTCATTGAAATATCAACTTCATCAACGTTGTTTGTTGTGCTTTAGTCTTACTTAAGATTATTCATCATTATCATACAGCAGCAATTCAATGTAAATGTTTCTAGAAATTGTTCAAACTCAATTAATTACTTGCTGCTGATATTAAGATGTGGCATGTTTGTTAAACAGGACTTACTGGAATGGACTTATTGATGGCTGATCTCAAAGCCTTGGAGGCATATGCTAGCTACTTCTACTATCTGTCTAAATTCTGGTCCAAGCCTCTTCCTGAAGTCTATGATCCCCAGGATGTAGCTGACTACTTCAGGTGCAGACCTCATGTAGTGGTTCTTCGACTTCTTGAGGTATATACCTATAGAAGTAACTAGCTTGGTGATGCTAAATTTTCCATGTTATTGTGTAAAGATCATGCTTCACAAATCTGTCATTTCTTATGATTTATGACGAGATATCCTGCATCACCTTTTCTTATATTCTTCTATTTCAGTAAATTTTTGTTCAAATTGCAATGGGGACATAAAAACTTACAAACTAGGAGCAGTTATATTAACTTACTTGATGCCATTTTATTGGATTTTGTAAATTTGGATTTCTACTGCCATGTATTAGATTTGGCTTTCTGCATATTCTTGTTTGGATTGAATAATCTATGTTGTATGGCTGATGGATTTAAATTGTTGTTTTCTAGGTTATGTTTAGGTAATTCTATGAATTATATTCTTACCGAGCTTATAACTTTGTGCACTGGAAGGTATTTTCAGCCGTTGCTTCTGCTACTATTAGAATGCAAACCTCAGGGATGAGAAAGTTCTTACAACCAAGTTCAGATAGGGGCATAAATAGGAATATTTCACAATACAATTTTGGACTGGTGTTAAAAGAAACGATGCTAAATATGGGTCCTACTTTTATCAAAGGTCAGGATCTAATTTGATTGAAATTTGAATTTGAAAGAACTTACATGTTTCTTTCACTAATCATGCTTCATTCATATAGCTCTTGGAAGCTGAAATTACATGCCAGACATTTGTTTCTGCTCTTCTGTTGATCTTACTGTTATATTAATAACATGCATTTGCTTGCTTATGCAGTTGGTCAGTCCCTTTCCACAATACCAGATATAATTGGTGCTGAAATTTCCAAGGTTAGATGGGATAGTTTTTAATTTCCATAAGTTTGCCTTTGACTGGTAAATTGTATACTTATCAATGGATGGTACACTACTCATGTGATGGCTATAATAAACTTCTGATAGTGGAGTTAGCCCACAAATACATCTTTGTCTCATCGTTTCTGATGCATTTGATGGACATTGTGACATTCTCATATTGCAAGTCACCCAGATGTTCATTCATTTTGTCTTGTCTAGGGATGCATGGCTACAAAAGTTATTCAGAAGAATTAGGTTCCCTTGCTGTCACCTTACACAGTGAAATTCTTTATTGAAACTATGGCCTTAATATGGAAGAATTTTGTTTTTGGGCTATGATTGCAGGCATTTTCTGAGCTGCACGATCAAATTCCTCCTTTTCCTAAGACCATGGCTATGAAAATTATTGAGGAAGAATTATGTTCTCCTGTTGAATCATTCTTCAGCTACATCTCTGAGGAACCTGTAGCTGCAGCGACATTTGGTCAGGTGCCTCCTTTAGCCATTGTTGACAGTTGTTTCTGTTCAATTTCACCTCATTGCTACTCTCCAAAACAGTACAACAAGCAAACCCTGACTCCCACTTCAACCTCGCAGTTTCTTTCTTCCAATTCCCTTTTAAAACTAAAAAAGAACACATCTTTGCTTCCTGAAGTGAAATTATGCAGCCCCATATCCCCCAATTCTAGGTCCTTTCCTGTGGTTTTTGCTCTGCAGTCTACTTTCTTTAAGGGTATGCTCATTTTTTTTAATTTGCTCATTTTTTTAATTTTGAGAATTAAGTTTAGATTTTAGTTTGTACTGGTTATTGGTTTTTACTTATTGATAATTTAGATGTTTAATTTGATCTTTTCTTGATTGGTTGTTGGTTGGCTGAAGATTAGCAAATAAAAGATCTCAACTTTCCAATAAATTTTGCTTTTATATATATATATATATATATTGGTTTTTTGGTTGTACATTGATTAAATGTTAGAATGTGGGTTGATGTATAAGTTTATGATTAGTTGTTGTGTGATGAGATAAATGGTTCTCTTGAAACAGATCAAATTTTGTTACTAGCGGCTGCTTAGTCATTTCTTGTTACTAATTTGGAGGCGTTGCTGATTTAAGAAAGTTACAATATAGTTGTTATTCTATGGATTATAATGGGCTTCTTTATGTTCTGCAAAATAAATAGTTGTTCAAACAGTATGGAAGGTTGGGAAGGATGGTATTGATGCAGGAACTAACCTGGTGCCTGTAAGTTCACTTTGTCTCCCTTTTCGTATTTGCTTCTGCTGGTGTAGGTTGTGCTTGTGCTTTCATCTAAGATGTGTTCTTTATTTTCTGTTGCGTTGCTCTAGGACTCTGTACCAAGACCAATTGCAAGGATTTCAGTAACAATTGTTGCATTGTCTGTTTCGCTCTTTGTCCTGAAGTCAGTTCTATCTACAGCTTTCTTTGCTTTGGTATGTTTCATTTGGTCTTTTTTTAGTTTTAACTGCAAGAATTTATGTGAAATGGTTTAAAATTGTCAATTATTGCCAACAAGTCACCGGTAAGATATAAGAATGAGATTCAAGAATCTGTCAATAGCTTCCAGCTGTCCAATGTAATGTGCATCTTTCATGAGATAGCTCAATGTCTGATGGTCTAAACAGCTGAAACTAATAAAATCATTTACTCAAGTCTGGAATCATTTTGCTAGGTTCAAGAGTAAGGCATTTCTGTTTATTATGGTATTTAGTTGTGCATTATGCGTGATGCACAGGCCACGATGGGATTTGTCTATTTCGTGTTCATTGCCTTGAACAAAGATCAAGGGCCAAAGGGTGGCGGTGGCGGTGGCGGTGGTAGTGGTGGAAGCACAAATTCTCCAGAAGATGCTTTAGAAGAAGCAAGAAGAATAATGGAGAAATACAAGTAAAGGTGGAAGGATGGTCAACCAATTTCTGTGCATTATGCATGCCATGTGAAGTGCAAGTACGTAATGCGAAAACAGAAAAGATTTATATATAAATATGAGATATGTTTCTATACACAGTGAAGTATTCTTGTTTTAATTTATAATTTTATCCTTCTAAGAATTATGCAAAGCCTGTAAATAAATTTGAGAGGTAACATTTGAAGCTAGCACTAAACGTTGAATATATCAAGATTGCAACTTTACATACATAATGAAACTTCGTTGTAGGTTTCAATCATAGAAATAACAGCAGCATCATGCCATTTTTTCTTGGATTGTTGCACTCTTCTTCCTCCAAGCCAATACATTATTTATAAGGGAAACGAACTTCCATGTTAATAATGCATTGCAAGCCCTTCAACACCTTATTGGATTGTTGCACTCTCCTCGCCCTTCAGCACCTCATCATCCTTCAACATTATTTCCAATCCCTTGTCGATATCAGTAAAGGGCACCCTGTGAATCATATTATAAATTTGTCTAGTGCCAAGTTTCAAATTCTGCAAAAAAGTTATTTTCCAGTTTTTGGTTAGCGACTAGCGAGAAACCAAAAACTAAACTATATAAAAGTATAGGATGCAACCATTTACATTCTCTTTAAAGCTTCTAGCACTCCCCTATATCCCACAACATATTTATTTACCTAATTTTATGTTGATTAATTTACTCATTTAATTAAATGCCACATATGCCCTCATTTTAAAAGACAAAGCATTTAAGTAAAATTTTTTTAAAAAAGAAGAGAGCTTCTAATAACAAAATGAAGCCTGTATTTAATTAATTAAATATTAATATACATACTTAGAAAATCAGATGACATAAATTGTTAATGTTACATTGGTAAAAAAACAGAGAAAAGCTTACCGGATAGAATCTATCCAAATTTTTTAGATAGAAACAACATTTTAGTAAATGTATGTGGGATTATAAAGATATATATTGAAAACATAAAAAGCAGTTATTTATTGAAAACACATAAAAAGTACAATGTAAATACTATCATTAATGAAAATTTTATAAATTAAATTAAAATTAAAATTATTTCATAATTGTTGGTTCAAGTTCCCATTTGTGTTCATGAATATTCAAGAGCTTCTGAGGCAAAGAGAAAATCTTTTGAATTCTCATGGCAACATCTTTGTTCAAATTCAATTTCCCATTTTCTTGGTAACCAAACATGAATTATTTAGATTGAAACTATAACATTTAAAAGCAAAAGATTATTTCGTGTTATGTTTGAATGGCTTCTTCTTTAGCCATTATTAATGGTTGTTTCTGTTCAATTTCACCTCATTGCTACTCTCCAAAACAGTACAACAACCAAACCCTAACTCCCACTTCAACCTCTCAGTTTATTTCTTCCAATTCCCTTTTAAACTAAAAAAGAACACATCTTTGCTTCCTAAAGTGAAATTATGCAGCCCCATATCCCCCAATTCTAGGTCCTTTCCTATGGTTTTTGCTCTGCAGTCTAATTACTTTAAGGGTATGCTCATTTTTTTAATTTTCACAATTAAGTTTTGATTTTAGTTTGTACTGGTTATTGGTTTTTACTTATTGATAATTTAGATGTTTAATTTGATCTTTTCTTGATTGGTTGTTGGTTGGCTGAAGATTAGCAAATAAAAGATCTTAACTTTCTAATAAATTTTGCTTTTTTTTAATATATATATATATTATTTGGTTGTACATTGATTAAATGTTAGAATGTGGGTTGATATAAAAGTTTATGATTAGTAGTTGTATGATCAGATAAATGGTTCTCTTGAAACAGCTAAAATTCGGTTGCTAATGGATGCTTAGACATTTCTTATTACTAATTTAGAGGTGTTCCTAATTTAAGAAAGTTACAATATAGCTGTTATTCTATGGATTATAATGGGCTTATTTATGTTTCAATAGTTGTTTCAATAGTATGTAAGGTTGGGAAGGATTGATGCTGGAACTAACTTGGTGCCTGAAAGTTCACTTTGTCACCCTTTTTGTATTCGCTTCTGCTGGTGAAGGTTGTGCTCATGCTTTCATCTAACATGTGTTCTTTGTTTTTCGTTGCGTTGCTCTAGGACTCTGTACCAAGACCAATTGCAAGGATTTCAATAATAATTATTGCATTGTCTGCTTCGTTCTATGTCCTGAAGTCAATTCTGTCTACAGCTTTCTTTGCTCTAGTATGTTTCATTTGTCTTTTCATTTAGTTTTAACTTCAAGAATTTATGTGAAATGGTTCAAAATTGTTGATTATTGCCAACAAGTCACCGGTAAGATATAAGAATAAGATTCAAGAATCTGTCAATAACTTCCAGCTGTCCAATGTAATGTGCATCTTTCATGAGATAGCCCAATGTCTGATGGTCTAAACAGCTGAAACTAATAAAATTATTTACTCAAGTCTAGAATCATTTGCTAGGTTCAAGAGTAAGGCATTTCTGTTTATTATGGTATGTAGTTGTGCATTATGCGAGATGTACAAGCCACGATGGGATTTGTATGTTTCGTGTTCATTGCCTTAAACAAAGATGAAGGGCCAAAGGGTGGTGGCTGTAGTAATGGTGGAAGCACAAATTCTACAGAAGATGCTTTAGAAGAAGCAAGAAGAATAATGGAGAATTACAAGTAAAGGTGGAAGGCATGATCAACCAACTTTCATGCGTTATGCATGCTGTGTGAAGTGCAAGTACGTAATGCAAAAATAGAAAATATTTATGTATAAATATGAGATATATTTCTATACACGGTGAAGTATTCTTGTTTTAATTTATAATTTTATCCTTTTAAGAATTATGCAAAGCTTGGAAATAAATTTAAGAGGTAACATTTGAAGCTAGCACTAAACGTTGTACATATTAAGATTGCAGCTTTAGATACATCGTGAAACTTCCTTGTAGGTTTCAATCATAGAAATAATAGTAGCATCGTGCCATTTTTTCTTAGATTGTTGCACTCTCCTTGCTCTAAGCCAATACATTATTTATAAGAGAAACGTACTTCCATGTTGATAATGCATTGCAAGCCCTTCAGCATCTTCTTGCCCTTCAACACCTCATCATCCTTCAACATTATCTCAAATCCCTTGTTGATATCAGGAAAGGGAACCCTGTGAATCATATTATAAACTTGTCTAGTACCAAGTTCCAAATTCTGCAATAAGTTATTTTCCAGTTTTTGGTTAGTGATCAGTGAGAAACTAGAAACTAAACTATATAGAAGTATGGGGTGCAACTATTTACACTCCCTTTAAAGCTTCCAACACTCCCCTATACACCACAACATATTTATTTACCTTATTTTATCCTGATTCATTTACTCATTTAATTAAATGTCACTTTTTCCTTCATATTAAAGGACAAATCATTTAAGTAATTTTATTTAAAAAAAGAGAGCTTCTATGTGACACCTATTAAGGATGTCAAGTATACATCGTATGCATATAACAAATATATAACATATCCATTAAACACTAACTTTAGTCCACTTGTTAATATATACATCACCCTTATATAACTAAGTAATACATATTACACATAAAAAGAGCTTACAACATCAAGTAGCTCACTTCTTCCCTCATGTTAGACACATACAATACATTATCCTTAATACAACATAACAAAATTTATTAAGCATGCAATGCTCAAAAACTTGAGAGCGACCCCTCTGCTGACTCACTTGACACAGTGTCAGTGCAATTGATGCAAATTTTTCTTAAAGATAGATTACAGTTCTTCTAATCCTAACAAATATTGCAGAGGAGTAAGCCTACAACTCAGTAAATAAAGAACATAACATTCTATGAAAAATAACACATTTAAGCATGTAGTATTATCAATTATCAATCCATTCAATATTTAACTATGAATTTATAATACGTACATGATTATAGTAGCATAATATTTTCTTTTGGACAACAATGAACTTATGAATTATATATGAAATCATAACTTCGTTTCAATTATTCATGGATCCTCATACGTACATAGTTTGCCTTAATCTTGTACCAAATATTTCTTTAGCCTTAGTACAACATACCAAGTGAATTCCATAGTGCACACAACATATCCTTATTCACAAGCAACATTGCATCCACATACTCATCAAACCATATTTTTTATATCTATATACATCACATACCAGTCTATTAAACAATCAACATCCCCATAATACATAAAAAAAATAATAATATACCAAAATATACCCATATTTCAACATGGCAAATTCAATAGTGTATATTAAAAAATACACCAAAAATTTCACATTATGAATATCAAAGCCATATTCTCCATATCAATATCATTATAAGTCTAAATTAATTTTCAACTAATTTCACATCAATTGGACATGTATAGAAGGAGAAACATCAAAAACCATCCACCATAGTCAATATGTCAACAAAGACTAAACTATAAAAAGTATTGCCCAAACTAACTATCAAGACAGCAAATTTAAGTTTTCTTTATTTCCATCAATTTTGTAAGCAACATCATGTTTTTATAGGAATTAACAACACCCCATTTAGAGTAATAAAACTCTAGAAATAACTTCAACAAAAATTATGTTCTTACCTAAATGGGACACCCGAATTCGGCAACCATCATTCATTTGTACACTCTAATTTATATGTATAATCTCATCTCAAAAACAGTCGACCATCAACATGATAATAAAAATTAGCATCTATCAATTATAATACATAAATTATCTTTAACCAATAAGCTTAACAAATAATTTTATAATTTTTTATTTTAAGTGTTATATTCAAATAGAATATTAAGTTATTCACTTACCTTTGTTCCTTCCTTCCATATGCTTGCATTTACTTATGTGACAGCCTCATTTCCATTTGGTTTAGCTAAAATAGATTATAATTCACTTATCTTAAACACTTAATAATAATGGAACCTCTTCTAGCATGATAACATCACTAAACTACCTAAACATATGAGACTACCAACTATAATAGATTTAATAAGGTGAATTTAAAAATTTTCCAAAAATTCTATACAATGAAGTCAAAATGAAACTTTTAAGATCATTAAGCCTATGTGTTTAAAGTAATTTAAAATTAATTTTGTTTCAATTGGAGATGTATAGAGGGAGAACTCTAAGAAATAATCCACCTTACTCAGACTATCAATGGAAACTGAGCAATAAAACGTTTCATCTTATTACAATGACATAGAGTCTGAATTAGATCAAGCTAAGAGAGGAACAGTTTTAGATAACTCTTTAAAATTTCTATATCATCAATAACACTCAATTTGAAGTTTTTTTAGCTCAAGATATACAGAAAATATCGAGACTAGTTTTAACTCATATACTCTATAAACCTAGTTCACATAATCAAAATGATTGCTTCCAGGGGTAACTTTGAAAAATCTCTGGGACTTATAGAAAAGGAATTTTGAGGTAAAATTTGAATCAAACTTATATTTCTATGTATATAACATTCTCTAAAAATTTTAATTAATTAGACACCCATTAGGAAAGCTATAGCTAATGGAATACAATTAGCTCAATTACTTTGATAGATTGAGCAATAAAAAGTATTGCTTCATCCAACCATTATAAAAGCTGAATCAGCTCTAACTTAAAACGACAAAGTTATAGAAAACTCTTCCAAGTTTTCATAGAACCAAATCACACTTAATTTGAAACTTCATAACTTAAGATATGATCAAATTACAAACACTAAAAAACCAAGAAAAATGAACCCAAAAACTACAACTTGCAAATCCTAACCCAAATAAAAAAAATACTATAATTACTTAATAAATCAATCTCCTGAGTGCTTAAGGATGAGGATTAAGGGTCTGAAATGATTTTAGACCTTCATAATCAGCTTGCAAAAATCATCTCCTCTTAAAGAATTTAGAAACTCTTTCTAACCTCTTTTTTTTCTTTTCTAAAGCAATTGTTTCCTTTCTTTTCTTTAAACAATGTACCTACCCATTAAAGACTATGTTAAAAGAATAATTTGGAGTCTTTATGATAGATTTTAGTTAAAATATCCAATTTGACCCTTAATGAAATGGATAAACTTCCTATAAACCCTTCAGCTTCTAATTATTCACTCTAGAACACCTATTTGTTTCAATTAAGTCCTTATCATCATAACCCTTTTAATTTTGTTTCTTCACTTCATTTATTCTCCTAATCCCTTCTATTCTCATAATTTCACTCATTTTGAGTGTCATCAAAATCCAAAAATTCTCGTTCCTTGACTGAGTACAGGTCATGTCTAGACCTAGTATGCTAGCTTAAACTTGAATTCAATCAATATACATAATGAATGTAAATGTATCTATAGTTATGGTACGGGTGTTACAATTCTTCCCCTTTAAAAAGAATTTCATTTCCAAAATTATTTGGAGCCTCACCACAGTTAGTCCATAATGGAAATCACCAATGTTAAATATTGTCATCTCATATTTTATTTTCTTACGCCAATTCTTCTAAACCACTATAACTATGGAAATAATTTTATTTCATATTACATTATGATATCTAACTATGTAGTCATTATACATATTCATACATGCTACGTGTTATAAAACTCCTTAAAGTAATATAGAAAATTATTACTGCATTTATAAGGAAAACTTCTAAAATTTTATTCTTTATAAGGTTTGACAACATTTGCAATTCTGAAGTCTTTACCACAGTTGTCATCACGAACTTTACCAATAAACTAATCCTAGCTTTGTTGATTCCTACCTTAAAATAAGTCAAATTTTTAACTTTAAACCATGCAATGATATATCCAAGAACAAGAACATTGACTATGTAATACATCAATATTCTTGGCTAATAGAATATTAAATCATCAACTATTGTCCACAAAATTTCTACTTCCTTTAAAGTCGAATACCCTTAAAATATCATATAGACTTTCAAAATGATATTTTAAAATATCACTTTTAACTCGATCTCATTTTTTTATCAAGTTTCAACCTCTATATTATAAAAGAAAATGCTACTATACCATTAAACATATATATTTCCAGCCACAAATAATTATGGAGTTTCAAGTAGACTCAGTATTGTCTTTAATGTCTATCAGCTATATTCATAACTAGCCTTAAATTCTCAATCATAATATCTCCAATAATAATGAATTCTATTCCCATAAATTATATTCTTATAAATCATTTCTACCAACACCTTATCTTTCATCACAATTCATTTATGTATCTCAAAATGTAATAAATCAAATGTTACGCCATTAAATAAAAATTCCACTCATTTCTCTTTTGCTTTTTTAAATTTTACCTTTCTATGATATTCACCAATTTTCTTATATAATTATATATATATATATATATATATATATATATATATATATATATATATATATATATATATATATATATATATATATATATATATATATATATATATATATTGCACTTGATTACACCATGTGATAAGTTCAAGCATCTTATTGTGCTTCATTTCCTATCCACCCTTTCATACATCCATTTTTTTCTCAATGAAATACACACTCTCTTAATATATAGATACATACACAATTCCCACAAATGACATTTGGACAAACTGCTTCTAGTTTAACAACATTCTTTATCATAACCTAACTCTTATATCCTTAAATGAAATAAATTAATACATTGCTTTATTAAATAAAAAATTCAACTCACTACAAACAGGAAGTTATCTCTATTATCGTCCACAAAATTTATCAACTATAACTATATTTTGATTTCAAATCCTCAAATTCTTAAATATTATTCTATTTCTAAATATTTTTCTTATTACATAAATTATATTTCTATAAATTATTCCTACTAACACTTCAACCTTCATTTTAAACCATCCATGTATATAAGATGGAATAAGTCAAATTCAACTCTATTAAATACAAATTTCATCTATAACATGCACACCATTCCATAGACTCATTATTAATCCCAGCTTTTAAACCATAATTCTATTAAAATCTTATATCCTTATTACCAAATTCTCTAAGATAACTAATCGTTGTAGTGTTCTTTCATCCTCATTCTACAAATACCTTAGAATCAATTAAACTTAAGCTCTAATATAAGGGTGCCATGTGATATGGTGCAATTGATATAGGTGCTACCCCTGGTATAGTTTTTATCTTAAAGATAGTCTTTTGATGTGGAGGTAAACCTGGTGGATCTTCTAGAAATACATTTGCAAACTCCTTCACTACTGGAACATCCATTACTCTTAGACTAACTTTATATACATCCACCACATTAGCCAAATAAGCTTCACACACCTTTTTAATCATATGGAAAGCGGTAGTAACCGAAATCAAAAAGAAATTCACCTTAAAATCTTATAGAATACATATTGTGAATCAAACTATAACTCATCCATCACATGTTCTAATCCATCGTCAATCATACAATTTCACTTATACTCATATTTTAGTTGTCAATCATTCTACAGACAACTTGTATCACCTTCTCGAGCTTTACTAATGCTTTGAGATCCTAAATTATGAAATATATTTGATCAAGGATATAACTAAAATGAGTGGTTATACTTAGTATATAATTAGGATATATTCCATATATGTAAGTCTAACATTTATGCATATTTTTTTTTCTCGTTAGACATATTGGCCTTGCTAAACGGGAGAGTGAATAACTCTCACCACACAATTCCAAATTATTTGAATTTTTTTATAAAACTAGACACACAGGCTATAACATATCAAAAAATCAACACAATATAGGTTTTGAACAATTAATGGTGAAATTTTGAATCCATATTTGTGTTTTGCACAAAAACAACTCGAGCAGGTCACTTTCAATTAGAATTTCTCAAGTTACACAAGTCCAATTGCAAAACCCTATTTCAAGAACTTCATTAACACATAAAGGGACAACTTTCACATTTTATACTTCATTTAATTTACCCTCTAAGGCCCTTATATCATCTGGGAAAGACCGAACTGTCTACAGATATAACAAGAAGAACTATCTAAAGACAATTTCTCATTACACACACATTATTTCACCAAATTGCATCACAAGGTTTTAAATAACATATAAATAAAAAAATCATGTTTAAAAATTTGATTAATTCAGCCCCAAGGGTCTCATATTTATTAAGCAAAAGAAAGCCACCTATAACAGATACAATCTAAACTAATCCCAATCAAAGAAGAATTTCTTATCACACACACACCAAATCTTATAATACAACTTTTTAAGCATGTAGACAAGACATAAATGTACAAGTTTTATGTTTTGTATTTCTCCTAATCCTTCTTCTACGGCTATGAAAATAGGGGTACAAAAATTCTACTCTAAAACAAAAGTCAAAAGCTATAAAATCATTTTCACACCATCATCACATAATTTCAAATATAATTTAGAAGGAAAATAATTAACTTACCAAATTAGGAGCTGAAATCATTAAGATTCAAGTTCAAGAGTTTGAGAGAAAAAGAAAAGATTTAGTGTTTTTGTTATGGTAAGAGAACTATATCTTATGGTTGAGAAGGAGTAGAGCTTTCTAGTTTCCTACAAGATAAAGACAATCCCATAAATATCCATTATCATATATTTTATTCTTATTATTATAATTTAATCAACTATCAACCCAAATTTTCAAATCAATCCATGTAAACAAGTCAACTAGATTTAATTTCCTACATATTTATTTATTAACTAAATGTTCAATTTTATAATACCCCTAAATACATCATATATTACACATACTCAAATATACCATTGAAATACACTTTAGCAAATACAAAACAAATGAAAGCATATGGAATTCACATAGTCAAATGGAATGATTTGATATGCATGTGTTCAAAAGAATTATATGTATTACTGGTGGAAATTCTTGAGCTGGTTGTGGTGGTGCATTTGTATGCTCAATTCCATGCACAGACTTAGACTTACTTGGGTCAGCAGGATTCTCAATCAGACCCTCCCTACTCATCCTATTTAAAATACAAACACTTAGTCTTAATTCTTAACATCTATATTCATTCACATTTCTATCCCAAGTGATTCTAAATCATGCTCTAATACTACTAAATGTGACACCTATTAAGGATGCCAAGCATACATCATATGCATATGACTAATACATAACATATCCATTAAACACTAACTTTATTTCACATGTCAATATATACATCACCCTTATATATATATATAAGTAATACATATTACACACAAAAAGAGCTTACAACATCAAGTAGCTTACTTCTTCCCTCATGTTAGACACATACAATACACTAGCCTTAATACAACATAACAAAATTTATTAAGCATGTCATGCTCAAAAACTTGAGAATGGCCCCTCTGCTAACCCACTTGACACAATATTAGTGTAATTGATGCAAATTTTTCTTAAAGACATATTACAGTTCTTCTAATCTTAGAAAATATTGCAGAGGAGTAAACCTGTAATTCAACAAATGAATAACATAACATTCTATGAAAAATAACACATTTAAGCATGTAGTATTATCAATTATCAATCCATTCAATATCTAACTATGAATTTACAGTACGTACATGGTCATAGTAGCATAGTATTTTCTTTTGGACAGTAATGAACTTATGAATTATATATGAAATCATAATTTCTTTTCAATTATTCATGGATCCCATACGCACACAGTCTACCTTAATCTTGTACCAACTATTTATTTAGCCTTATTACAACATATCAAGGGGATTCCATAGGGCACATAGCATATCCTTATTCACAAGTAGCATTGCATCTCATACTCATCAAACCATATTTCTTATATATATATATATATATACACACACACACACACACACACACACATCACATACTAGTCTATTAAATAATTAACATCCCCATAATACATAAGAAAATAATAACATACCCAAAATATACCTATATTTCAACGTGGCAAATTTGATAATGTATATTAAAAAATACACCAAAAATTTCACATTATGAATATCAAACGAATATTCTCCAGATTAATATCATTATAAGTCTAAATTAATTTTCAACTGATTTTACATCAATTGGATATGTATGAAGGAGAAATGTTAAAAACCATCCACCATAGTCAATATGTCAACACAGACTAAGCTATAAAAAGTATTGCCCAAATTAACTATCAAGACAGCAAATTTAAGTTTTCTTTATTTCCATCAATTTTGTAAGCAACATCTCTATGTTTTTATAGGAATAAACAACACCCCATTTAGAGTAATAAAACTTTAGATATAGATTCAACAAATATTATATTTTTACCTAAATGGGACATCCAAATTTAGCAACCATCATTCATTTGTACACTCTAATTTATATGTATAATCTCATCTCAAAAATAGTCAACCATCAACATAATAATAAAAAAAATAACATATATCAATTATAATACATAAATTATCTTTAACCAATAAGCTTAACAAATAATTTTATAATTATTTATTTTAAGTGTTATATTCAAATAGAATATTAAGTTATTCACTTATTTTTATTCCTTCCTTCCCTTTGCTTGCATTTATTTGTGTGATAGCCTCATTTCCATTTGGTTTAACTAAAATAGATTATAATTCACTTATCTTAAATACTTAATAATAATGGAACCTCTTCTAGCATGATAACATCACTAAGCTACCTAAACATATGAGACTACCAACTATAATAGATTTAATAAGGTGAATTTAAAAATTCTCCAAAAAATTCTATATAATAAATGTGAAGATGAAACTTTTAAGATCATTAACCCTATGTGTTTAAAGTAATTTAAAATTAATTTTATTTCAATTGGAGGTGTATAGAGGGAGAACTCTAAGAAATAATCCACCTTACTCAAACCAACAATAGAAACTGAGCAATAAAATGTTTCTTTTTATTACACTAACATAGAGTCTGAATTATATCAAGATAAGGGAGGAATTGTTTTAGATAAATCTTCAAAATTTCCATAACATCAAATAATAATCAATTTAAAGTTTTCTAGGCCAAGATATTCAAGAAATACCGAGACTAGTTTTAACTCATGTACTCTGTAAACCTAGTTCACATAATCAAAATGGCTGCTTTCAAGGGTAAATTTGAAAAATCTCTAGGACTAATAAAAAAAGAATTTTAAGCTAAAATTTGAATAAATCTTAGATTTCTATGTCTAGAACATTCTCTAAAAATTTCAATTCAATTGGATACCCACAGGGAAAGTTATAGCTAATGGAATAAAATTAGCTTAATTGCTTTAACAAATTGAACAATAAAAAGTATTGCCTCATCTGACCATTATAAAAGCTGAATCAGCTCTAACTCAAAACAAAAAAGTTATAGAAAACTCTTTTAAGTTTTCATAGAATTAAATCACACTAAAAAAAAACCATGAAAAATGAACCTGAAAACTACAACTTGCAAATCCTAACCCAAATGAACAGAAATACTAAAATTACTTAATAAATCAATAAATTGGGCACTTAAGGATGAGGATTAAGGGTTTGAAATGATTTTGGACCTTCATAATTAGCTTGCAAAAATCATCTCCTCTTCAAGAATTTAGAAACTCTTTCTAACTTCTCTTCTTTTTTTTCTAAGGCAATTCTTTCCTTACTTTTCTTTAAACAATGTACCTACCCATTAAAGACCACATCAAAAGAAGAACATGGAGTCTATAGGATAGACTATAGTATAAAGTGTCCATTTTGATTCTTTAATGAAAAGGATAAACTTCCTATAAACCCTTAAGTTTCTAATTGTTCACACTAGGACACGTATTTGTTTCAATTATGTATTTATCATCATAACCTTTTTAATTCTCATTCTTCACTTCATTTATACTCCTAATCCATTTAATTCTCATAATTTCACTCATTTTGAGTGTCATCAAAATCCAAAAATTCTCGCTCCTTGACTGAGTACAGGTCATGTCTAGGCTCGGTACACTAGTATAACTATATATACTAGCTTATACTTGAATTCAATAAATATGCATAATAAATGTAAATGTACCCATAGTTAGTGTACGAGTGTTACATTCTAATAACAAAATAAAGCTTGCATTTAATTAATTAAATATTAATATACATATTTAGAAAATGAGATGACAAAAATTATTAATGTTACATTGGTAAAAAAATTTGTAGAAAAGCTTCCCAGATAGAGTCTATCCAAATTTTTTGGATAAAAAATAAATTCTAGTAAATGTATGTGGGATTATGAACTTGTATATTGAAAACATAAAAAGTACAATGTCAATACTATCCTTAATAAAAAAAATTATAAATTAAATTAAAAGTATTTCATAATTATTGGCTCAAGTTCCCATTTATGTTCATGAATATTCAATAGCTTTTGAGGCAAAGAGAAAATCTTTTGAATTCTTATGGTAATATCTTTGTTCAAATTTACATGAAAACTTCTTTGTAGGTTTCAATCATAGAAATAACTGCAGCATGATGCCATTTTTTCTTGGATTGTTGCACTCTCATTGCTCCAAGCTCATACATTATTTATAAGAGAAACGTACATCCTCGATGATAATACATTGCAAGCCCTTTAGCACCTTCTTGGATTGTTGCACTCTGCTCGCCCTTCAGCACCTCATCATCCTTCAGCATTATCTCAAATCCCTTATTGATATCAGGAAAGTGCACCCTATAAATCATATTATAAACTCATCCAATGCCAAGTTCCAAATTCTGCAAGAAATTATTTTCCAATTTTTGGTTAGTGATCAATGAGAAACTAGAAACTAAACTATATAAAAGTATGGGGTGCAATTATTTCCACTCCCTTTGGAGCTTCTAGCAGTCCCCTATACCCCACAACATATTTATTTACCTTATTTTATGCTAATTCATTTACTAATTTAATTAAATGCCACTTTTGTCCTCATATTAAAAGATAAAGCATTTAAGTAATTTTTTTAAAAGAGGAGAACTTTTAATAACAAAATGAAGCCTTAATTTAATTAATTAATTATTAATATAAATATTCAAAAAATCATATGACATAAATTATTAATGTTACATCGGTTAAAAAAATTTGAGAAAAGCTTCTCGGATAGAATCTATCCAAATGTTTTGGATAGAAAGGACATTTGTAAAAAGTGGGGTTTAGTGCGTGTCACGACCCGAACCAGGGGCATGTGATCGGCACTAGGGAATGGGAAAACATAAAGCCACCGAAACCCATAGTAAGCCTTTAAGGAAAAATTCGCGGAATTTTTTTTTTTTTAACTTTGAATCCTTACAATAAATAATAAAATCTCAATGCATATTATCAAAGTGATTTTTCTTAATATACTTTAAATCATAATATCAGTACATGGAATAAAATAAGCAAACATCAATTATACAAATAGTATCTCAATACATAAGTTATTAGTACATTAAATCTTGAATAAATATGCAGTTAAACAATTTCCTCTACTGCGGTACATGAAAGTAAATACAACATAACTAGATAGACCTATGTAGAATAGTCAGTGATGACACTACACGGCGAAGAGAAGTAGGCCTAATAGTAAACTCTTGAAAAATAAATTGAGAGGAGTCAGACCTCACTGAGCAAGTTAATAAAGAAAATAAATGTGATTTGAAAACCTCATTAAAATAAATTTTATGGAAATATAATATATTATAATTTTATTTAACCATTTGGTAAATAAATCCATTTTTTTTAAAGGGAAGAAATAAATATTTAAATATCTTTTAAAATCATTTTAGTATAAAAATTTGGTAGAACCCAATTTATAAATTTTTAACAGTCATATGACTCACTTATATCCAAGACTGCCGGATTCCGAGAGCAATGCATCACCAAGATACACAGCCGTAGTCATTTCTCTTAATCCAATATCACTGGCGGTGTCCGAGAGTAAGGCATCACCAGACCATTGGCCCCAGTGATTTAATAAATAAACAAATATTATACTACTGACGGTGTCCGAGAGCAAAGCATCACCAGACCTCCGGCCCCAGTAATATAATTAAATAATCACATATTTTTACTGGTGCACACACGGTCCTTATGAAACCCATCAAGTAACCCGTTCTACCGTGATTTATTTAAATAAATAAATAAAATAATAAAAATTACAATAAATGATAATAAATAAATAATAAAATAAAATAAATCAACTATAAATTAAATCATGCAAAATCATATGAATAATGCTGACTAGAATCTCATAAAATTTAATTCATAAGAATTTAATATAATTTAAATTAAAAATCTGACACTCAAATCAAATATTAACTTACAAGATAAAGGTGCTCCTCTAACACGTCGTGTCCGACCTCGACTGGTAGACGCGACTGGAGGGGCAGCTAAAAGACAGAAAAGGAAATGACAAATCAGAAAATAGAAACCTAACTTCTAGAGTTTCTAAGGAAGACTCAGTTCGTACTTAGAATAAAAATTTTAGGATTGACCCGGTGTCACGTTTTATGAGAAATCTACCGAAAATTCGGTAGAGTTTTCTCTGTAAAACGGACATCCCCCTACCGAAGTGGAGTCAATCCTGCAAATAAACACACTTTAAAATTTACAGTGGCACAACGCCTCAGGTTAGGACCCCAGACTATTCAATCCCCAACCGAGGTTTACCAAAATACAATAAGCAAATACTAAATATAATTTGTTTAGTTTTTAAAACACTGAATAAAATTATTTTCCACCATAATTTAATAAAATTTCAAATATTAATATAATATTAATAACAATTTAACTTTCCAAATATCCAATATAAAAATAGACAAATTCCAACTATAATTGCCCATCTAGATTAAATATACCAAAATATTAATTAAAAACTCATTCAAACCACAAAACAATAAATAATTTAATTTTGAATAAATTTTCAAAAATGGTTAGTATTAATTAACTAAAATAATAAATAATTTATAAAAATTATTTTAATACCACATTTTTTCTCAAAACAATTAAAACATAGTATTTAATTATCATATCTACAAAACACACCATTTCTTCATTATATCAAAATTTACATAATATAATACTTTTCTAAAAAAAAAAATAGATAAATTAACAAAATCATTTTATAACTACTAAAATTACTAACATAATACTAACACTAATTTACTCCAATAATCAACCAAAAATAGTTAATTAATCACATTAACAAAATATACATAAAACTTAAAATACTAAAATATATATATACTAAAATCCCATAATCTCAGTCAACTAATCTAACTAAATTCTTATACACTCTTAACCAAATTTTACTTCAATAACTTAGACCAATTACTAAACATACATTAATCAACAAAAATTACCCCAAATAATTAAATTAAAATTTTGCATAATCAACCAAACAATTCAACATTAACAACATCAAAAATTAACCCAAAAACCCAAAATAACCTAAAATTAACCAAATCAATTAACAAACAACTACATCTAACTAAATCTAACCTAAAGCTAACTAACTATTAATTCACTAACTTACTTCAAGCTCCAAAACAGAGCAAGGGAGGGCTACCACAACAAGCTTGAGCTGCAGAATTTCTAAATGACAGCAGGTTGGGGCAGTGGTTATGCTGGTTGTCACTGCAGAAGGAATGGAGGCTGCTGCCCTTGCTGCCGATCTGCCCTACTAGCCTGCTGCTGCTTCTGCACGAGGCTGGACCTACTGCTGCTGCTTCCTCTGCTCGTTTTGCTGCCTCACGCAGCTGCTGTTGCTACCTTCTTCGTACTGCTACCTCACGAAGCTGGTGCTGCTGTTTTCTGGTCTTGTTGTTGCCTCACGAAGCTGCTGCCTCCTTCAAGCGCACTGCAGGGATGACTCCAAAGGAAGAAGAAGCAGATGAAGAATGGTAGGTAGCTGCTGGATCATGCGCACGAAGATGGGAAGAAAAAAAAACGACGTGAATGGGAAAGAAAGAAAAACAAAACGAGAGAAAGAAAGAAAGAAAGGGAAGGAGTTGACTGCTTTTTCTCTTCTTACAATTCCTAAGCCACACATATAATTATGTATATATATATATATATATATATAAAGCAGTTTAGATAGGATACAACCATGTGTATGTAAATATATATATATATATATATATATATATATATATATATATATATATATATATATATATATATATATATATATATATATATATATATATATATATATGTGTGTGTGTGTATAGTAGATAATTTGAGTATATAATAATGTTATTAATATACCTCTAAATAAAAAAAAAATAAAACTAACATTATCATAGTCAATAATAGTGGTGCTACAAATAATTATTTAAACAATTTAAAATAATAAACTATGTGCATAAGGATAACATAATATGAAAATATAATGTTAATAGTTTCCAATGGAATTCTTAAATTTAGTTCTTAAATATAATAATTTAATATATCAACTATAACAACATAAAATAAAGAAAATTTTATATTCTTAAAAACCTCAATATTTATATAAATAATTTAAAATATTCGGGATATTACAGTGCGCACTCAAGATTTTAGCAACCATGACACTGTTGCGGCTTAAGGCCCTAGAGAACACACTAATCATTGTCATAAAGACATAGCGTGGAGATGAGGAGTCGCCACCCAAGGTAATAACTGGGACAAATCGAAAGGTGGTACTCGATTCTCTAAAAGAAAGCTAGCACCACAACTAGGAGATTCTGGGAACGGAATACTAACTTCTCTTAGTCTCGTGTTCATTTAAAATTACTTTATAAATTATTACTTCATTCTCTAATTACATGCAATTTTATTAAACCCTATTTGAACATCCATCTAACCCTAATCAATAAAATTACACATAAAAAATGCATTCAAGTGCATCATCCTTAAGTCTAAGCTAGGTTAATTTTGTTGAAAGTTAGCTAGATTTACAATTTTTATTTATAAATGACAATGAACTAAAGGTGAACCTACATTGTTATTAGTTAGTGAGCTTAAGTCTATTGATTTTAATTATCTAAAGGTGGGCCTAAATCTATAAGTTTTAAAGAAATTGGATTTTATACGTGGGCCTAGTCTAACTTGATTTTATTTTAAGTGAAATGTAGGCCTAAGTCTATTTATTTTACAGGAAATGAAATTAAATGGGCTAAGCTAAGTCTAAATTAATTTTAGTTAATCTAAAAATGGGCCTAAGTCTAAATTAACCTAATGGGAGTTAATCTAAAAATGGGCCTAAGTCTAAATTAACCTAATGGGCCTAGATTGATTTTAATTAATTAACATAAACCATTTTAAGCCTATTTTATTTAGTGGGTTTGAACTTATCATGGGTTTGGGGCCCAAAAGAATAGAAACATAAAAGAAAAAGCTCAAAACAAATAAAACACCAAAAAAATATATCAAACATACATTTTAATGACTTTCTAAAAAAACCTAAATCAATTTACATGCAACCCTAAATTAATCTATAACCATCATTGATTTTAATTGATTTTTACCCAGTGAAACCCTAATTATAAATTCATTACAGGGCTTGGTGCCCAATAAAATTTTACTATTCCTACTATTGGGGTTATTATAATATTCTACGTACTGAAAATTAAAATTAATTGCAAACCTAAATTAATTATCACACAGAACACAGGAAAAAATAATAAACACAAAAACATCAAATCCTAAAATCTAATCACAGTTTAGAATCAATGGCATTCCATGGATCTTCTATTTGATTTCTAGATATCTAGCAATGAACTCATCAATCTCCAATTGGATTCCAAAAGGAAAACACAAAAAAGAAAAAAACACAAAATCACATTAGCGAAATGAACAAAATAATAATTAAATTAAAATGGAAATCAATAATAATTAAAGGAAATTAAATTAAAAAGAAAATCAAAAGACAGGAGAAAATGGAAATGAGATGTTGTGCATATGCTATTGGATGGCCCCTCAGATTGAGATTGTCACCGTTTTAAGAATTGACTCTACATTTTTTTTTATTTCTGGACTATTGAAAACAAAAAAGCGTACTTTTTTATGCAGTGAAGAAAAACTTTTTTTTCTTTTTCTCCATGATTTTTAGGGTTTCTATGCAGTCAGGAGCTAGCCCTCACTCATGCAGTCTCTAGCTTTTTAAAGCAAAGACCTACGAACGAACTTTCCCCTATTCCAGGAACTGATGCTATCTCTTATTTTTCAAAATTTTTACGTGTTTTGAACATGTAAAACCATAATTATCTTTTAAGAAAACATTCAAAATTAATTTTCAACCAATTAGTGAATAGAAAAATACTAAAAAATGACCAAAAAATTGAAAATATTACGTAATGTCGATCGGTAATTTGCAAATGCCGATTGGCATTAGGCAAATGTCAGTCAGCATTTGGCTAATGTCGATCAGTATTAGGCAAATGTCAGTTGGCAAATGCCAACTGGCATTTTGCTTATGCAGCCCGAAAAAGAAAAATTTTAATAAAAGGACACTCCTAAAATCATGATTTTGCAATTAGGTCAAAAAAATTACAATTTAGTCCTTGAAAATCTCAAATTTCAATGCTAGAGATTAATTTCTTGATTAATTTTTTATCATAGAGGCTTTCGTCGCATTATGCACAATTGCATCACAAAATTGGGTGCTTACAGTTGCCCCCCTTTATCACTGTTTTCTTGACAAATCACGGCAAAGCAGTAGAAGCACATAATTTTAAAGGAAAGAACTAGGATACCTAGTTGTATCTTAATTGATAGGTTGATGCTTAAATTGCTATACATTTTAAGTGAATATAATGTTTATCAAGTCTTACTATATTTCCTGCAAAATGTCTAGTGAACTTTATGCAAATGAGTTTCGCTATATTCCCTATAGGACATTTAGCGATGATAAATTGAAAGTTTTCTATAGTTCCTGCGGAACATCTAGCAATGATGAATTTTGTTATATTCCCTGTGGGATGTCTAACGATGCACACTATATTCCCTGTGGGACGTCTAACGATAATGAGTTTTATTATATTCCTTGTGGGACGTCTAACGATGATAAATTAAAAGTCTGTTATAGTTCTTGTGGAACATGTAGCAATGATGAATTTCATTATATTCCCTGTGGGATGTCTAACAATGCACACTATATTCCCTGTGGGACGTCTAGTGAGAATAAGTTTCATTATATTTCCTTTAGGACGTCTAATGACATCACCATAACTATTGTGTAGTGTCTAGTGGTAAATGCTTGAAAAAAGGTCATGTTATAACCACTATTGAAGCATATAACAAGTGGAATTTGAAATTGTGCATGAAAATTTAAAAATTTGTGCATGAAAATTAATGCTATGATTATTGTGCATCATATAATATAATAATTTTGAAAATTTATGTTTCAGCTACTATGTAACATGAAATAAATTTTAACATTTGATTGAAATGATGCATGCAGAAATGCTTTTGAATTCTGTAATTTTGCTTTGTATTCTATACTTGACAGAAAATTCAAAATCACAGACCGATTGCAGATTAATAATTCAATGAATTATTAATTTGATTAAATGAATGTCACGATTTAATTTAGGAATGAATTCCCAATCAGAATGCAATTATGGACCAAATTGCAATAAGAGAACTTCTATCCATATGCAAACAAAAGTAATGGACCAAATTAGATATTTTCCACTTCATATATTCCTTCCCTTTTTTGCATGTCTCATTTCATTCTCTCTTCTTCTTTATTTTCTTTCCTTTTCATTTCCTTTCTTTGCATTGATTTTCATTTCTTGATTTCTTGATCATCTGATGTCTGATTCACAATTCGTCTAATCTTATGGCCTCCTTGCAACACAGTCAACATGGGAGAGCAGAGATTTCAGAGAATCATAGGATTCTGCCTCCTTGTTTTCCTTTAAATGATCTTAGACTTCGAGAGGGCTCAACTATTTTTTCTTTGACTCATTTACATACCCACAGGTGTAGAGATGTGGGTAATGAGGTAACATTTTATTACTTCTCTTTATTTCTGCAAAAATATTACTTGCACAATTAGTAATTGGAGTCAGTTTCAGAGTAGAAATTAACATGCATGTTAATTATATTAAATGAGAAATTGACTGAAAATGTATGATAAAATTAAAATTAAATTCCAAAAATGTAAAATTTAGCCTTTGGGTAGACTATATGACTGATCAAATGTTTGGAAGTTCAGTCGAAATTCCAGATTTTTTATCGGTTTGGATAATGTCGATTGGCTTAGTGGATTGCCGGTCGGCAATCTACATTACCGATTAGCATTTTTTATTTTCAAAATTTTTTATTTTTTTAAAGAAAATGATTAATTAATCAATTCTTTTGATTCAAGATTTTGATTAATTAATTAATTATTATTTTAAAATTTAATCAGCGTTTAATGAAATTCATAGGCTATTTTAATCTAGCTCGAGAATTATTTCATGGACTGCCGAAGCAAGTGACACATCTGATTTGGGCCTTTGGGTTTAGGCATTTCATTATTGCACTTCCTACTGTTCGAGGCCGATCTAACCGTTACTCTCTATTTACCTTGATCAAGCGATGGATGGATATTACCCATACATTTCATACTCGTGTGGGTGAGCTGACCATTTTGCCTATGAGCTTCTCTATTATCATTGGTATTGCCTTCGGAGGGACCCCAATTCCATTTGACGTCAACTACTACCATCTTTCTAAAGACACATGGAGTCAGTATGTGCATGACCTATTAGGGTTGATTCAGTATGTCCGTGATCTAATAGGGTTCATTCTAATGTGGAAGAATCGGAAGAATGTTCAGCTTTCATCCATAGTTCAGGGGTTTAGATATCTGCCCATTATTACTCCTCATCAGATTACCTAGAAAGCGAGGTGTCTTCTTCTGATATTGTTGGGTACGACCCTCTTTTGTGAGACCGGTCATTAGGTTAGTATTTCTCTGCTCGGTCCTCTTCATGACTTGGATCAAGTTGCCACACTTGACTGGGGATCTACTACACTAGCTTACCTTTACTACAGACTAGACACTGTCTGTAGAGGTGTTGTCACGATGTGTGGATTTTGGCATGTCTTGCACATACGCTCTCCTTTCTTTAATCTTTATTGTCCTACTTTCCTTTACCTTTTACTGATATGCTCTCTTTCTTTCAAATCTGGGGCATAGAGATCAAGTTGATTTGAGGCTTCAGTGCTATTAGCTCTAATAGGAGCTTTTCTCTGATGATGAGATGGGGTTCTTCCCGCCTTGCCAGTGTTAGGAACACTCTTCAGACCTATCATGATCAATTGAACACTGTCGAGTGGCACCTAGTAAAAAGAAAACTCATTAGTACCTGATCATTTAATGCAAATAAAAATTAATTAACATGATTTTGCATATTAATTATGATAAGTTTGCAAGAACTGATAATGTCCAGAGATATGACTTTATGGCTGGTACAGCACAGCTTGAATCTATGAGGGTTCTACTTCTTGGATATAGTTGTTTGATGTGGTATTTAAGGGAGTGAGTGTATTATTGGTCTTATGGGCCTTCTCAATGCTGCATTCCATCTGATATCCCTTCCTCTATGCTTCGATTCAGAGTTGAGAGATGCATTACAAGTATACACTGCCTTAGATTTTCTTAAGCGTTCTTAACATTATCAGCAGTTCATTCTTGAGAGCCTCTTAAAGCATATTCCCATTGATGATGTTAAGGTAATTTCTTATTATTTTAGCTTCTTTCTTTGGAACATATGAATCACTCATTCTTTTTACAGTTTGAGGAGGTTCACTCTCCTGTTGATGAGGTGACAGAGGAAGAGACTGAGATTACTATGGAGACTAAGGCTGTTCCCGATATTGAGAGTCCTGAGCCTAGACCTAGCCCTGCACATCATACTCAGCATGTTGGAACTAGTCACGATGGTGCTTTTGCAGGTGTTACCCTTGGTGATATCTCTCTTATGGACAGGTCCATGTTCTACTGGGCTCCTACTGTTCAGACTCCAGTGGAGCAGCAGATGCATTTTAGTGATGCTCAGCTTTCTATCTTTTCTCTAGCGAATGCTTCTCATGTGAGTCTTTTTGTCTTATTCCATACATGATCTATACACTTGACACTAACTTTAGTAAATTTCAAAACAGGTTCCTCGAACACAGGTGAGTACTTACATGGACTCACCTCATCTCAGAGGTTATTTACTATGCAGGTCATAGACAATTGGAGGGTAAGTATATACATTGAAAGTGCAAATGTATGCATGTTATGCATGAAATGCATATGACATGTTATGTCCTATATGTACAGAGCTACTATAGTGATCTAGAACACAAGATCAAGATGCTTCACTGATAGCTTGCAGATTTAGGCATTGATCCTCATAGTTCTAGGACTTCATCTGTCAAACCTCTGGACACCTATCATTGAGATGATCTTACTAGAGGATGGAGCCCATGGCCAGATTTTAGAGCTCAGGATGACTGATCTAGGCTATCTTTGTTTTTGACTTCTATTTGTATCAGACCTTTTTCTTTTTCTATCATACTGTTATGCTCTAAATCCTATACTGTTGGTATGCATTGTGTTGAACTGATCTCAGACTTGGATATGTGGACTTAAGTAGAGTAAAGGTGTTTTTTTACCTTAACTTTTGCTTAAGCTACCCTTTCGGGTTTTCAACTTAGCAGGTTTGCCCTAACTTTTGCCTAAGCTGCCCTCTCAGGTTTTCAACTTAGCGAGCTTTCATTTTTTTTATTTATTTTTGTATTTTCTAGTTCTGGTTACAGGAGAAGCTGAGCTTACTTGCTGTTTTTGATAATCAAGCTACAGAGCCACTACGATTTCAAGCATTGCATGATGAGTCACAAGAGAAGAAACACAGGCATCACTAGGAATTGGTCTCATATAGCTGACTTTAAGCTTTCATATTCTATTTTCCTTTCTAGTACTTATGCATTTTAAAATAAGATAGAATATGTAATGTTAAAAAAAATCAATTTCAAGAGGATTCATTAATTAGGGCCAAAATGAGTACATTTATTACATCACCTGATACATCTCCTGTTATTAACTAGTCCTTTTGGATTTTCTAGTTGAATATTTATCTTTCTCATTTATTTACCCTAATTTTTACTTGACTAACCCTTTACGAGTTTTCTAGCCAGTGAGATCATCTCTTTTATTTTTATTCCCTAATTTTTGCCTGCGAGCCCTTTACGGGTTTTTTGAACAACAGGAATGTCCTAACCTTTTCCTGACTAACCTTTTCAGGTTTTCTAATCAGCGAACTTTATTTTCTTTTTACTAATTTTATTTTATTTTTATAGGTAGTATCTCTTGAGGCAATCTAGGTTAATAGGCTCTATGAATTCATTCCCTTCCAGGTCTGATATCTTTGCAGCTCCTTTAGGCAGAACCGATTTGACTAAATATAGTCCTTCCCAATTTGGCCTAAACTTTCCTCTCAGATTAAACACCATAGCCCTGGATTGTTTCAACACCATGTCCCCAACTTTTATCTTTCCAGGCTTAACTTTCTTATTGAATGGTCTTGCTATCCTCCTTTGTTATATTTGAGTGTGAAACAAAGCATTCAACCTTCTCTTATTTAGAGATGCAAGGTGATCATACCTCTTTTATGCCTATTCATTCTCAGGCATTATAGCTTCCATAACTACTCTTAAGGATTTGATCTCTATTTCTATTGGCAAAACTACTTCACAACCATATACTAAGGAGAATAAAGTTTGGCATGTGGCTATTCTAGCTGTAGTCCTATATCCCCATAAAGCGAAAGGAAGAAACTCAGACCAATCTTTGTAAGTCTTAACCATTTTAGAGAGAATCTTCTTGACATTTTTGTTAACTGCTTCCACCGCTTCATTGTCTTAAGAATGATATAGTGAAGACTTATGATGTTAAATCTCATACTTCTATAATAATTTTGTCATCTCTACCTAAAATTGGACGTCATTATCTATCACAATATGATGTGGAACCTCGTACCTACAAATAAGGCTTTTTTCAATAACTGCACCATTTATTTTACTTTTATAACATTGAAGGATTCAGCCTCTACGCATTTAAAGAAGTAATCTATTTCCATGACTATGTAATTGTGCTCATTTATTTCTCCTATAATATCAATCCCCCAAGCTGAAAGGGCCAAGGTGACGATAAACTATTTGGCACCACATAAGGTAAATTGTTAAGATTCCCATAAATCTGACACAGATGACATTGCCTCACTTTTATGATACAATCCTTTTCTATACTTATCGAATAATACCCTTGCTTAAGTATCTTCTTAGCTAGGATCATCTCGTTCATGTGAGAACCATAAGCTCCTACATGAATCTCTTTCATTACCTCTTCAGCTTCATCTTTCTTAAGGCATCTGAGCTGCGTTCCATTCGGCATTCCATTATATAATATTCCATCATGACTTGCATAGTTATGTGCAAGAACATGAAGAGCATATCTCTCTTTTAAGGTTGCTTCATTGGGATACTTTCTTTCTTTGATAAACCTCTGAATATCATAAAATCGCGGTTTCTCTTCAGGCCCTATTTGAACACTTATAATCTGCTCTCCCCTATAACATGGAGCTCTTGATTTCATGATTACCAAAGGCTTCATAATTAATCTCATTGCACTATCCCACATTGAAAAGAGTGTTGCCAATGCATCTGCTATCTGATTGTAGTCTCTTGACAAATGGATAAAGAGGCATTTATTGAATTTCTTCGCTAAAGCTTTCAAATAGTATATGTAGGGTTTTAGCTTTTCTTTTTTCACTTCCCATTCTTCATTAGCTTGGCTAACAACCAACGTCGAATCTCCATAAACTAACAATTCCTTTGCCCTAGCTACTGGAACTACTTCAATTCTGTAGATGCATGCTTCATACTCAGCTATATTATTTGTCACATTGAAGTCTAATTTCTTGGCCATTGGTATGGTTTCTCCTTTTGGCATTATAAGAATTACTTTTAATCCAGCCCCTTTGTTGTTTACAACCCCATCGAAGTAAAGCTTCCACTCCCGATGCCTTATGACTGTCAGGTTTTCATCTGGAAACTCTAAGTTCCACTATTCGTCACCCTCGATTGCATTTTGAGCTAGGAATTCTGCTACTGCCCTTCCCTTGATGACCTTCGTGGTGATGTACTCTATATCAAACTCAGTCAGAAGTACTAGCCATTGAGATATTCTTTCAGTCGAAGCAGGCGCTTGAAATAAGTACCTTAGAGGATCGATCTTTGAAATTGCTTGAACCTTATATGATTGAAAATAATGCCTCAATTTCCTTGTTGCCCAGATCATGATCAAACATGTCTTCTCTACTAAGTCATACTTTTCTTCATATGGTAGGAACTTCTTACTGAGGTAATACACTGCATGCTATATCCTTTATGGTCCTTCTTGTGCTAACATTGCCCCCATTGCATTTTCCTCTAAGGCCAAGTACAGGATCAACGGCTTACCTTGCCTCGATGGTTTCAGTATAGGCGGATTAGTGAGATATTCTTTAATCATTTCAAATGCCTTCAGACAATCATCATTCCACTTCACTGGCTAGTTTTTTCTTAGGAGTTTAAAGATAGAGTCATAAATATTAGTAAGCTTTACGATAAACTTACTAATATATTGTAACCTACCAAGGAATCCTCTCACTTCTTTCACTGTCCTCCGTGTTAGCATTTCTTGAATAGCTTTCACTTTGTCTGGATCCACTTCAATTCCTCAGCTACTAACTATATGCCCTAATAATTTTCCAGAAGTAACCCCAAAAATGCACTTCTTCAGGTTGAGCCTCAGATTGTACCTCTCAATTCTAGCTAAGAACTTATCCAAAGCTTCAAAGTGTCCTCTTATTTTTTATTTAACCATCATATCATCCACATATACCTCCACTTCTTTATGCATTATGTTATGGAAAAGAGCTGCCCTTTGATATGTTGCTCCCGCATTCTTCAACCCGAAAGGCATAACGTTGTAGTAATATGTCCCCCATTCTGTGATGAAAGTTTCCTTGATCTTATTCATAACTGCCATCATTATCTGATTGTACCCTAAGAACTCATCCATGAAGGAGTACATTGCACTAGATGATGCGCTATCTACTATTACATCAATGTGCGGTAAAGGGAAATCATCCTTTGGACATGCTTTATTTAGATCCCTGAAATATACACACATATGTACCTTACCATCTTTCTTAAGTACCAGCACTATGTTTACTAACCATTGAGGATAATCTACTACTTCTAGAAAGTTGGCCTGGATTGGTTTAGCAATTTCCTCTCTTATCTTTTTAGTCCACTCTAGTCTTAGCCTGTGTAGTTTTTGTTTGATAGGTTTAATTTTTGGATAAGTAGGAATATGATGCTCTATAATTTCTCTATCTAAACCTGGCATATCCTTATAAGTCCAAGCAACTACTACCTTTCTTTTATCAATATTCTCTCAAAATTTTCCCTCTCTTTAGGAGTTACCTCATGTGATATATAAACGTTCTTAGGATTATCATTTGTGCCCATGTTAAATAAATCAAATTAAATTGAATTAATGTCAAACAAGCATAAACGATCAAAGTTATAATGCACAAAACTATCAGGATGCACATCACATAAGTAAGCAAAATCAACATTCATATCATTGACCATGGAAAAAATAGAGTTTTCATCCTCAAACAGACTAGATGTTATTATAACATTTTCATCATAAAAAACATCAATAAAGCTATTACTAATGACAGTGGCTAAATCATGGGGTGGCTCCTCTTCAGGTAGCAGACACAGTAGCTCTTCAATAGCAGCATCACCCATTCTCTTAACTGCTAACTTCACCACTTCCTCTTTGTTGTCTTTCACTAGATTCTCCACAATCTGCTCCTTGAAGATATCAAACCTAGGAACATCTCCTTCAACAACATTGATTGATTCTTTAGCTCCCAAATAGTATTTGCCTTCCCCTAGCCTAATGAAATTCTCGTTTATCAACCTAATTTTCTTTAAAAGCTTTCTTTGTTTGTCATTGAACCTCTTTCTTAATCTTTTGCTTATCAGCTTTGTTTCTTCAACATAACCCAAACCAGTTGTGTTGCCTTGACTCTTGAACTCTAGGAGACTAAGGCTTCCTTGCTCATTCTTCCCCAACGTTTGCCCAAGCTGGTAATTCATAGTCTCAATCATTTTTGCTACTCTTGGATTCATTTCAATTCCATCAAATATCCTAACAATCTGGAATAATGAGTGATATGGCTGCCACATTTGCTTCTATTTATCCAATATGGCTACCATAACAGCACTGGTCCCAGCTTATATAGTCATAACCTCTCCTTCATGAGGGAATTTTATCTTTTAATGCATAGTTGAGGGTACCCCTCCCAAGGCATGGAACCATGGCTTTCCCAACAACAAGGCATAAATGACTGGAATATCCATCATAAGAAACTTAATATTTGATTCCACAAGTCCTGTTTTAACTAGATCTTGGAATGTCCCCTCCACATTCCTAGTGCTATCATTGTAAGCTCTGATTATGAGGTTTGAACCCATTAAGTCTTCAGCTTTCAAACCTAGGTTAGGCAGGATTTTTAAAGGCCACACATTAATAGCAGAACCATCATCAACCATATCAAAACGGGTTCTCTTTCCCCTCACCTCAGTTGGGATAAACAATGCCTTATTATGGTTTCTTCCTTCCAAAGGCAGGTCATTATCTAAGAACATTATCAGCCCATGTTTCTTTTCTGTAACCTTCTCTACCATAGCCTCAGGTGTGGTTGTTGTTTTAATCTTCATGTTTGATAGAGTTTTGAAAAGAGCTCTTTTGTGGCTGCTTGAATGCATCAGTAGTTCCCAAATGTTAACATTTGCCTTAGCCCTTTTTAACTGTTCCAGAATTATATCCTCTTTTTTTATCTTCCTCTACTTATGTATCTTCCATTTCTTCTCTTTCTGTGACTTTTTCAATTTTCTTTTCAGTTGCTTTGTAATTCTTTCCACTTCTAATGATATGATTTACCTTAGGATCGTCACTCCAAATATCAAGACCACCCGAGCTTTCTTTATCAGAGTTATACCTGATGTCAACAACTCCAATTATTCTATCTCTTTTCCCATCTTTCCACATTTCCATTATGCGTGTTTCTTTCCCTTTCAACTCTTCCATATTGAGGTTGCCTAAGTTTTAGTTTAGCAGATCTTTAACTCCTTCTTAAAACTGTTCAGGAGCTAAAGGTTCATCTTCAAACTCATCACCCCATCCTGTATGCATAATTTCTTCGATGCGTATATCATCTAAAGTAGGCCTAGAGTAATATACTCTATAATTGAACTTGCTCGAAGGTATCCCAACAGATCTTCAACTCCTCTAGGTGGCTGCTAAGTACTTTTTTCTTCTTTCATTTGCTTATTATTAAACACATCACCCCAACCTGAGGGCTTAATTGATTCAATAGGGATATCAGTAGAGGGTGGTTTTGAGTAGAACACCTTGTAATTAAACTTGCCTAAGGGCTAGCCTAGTAAACCTTCCACTCCTCTCTATGGCTGTCCAAGGGATTCTCCATTGGCTATAGGATTTAGGTTTTCAAAGGAGTTTAGCACTTCTTCTTTACTAACCCCTGAATTGATCATTATGGTGGCTGTGGTGAAACATTTCAGTAGTCTAGGAAATGGTTATTTCTAGTGTTTGGGTTAGAGTTGGACTTTTCAAGGTCTGTGATTTTTTTGAAATCTATCAATTTTTGGATTTCATGTTTTAGGTGGATATAATTTTTTAAGGAATGGCCAGTAGATTGATGGAATTTGCAGTAACTGTTAGGGTCAAAACCGGGGACATTTGGGTTTGGTGACTTATAAAAGATTAAGGGTCGAA
The DNA here is from genome assembly GCA_947683625.1 of Mallotus nudiflorus. NCBI lineage: Eukaryota > Viridiplantae > Streptophyta > Magnoliopsida > Malpighiales > Euphorbiaceae > Mallotus > Mallotus nudiflorus. The sequence goes on from CANTUR010000505.1 coordinate 465,066, forward strand.
GTGGGCCTTTTTGGATTAGTCATTCTAGGACTTTGGAGGGTGGTTGGTTGAAGTTGGAGAATTTTTGGGGTTGTTGAACTGCGTGCACCTCTACAGCAAGGTTGGTACTTCCCTGTTGTGTGCCCCTAATTGGGTAATTTTAGGTTTCGGTGCTTCTAGCATTTCTCTTCTTCTCACTCTTAATCTCTTATACTTGCAAATCATCATCATACAGGTCTATGAATGTTTTGGGGTTCATCATCTGTAATCTCTCAACCAGATTAAGTGACACTTTACGGATTATCATCCTAACCTAAGCCTTCTCAGTTAGCTTGTTCTTCATTAGTCCTACTTTATTCATGAACCTAGTAAAGAAATTAGATAAGGATTCATTGGGTTTCTACTTTGTCAGTCCTAAATCTCTGATAGACACATCTAGTCTAGTGTTATAGTCATATTGTTTCAAAAAAGCAATACATAATTCTTTCCAGTAAGTTCTTACAGATTTTTTCAGCCCATGATACTAGTTTACAACCATTCCCTCTAAAAATAGTACAAATACCAAGTGATCACTTCTAATGGTGCTTTAGTAGTGTTCATGGTCGTTGTGTAATGGCTCAAATGAATCCTTAGATCTCCTCTCCCATTAAATTTCTATAACTGAGGCATCTTGAATTTTTTTAGGCAGCTTGAATTTTCTAGGGTCCATATCTATGGTTGTTGTTCCATTTCTATCTGTTTAGTATGAGTTAGTTCAGCTTCTAGGTAAAGCTGGTTAATAGGACCCTTTTCCAATTCTTGAAGGATCTCTTGAGCTATTGACTTAGGGCTTAGATCTATTCTGATTAATCTGCCACCTTTCCATAGCCAAATACGAGAAGACCCAGATGAAAAAATGATGGTTGTAAAACAAGGTGTCAGTATGATGCGTGGAATGCATGTATGCATGATGCACGTACTATACAGTAAGTAGCAAGGAAGCAAATATCAATCAAGTGTACAACATACATCCTTCCAACCTTATTCCTCCCAGACATGTGTTCAATGGTGAGTATCTTATCCTAGGATTTTTTTCTTGGTCCTAATATCAGCAAGGGATATCAGGGACTGACGTGCATGTCAAATCTCTCTTAAAGCAGTAAAGCATAGAAATAGCATTTCTAGGTATAAAGGTCTAGCCCAATCTTTATTACCCTAAGGGGCTTCAAAAATTATGGGCCCTGGGCTTCTATAAATAGACATACTCATGGTAATAAGCATAGAAACAACATTTCTAAATATAAAGGTCTAGCCCAATCTTTTATTGGTCCAAGTGGGCTTCAAAAGTATGAGCCTGGGCTTTTATAGATAGAAATACCTCTTGGCAAAAATCATACAAACAATTTTGGTAAATTCCTAGGGGAATTAACTAAGCCATTATATGTGGTTAGAGTCTGGTGAAAAAGTCAAGGTTCCCTTAGCAAGATGCCCTCCATTATGGACATTAAGTTATAGGCCAAGGTCAGAGGGGCCTGGCATCCTTTACCAACTCGAGAGAAGATTACCCCCCCTTAAGGACTTGGGTTACAGACTTTGGTCAAATGAGCCTGGTAATCTCTCTTAAACCAAGTTAAGGCCAAAAGTGATGGTTAGCCAATTTACAACTCCATGAAGCTAGTAGAATCATGGAATCATAAACCAATGTAATCGATTTAATAAGGACATGCAGAATGAATGCAAGAATGAAATAATAATCAATAAAATAATTCTAAAGAACATAAGTAGAATTAGTATATTTTATCCCCAGTGGAGTTGCCACTATAGATTGCGGGGTTTAGCACGCGCCCAAGATTTTAACAACCGTGACATTGTTTGGGCTCAGGGCCCTAGAGAACACACTAACCATTGTCACAAAGACATGGCGTGGAGATGAGGAGTCGCCACCCAGGGTAATAACTGGGACAAATCGAAATGTGGTACTCGATTCTCTAAAAGAAAGCTAGCACCATAACCAGGAGATTCTGGGAATGGAATACTAACTTTTCTTAGTCTTGTGTTCATTTAAAATTACTTTATAAATTATTACTTCATTCTCTAATTACATGCAATTTTATTAAACCCTATTTTGACATCCATCTAACCCTAAGGCATCTAGTCAATAAAATTACACATAAAAGATGCATTCAAGTGCATCGTCCGTAAGTCTAAACTGGGTTAATTTTATTAAAAGTTAGTTAGATTTACAATTTTTATTTACAAATGACAAAGAACTAAAGGTAGACCTACATTTTTATTAGTTAGTGAGCTTAAGTCTATTGATTTTAATTATCTAAAGGTGGGCCTAAATCTATAAGTTTTAAAGAAATTGTATTTTATAAGTGGGCCTAGTCTAACTTGATTTTATTTTAAGTGAAATGTGGGCCTAAGTCTATTTATTTTAAAGAAAATGAAATTAAATGGGCTAAGCTAAGTCTAAATTAATTTTAGTTAATCTAAAAATGGGCCTAAGTCTAAATTAACCTAATGGGCCTAAATTGATTTTAATTAATTAATATAAACCATTTTAAGCCTATTTTGTTTAGTGGGTTTGAACCTATCGTGGGCTTGAGGCCCAAAAGAATAGAAACATAAAAGAACAAGCCTAAAACAAATAAAACACAAAAAAAAATCAAATATACATTTTTATGATTGTCACAACCCAAACTAAGAGTCATGACCGGCGCTAGGAAACGAGAATTCTTTCGAATCTAGAACCCGTAGCAAGCCTTAGAAAATAAAATCATGCAATAAACAAATAGTAAGTACAACAAAATTAAAATTTTTCGAATCAATATATAAAATAAATACTCCAAATCCTTTCATAAATAAATATATTCATACAATGTTTAAATACAATTCTCAAAGTATTTAATATCAAAATAAAAATAATACTCTTCTAATATAATAACACTACTACTACAGTTTCTAGAATACAATTCAGAGTTCAAAATATACATTTACATAAAATAGCTGAGATGGAAGAACACCGGTGAGGAACTCTACTACTAAGGTCTGACAATATAGGATCTCCTGAAAAAAAATAATTGAGGGAGGGTCAGACCTCACTGAGTGAATTATTATACTATATATACATGCAATATAAATCATAAAAATCAAGCATTCTTATATATGTATGTATATACACACATTTCACACAAAATGCCAAACTCTGCTTTCATAAATATAATAGATGCAAAAAACATTTATTTTAATACATGAAGGATCAAATAGAACCCTATCAATCGCAACCTCAATCAATCATATCATCACTCTAGCCATATAGGCTCACTTAAATCCAAATAGGTCACTTATTCCATTCTGGACAGTAGACTGGCCCCGAGACACTAAGTCAACCGTGCTCCAGCAGTCTGACTGTCAGTGTGATTAGCCCCGAGACACTTGGTCAACCGAGCTCCAACAATCACACTATCAATCACATCATATCTCAATCATATCAATCAAATCATTATCAATCACATTGTAATCTCCACAATTAATTCCTCACTCAAACCTAAATCTATCGCACCGGTACGTACACGGTCCTAGTGCTGCCCACTAGGAAGCACGTTCTATTGATATCCTTCATTTAAAATAATTCATAATAGTAAAATAAACCATATATATACCAGAAATATACCTAAAATAAACCGAGTATATTTCGAGTATATATATCTCAAAAGAATCATGAAATATACTAAAGATGAACCACTGATATAATTTAAAACAATTTAAGTGTATTTTAATAATATAACATGCATTTGCTTAAAAAAATATATACCTAAATTTACTAAAGATATACCCTAAGTACACAAATCATTTAATAAAACAATTAAGCATAATTATTCATTAAAAACATGAATATGTACTAAAACATGCATTTATTAAGGAATATACCAAAAATATACTTAAAAACAATTTAAGTATAAATCAATAATATGGCATGCATTTATTTAGGAATATACCTAAAATACACTGAAAATATACCTAAAGTATACTAATCATTCAATAAAATAATTATGAATAAATATACATTTAAAACATGTATATATACTAAAATGTACTAAACATAAACCTAATAATTTAACATGCATTTATCAAAATAATATGCATAATTATTTAACATGCATATATATATAAAAAAATATAAACCCTAGATATACCAAAAAAAATATTATAATTTAAATCACTTTTAAAATTATATAATGAAAATGAAAACCCTAAGTGATGCATCCTATATGCAATGCATATATATACAGTATAATAACTCACTGGTGTGCGCTCCTTGGGATAGACTCGGCAGGCCTGGTTCGTTAGGTCTCGATCTCAGCGCAGCTAGGAAAAATAAAATAATAATAATCGTCAGAATAAACTTCTAACTCTATACTTCTAGGATTACTATAGACATATTCAATCAAGAATTCAGAATTAGACTCTGACCGATTATCATGTTTTATGAGAAATCTACTGAAATTTTGGTAGAGTCTCCTCTGTAAAACGGACATCTCCCTACAAAAGTAGGGCCGATCCTGCACAGAAAACACACTTCGAATACAAAATTCTCCCAATTTCTCGATCGGGATCCCAAACAACAATTTCCCCCGACAGAGGTTCACAATTCACCATAAGATACAATAAAATATACATAAATTCAACAAATACCCTTTACGTATCAAAATATGGCAGTTTAAACATTAAAAACATCAAAAATAATTATTTTACCCGTAATTACTTAAAAACCCTAATAATAATATAATATAAGTAAAAATCAATATTTCTCGAAAAATACACCAATATTAATAAAAATTCATTTTACAAATCCAAATTACTTAATTCATCCATAAACATACTAAAAGTTACTAAAAACTCATTTATTTACAAAAATAATATATTATATATAATTTTGAAAATAATTTTTGAAAAATAGTGTTAATTGGTTAAAAATAGTAAATATTTTATAAAAATCATTTTTATACTTCAAATAATTTTTAAAACCAATTAAAATTAATATTTAACCAAAATTACTATCAAATTACCAAAATGCCCCTAATATACAAAATACACATAAAATACTAATAATATTCAAAAATTCAATAAAATTATGTAATTACTCAAAATTTATTTCCTTAACATACTATTCACTAAAATCAACAAATACACCTAATTAACAAATAATTTCTATAAAAATACATATTTAATCTAATAATTCCAAAATACATATAAATTATAAAAAATTCCATAAAAATAATATAAATTCCTAAAAATTAATTTCTCAACATATATCTCATTATTATCACCAAAAACATATAATTAACCCATAATTTCCATCAAAACATATATTGAACCTAATTTTTTTCAAAATTGACATAAACTTAAAATAATTATAAAAATTATATAAAAAATCATAAAAATTATAAATTAAATTCTAAAATTAATATCAACCACCAATAACACCAAAAATCACAATTTCGCAATTTATTTAATTAATTTACGAAAATAATAAAATAATAAAAAATTTACAAAAATCAAAATAATTTCTAAAAATCACACAAAAATTCATGGGGGTAGCTTAAGCCAGAGGGATCAACTTTTGTTAAGGAACTTTGTATGAATCAACCATTAACACCCTAAAAAAAAATGGAAACCCTAAAGAACCATAAACTAAAAATTAAGAAAAACTCACAAATGGCCAGATTAGAGCTCAAAAGGATCTTAGAGTCTTCTTGGCTGGAGCTAGGGGAGCTCAACGACACCAAAAATGTGAAGAATGGTGACTGGACGAAAGAGAAACAACGATGAGTCCAATCTGCCGCTACCACCATTTTCTGCTACTCCGACAACGTGCAAGTGACGGCGGAAGGCTGGAGAAGAAGGTGGTGATTGGCCAGAGGTGGGGGAGGCACACCGACAATAGGGGTACGAGTTGTAGCGGGAAGGGAAAAAGGTTGAAAGTGATTCTGCATTTTGGTTTTTAATAAAGAGAGTATATGTATAAACATATGTATATATTATACTTTATATTATAACTATATAATATATTTATATATCTAACCAATCTCCACCACACGTTTTTTTTTTAATATATGTACACACACACATTATAATAAACCCTACTAAATTTATATATATATATATATATATATATATATATATATATATATATATATATATATATATATATATATATATATATATATATATATATATATATATATATATATATATATATATATATATGTATGTATGTATGTATGTATGTATATAACCCACAATAATAAATAATATACACATAAAATAGTAACCCTAATTATATGTGTGCATGTGTATTTATAATAATAATAATATTATTATCATTATTATTATTATAATTCTCAAAGTAATAATTATAATGTAAATAAATTTTCAAAATAAATAGTTTTAAATTAAATATTTACATGGAAATTATGATTAAACATGAAATAATAAATATTAATCACAAAATAATATAATAATCAAATATAGTTTTAAAAAAAATTATTAACACTGCATAACCCGTATTAAAATAAAGTAATCTAAAAACTCAGGTTATTACAGTGACTTTCTAAAAAAACCTAAATCAATTTACATGCAACCCTAAATTAATCTACAACCATCATTGATTTTAATTGATTTTTACCCAATGAAATCCTAATTACTAATTCATCTTAAAAGCAGAAAAGTAAAATTTTACTATTCTCACTACTTGGGTTATTATAATATTCTATATACTGGAAATTAAAATTAATTACAAACCCAAATTAATTAACACACAGAACATAAGAAAAAAATAATAAACACAGAAATGTCAAACCCTAAAATCTAATTACAGTTTAGAATCCATGGCATTCCATGGATCTTCTATTTGATTTCTGGATATCTAGTAGTGACCTCATCAATCTCTAATTGGATTCTAAAAGGAAAACACAAAAAAGGAAAAAAAAACACATAAATCATATTATCCAAATGAACAAAATAACAATTAAATTAAAAAGGAAATCAAATAATAATTAAAGAAAATTAAATTAAAAAGAAAATCAAAAGATAGGAGAAAATAGAAATGAGATGTTGTGCATATGCTCTTGGATGGCCCCTTAGATTGAGATATTCATCGCTTTGAGAATTGACTCTGCGTTTTTTTTTTTGGACTTTTGAAAACAAAAAAGTGTACTTTTTGTTGCAGTGAAGAAAAACTTTTTTTTTCTTTTTCTCTATGATTTTTAAGGTTTCTACGCAGTCAGGAGCTAGCTCTCACTCATGCAGTCTCTGGCTTTTTAAAGCAGAGACTTGCGAATGGACTTTCCTCTATTCCAAGAACTGACGCTATCTCTTATTTTTCAAAATTTTTACACGTTTTGAACACGTAAAACCACAATTTTCTTTTAAGAAAATATTTAAAATTAATTTTCAACTAATCAATGAATAGAAAAATACTAAAAAATGATCGAAAAATTGAAAATATTACGTAATACTAATCGGCAATTTGCTAATGCCGATTGGCATTAGGCAAATGCCGGTTGGCATTTGGCTAATATTGACTGGCATTTTGCTTATGCAGCCCAAAAAGAAAAATATTAACAAAAGGACACTCCTAAAATCATGATTTTGCAATTAGGTCAAAAAAACATTATAATTTAGTCCTTGAAATTTCAAATTTCAATGCTAGAAATTAATTTCTCGATTAACTTTTCATCATAAAGGGTTTCATCACATTATGCACAATTGCATCACAAAATTGGGTGCTTACAATGTTATTACTATCCTTAATAAAAGTTTTATAAATTAAATTAAAATTAAAATTATTTCATAATTGTTAGCTCCCATTTGTGTTCTTGAATATTCAAGAGCTTCTAAGGCAAAGAGAAAATCTTTTGAATCCTATAGCAATATCTTTATTCAAATTCAATTTCCCATTTTCTTGGTAACCAAACATGAATTCCTTAGATTGAAACTATAATATTTAAAAAATAAATAAAAATAATAAGCAAAAGATTATTTCATGTTATGTTTGAATGGCTTCTTCTTTAGCCATTGTTGACAATTGATTTTGTTCAATTTCACCTCACTACTACTCTCCAAAATAGTACAACAACTGAACCCTAACTCCCACTTTAACCTCTCAGTTTCTTTCTTTCTTCCAATTCCCTTTTAAAACTAAAAAAAAGAACACATTTTTGCTTCCTATAGTGAAATTATGCAGCCCCATATCCTCCAATTCTAGGTCCTTTCTGTTGGGTTATACGATTCAAAACACATCAAAAATTTAAAAATTAATCACAAAACACGAACTAAGATCCATGTAATTCAATTAACCAATTGATTTAGGGTTTCCAAAAACCTTACCATTGATGTAAAGAATAGGCAAGAATGATGGAAGGATAAGAGGAGGCTCACTCCAGTGACACCCTTCCTTGAGCTTTTAGTTTTCTAGGCCAGATTAAGACATCTCCAAATGAATACATCCTCCACAAGTATCCACACAAACAGCCTTGAATTAAAATGAATGTACATGCTAGCACCTTTTTCCTGATTGTCTCACAACTCAAGAACTCTGTGTTTAGTTTTCTAATATGAGAGAAAACGAATTTAGGTGGCAAGATAAAAGGTATGTGAAACCCTAAAGAATATGTTATCTTTATAGACCTCTTAATTAGGGTTTCATTTACCAAAACAAATGTTGGTAATTTCTTACTTACCAAAACATTTTTTGGTATAGTTCACTTATTCCAATTTTAATTTTATTCAAATACCAAATCAGAAATAGCTTCTTATTTATTTAAGATAACCATTACCTTAAACAAATAAATACATACATATTTATTTCCACAGAGCAATATTGGGCTTGGTAAACCTATATTCATTTTGGACCTGTTCTAGGTATGACCCTGTAGGTTCACATGACATTGGCAGTGGACCTGAAACCCTTATTTAGGCTTACAAGTAATAATTGGCCTCTAGCAAGACATTATGGCTACCCCAGTCATGTAAAGGTCGATAATCCAACAAAACCTAATTTACAATGAATATTGTAGTCCTTTTCTCACATGATATCTTTATTAAATATAAGGCACAATTTTAGTCATCCTTATACAATTCAATTATATTATTTCTTAATTCCAAGTAGACTGAGAAGGATAACTCTTTATCAATTCCCTTTAGAATGGCCATGCATTTTCTTCAGTCTATTTTATCAAGGGCAACATAGATATCTTCCTCAAATTAAATGAAGGACAAATTCCTTCTCAATCACTCTCATTCCTCACATAACCCATTTTATATCCAATAATAATCTATTTTATCATCTAATTAAAGATAATGTTAGATTATGTCAAAATACAAAATAGTTATGTAGAAATCCATGGTGATTTTAAAGTCAAGTGACTAAATCAATTTTACTGTGATGAGAATTACTTATGATAATGATCTATTTACTATTCTCATGATGGGTCAATCCAGTACATTATTTCTCAAATAAGTACCTATGAGTTGACTTAATATCTCATATTCATGTTTAGTAAAAAATAATCATTAATCAATTCCATACTAGCCTTTATACATTATAATGACTAGGGATAATTTAAATAGAACTCATATTTAATCTAAGGGTTTTACTATCAAGTCACATACTTGATGACCTTAAGAAGAATTAATTATTCAAGTAATTATCACAATAGAAAATGAAAATGAAAATTCCTCTTTATTAATCAAATGATAAAGTCAAAATATAGTCATACATGATTAACCTAGTGCATATCACTAACACTTTCCTGTGGTTTTTGCTTTGCAGTATAATTTCTTTAAGGGTATGCTCATTTTTTTAATTTTAAGAATTAAGTTTTCGTTTTAGTTTATACTGGTTATTGGTTTTTAGTTATTGATAATTTAGATTTTAATTTAATCTTTTCTTAATTGTTTGTTGGTTGGCTGAAGATTAGCAAATAAAAGATCTTAACTTTCTAATAAATTTTTCTTTATATATATATATATATATATATATGTGTGTGTGTGTGTGTGTATGTGTGTGTGTGTGTGTGGTTTTTTTGTTGTAAATTGATTAAATGTTAGAATGTTAGTTGATGTAAAAGCTTATAATTAGTTGTTGTGTAATAAGATAAATGGTTCTCTTAAAACAGCTCAAATTATGTTACTAGTGGCTACTTAGACATTTCTTGTTACTAATTTAGAGGTATTATTGATTTAAGAAAGTTACAATATAGCTATTATTCTATGGATTATAATGGGCTTATTTATTTTCTACAAAATCAATAGTTGTTCAAATAGTATGGAAGGTTGGGAAGGATGGTATTGATGTAGGAACTAACCTAATGCCTATAAGTTCACTTTGTCTCCCTTTTCGTATTCGCTTCTTTTAGTAAAGGTTATGCTTGTGCTTTCATCTAACATATGTTCTTTGTTTTCCATTGCATTGCTCTAGGACTTTGTACCAAGACTAATTTCAAGGATTTTAGTAACAATTGTTGCATTGTCTGTTTCACTCTTTATCTTGAAGTTAATTATGACTGCAGCTTTCTTTGCTTTAGTATATTTCATTTGCTTTTTTATTTAGTTTTAACTGTAAGAATTTATGAAAAATTATTCAAAATTATAGATTATTTCCAACAAGTCACCGATAAGATATAAGAATGAGATTCGAGAATCTATCAATAACTTCCAGTTATCCAATGTAATGTGCATCTTTTAAGAGATAGCTTAATGTCTAATGGTCTGAATAGCTAAAACTAATAAAATTGTTTACTCAATTCTAGAATCATTTGCTAAGTTCAAGAGTAAAGCATTTCTATTTATTATCGTATTTAGTTACGCATTATGCGTGACACACAAGCCACGATGGGATTTATATATTTCATGTTCATTGCTTTGAACAAAGATCAAGTGCCAAGGGGGGTGGTGGTCATGGAAGCATAAATTCTCTAAATGACACTTTAGAAGAAGCAAGAAGAATAATGGACAAATATAAGTAAAGGTGGAAGGTATGATCAACCAATGTTCGTGCATTATACATGCCGTGTGAATAACAAGTACGTAATACGAAAATAGAAAAGAATTGTGTATAAATATGAGATATATTTCTACACACAGTAAAGTATTCTTGTTTTAATTTATAATTTTATCCATTTAAGAATTCTACAGAGCCTGGAAATAAATCTGAGAGGTGACTTTTGAAGCTAGCACTAAATGTTGTATATATTAAGATTGCAACTTTACATACACATGAAACTTCCTTGTAGATTTCAATCATAGAAATAACAACAGCATCATGGCTTTTTTTCTTGGATTGTTGCTCCAAGCTAATACATTATTTATAAGGGAAACGTACTTCCATGTTAATAATGCATTGCAAGCCCTTTAGCACCTCCTTGGATTATTATACTCTCCTTGCCCTTCAGCACCTCATCATCCTTCAACATTATCTCAAATCCCTTGTTAATAACAGGAAATGGCACCATGTGAATCATACTATAAACTTTTCTAGTACTAAGTTCCAAATTCTACAAGAAGCTATTTTCTAGTTTTTAGTTAGTGATAAGTGAGAAACCAGAAACTAAATATATAAATGTATGGGGTGCAACTATTTACACTCCCTTTAAAGCGTTTAGCACTCCCCAATACCCCCACAACATTTATTCACCCCATTTTATACTAATCCATTTACTCATTTAATTAAGTGCCACTTTTACCCTCATATTAAAAGATAAAGCATTTAAGTAATTTTTTTTTAAAGAAGAGCTTCTAATAACAAAATGAAGCCTACATTAACTACATATTAATATACATATTCAGAAAATTATATAAGATAAATTATTGATGTTACATTGGTAAAAAAAAACTAGAGAAAAGCTTCCTGGATAGAATCTATCCAAATTTTTTTGATATAATGGACACTCTAGTAAATGTATGTGGTATTATTCAACAAAGTATTCAAAATCAAAACACCTCCTTATTATCCAAAATAAGGAAATCATGTTGATTAAAAACTTAATTAAATCAACAAGTATCTAAAATAATTCTTAAATCATATTGTAAACAAAAGCACAAAGTAGCAACACATTTAACTTGTGAACTTAAAAACATTGTCATTTTAAAGCTTGAATAAATCAAATAATCCAAGTAGTAATAAAGCTAAATCAAAATAACTCTTTCATATCATTTTAGAATCATAAAACATCATTTAAAGGCTCTTTTTGTTACTAATATAAAGAGGTTCAAAGGGCTTGAACATCTACTAACCAAAACAGCCTATAAAATACACAAAATCAGTTCACCGAGTTGCTTAACTCTTACCAACACCTTCCTTCCCTTTTCCAACACCTAAAACATGAAATTCCATATAAAATCATCAATATAATGATCCCACATATTATTTTAATCATGTAGCCACAAAATGATAAGCAAAATATACAAACCAACTCAATTCCATAAATCTAACCCAATTGTTCTAAAAGGGTTGTTTCCAAGCCTAAATTAGAAAAATTTCCTAGACTTGTAGAAAAAGAATTTAAAGCTCAAATTTGAAAAAATATTAGCTTTATATGTCTACTAAATTCTATAAAAATTTCACTTCATTTGGGCAACTATAGAGGGAGATATGGATAGCTGAACACAACCTAGTTAGTTTACTATGATAGATTGAGTGTTAAAAAGTTCAACTTCGTTAAACCATCATATAGGCCAAATCAGCTCTTCCTCAAAACTAAAAAGTTATAGATTACTCTTTAATTTTCTCAAAATTAAACCAATCTCAATTTAGTGCTTCTTAGTTCATGATAAATAAGAAATACTGAGACTGATCTTAACTTATTAACTCTGTAAACCTAGTTTAAAGAATCAAAATAGCTGCTTTCAGGGCTAACTTTGAAAAATAATTAGGACTTTTAGAAAATGAATTTTAAGCTAAAATTGAAATCAATATTAGATTTCTATGTCTACAATATGCTGTAAAATTTCACATCAGTTAGACACTCATAAAGAAAGTTATAGATATTTAATTACAAATAGCCCAACTACTCTGACAGATTGAGCAATAAAATGTTTCTTATTATTAGACTAACCTAAAGACTAAATCAGCTCAAAGAGGTAAATTTTTAGATAACTCATTCAAGTTTCTATATCATCAAAGAAAACTTAATTTGGATCTTTCTAGCTCAAGATATAATCAAAACACAGAGACTGAAAAACTAGGTAAATTAAACCCGAGAACAATAATTTACAAAACCTAAATCAAATCAACCAAAACAACAAAATTACTTACCAATTGAATCATAAAAACCTTAGAGATGATTATTATAGCTTGAAAAATGTTTTGGACCTCTAAAATTCACTTGAAAAATTCAGTTTGAGCATAGATAATTGAACAAGTCCTCTAGTTCCATCTTTTTTTTCTTTTCTTCTCTTCTCTTCTCCTTCCTAAGAGTTTCTTCTTTTCTTCAGCCATATATGGCTGCTCACTAAAGGCCATAAATTTAAAGAAGAATCTAGAGTCTTTTAGGATAGATTTAAGTGTAAACTTTTAGCTCTTAATGAAATGCTAATATAATCTATTAACTTGTGAACTTCTAATTGTTCATTCTAAGACATTTATTTATTTTAATTGAGTCCAAATCATCCTAAACTTTTTAATACTCATTCTTTACTTCATTTATACTCCTAATCCTTTTTATTATCTTAATTTTACTTATTTTGAGTGTCATCAAAATTCTCGCTCTTTGATTAAGTACAAGTCATGGCTTAACTCAATACACTATTCTAACTATATATGCTAGCTTATTCTTAAATTCAATCAATATATATGTAAATGAAATGCATAATGAATGCAAATGTACCTAGAGTTAAAGTACGGGTTTTACAATTCTTCCCCCTAAAAAGAATTTCATCCTTAAAATTCAATGCATTCTTACCACACTTAGCTTATAATGAGGATCACCAATGTTAGGTATTATTATCTCATATGTTCCTTTTTAGGTTAATTCTTCTATACCACTATAACTATGGAAATCATTTTATTTTGCAATACTTCCTAATCCTTAACTATGTATCCATATTTAGCCATGCTACATGCTAAATGATTTTTTAAAGTAATATAGACAATTATCACTACATTTGTAAGAATAACTTCTAAAAATTATTCCTTATAAAGTTTGACAACATCTGCAATTCTAAAGTCTTAACCATGGTTATCACTATGATCTTTACCAATGAAGAACATTGACTATATAATATATCAATATTCTCAACCAATAGAATATTAAATCATCAACTATTGTCCATAAAATTTCTATATTGATTAGTGTCTATATAGTCCATTAAACTTAAGCTCTAAGAGAGTCATCCAAACTTGACCTTTGCTTGAAACACATAGGTAATTGTTTTAGTAATAACAATAAGGGTTAAAGCCCCTAATTCTAGTTTAGGATTAGTACTATCGCTAGACTCAACCTCAACTCTACCCTATTAGCCAATAACTTGCTCTCATCAAGGACATTTGTCTCATCCTCTCCTTGGTGGCATCCTTTTAGAAAAATAAAAATTCAAATATAAATATCATCAATTTAAAGAGCATTTTCAAAACTTGGAATTTATGGATAAACAAAGAATGTGAAGAATATTTATTTGAAATTTTTTATAAAAAACCAAGACTCAATACTAAATAAGTAGGGATACGGGTAACCAAAGCTCTAATACCAAAATTGTCACATCTTGTATTACGTAGCCTGAGGTGGACACTTAAAACCAACCATTTATAAACTATTTAATTTAGTCTAAATATATTATAAATATCATTATAATTTCAAAAGGATTTAAATTAATCTCTTATAAAAGTTTAGTCCAATTCATATGATTACATTTAGAGAATAAGAACTTTTAAGGAAATATGTATTTATGAATAGTAAAATAAGTATAAAGCAATCGGATGATAAATAAAATTACATTTTTAAATTAAATTGATATTAATCTTTGTAAACTAAAAATACAGTAGTGAAAACATCATTAAGATAATATAAAGCGCATTTCCAAATAGTTGCTTTACATAGCTTAGCAACCATTATTTGACTTAAAATCATACTCTTTTACAACATTTATATAACAAACTTAAGAAACAAAGGAAAAAGGCTTCTCTAATGAGGATGTTGGCTAACCTTATTCTAAAACTCCTATCCACACTCACTCAACTTTGTTCACCAACTATCAAGCCCTACTATCTAAAACCGTTTATAAAACAGAGTAAAATGAGTACAGAAATACTTAATGAATAGATATTACAAGAAAAAAATAGTTTAGCTAATTTAATTATAATAAATATCTCAAATTAAAATACTAAAGCATTAATAATCAAATTATAATTCATTCAAAACATCAAAGTCAATCTTGCTTCCAAACATATTCAAAGCTTAATCAATTAAAACATGGGCCTTGTAAACATCAATACATCCTTTCATTTGAATTAACCATCCCAATAACAAGCATCACAACTCAGCCATAACATACAAGCCATCATAAAGTCACTCTCCAGGCACATTTGAAGGCTAACCCTTCGACTACATTAGCACGGATCGACCCTTCTCGCTTCACAATCCTACAATTAAGTGCCTTGTTGTCTATTGCACAATAATAACCAATATAATTTCAAATGGGCATATATCATCTTAGCACATTCACATAACTTATATATGGTGGTAATACACAAACCAAATACTATTTTCATCAAATAAATAGTCAAAGCATTTTTATCACAATCGTTATTCACAAAGTATTCAAAATTAAAATACCTCCTTATAATCCAAAATAAGGAAATCAGACTGATTAGAAACTTAATTAAATCAACAAGTATCTAAAATAAATCTCAAATCATATTGTAAACAAAATCACAAAGTAGCAACACATTTAACTTGTGAACTTAAAAACATTATTATTTTAAAGTTTAAATACATCAAATAATCAAATTAGTAACAAAGATAAATCAAAACAACTCTTACACATCATTTTAGAATCATAAAACATCATTTAAAGGCTCATTTTTTTGTTGATATAAAGAGGTTCAAAGGGCTTGAACATCTACTCTCCAAAACAGCCTACAAAATACACAAAATCAGTTCACCGAATTGCTTAACTCATACCAACACCTTCCTTCCTTTTCCAACACCTAAAACATGAAAATCCATTTAAAATCATCAATAAAATGATCCCACATAATGGTCTAATCATGTAACCCCCAAATGATCTGCAAAATATGCAAACCAACTCAATTCCACAAATCTAACCCATTTATTCTCAAAGGGCTATTTCCAGGCCTAAATTAGAAAAATTTCCTAAACCTGTAGAAAAGTAATTTGAAAAATTTGACACAGTATTAGCTTTATATGTCTACTAAATTCTATATGAAGTTCACTTAGTTTGGACAACTATAAAGGGAGATATGGATAGTTGAACACAACCAAGTAGTTTACTTTGATAGATTAAGCATTAAAATGTTCGGCTTTATTAACTATCATATAGGCCAAATCAGCTCTTACTCAAACTATGAAGTTATAAAGGACTCTTTATAGTTGTCTTAGTCAAACCAATCTCAATTTGGAGCTTCCTAGCTCAAGATATACAAGAAATACTGAGACTAGTCTTAACTCATGAACTCTGTAAACCTGATTCATAAAATTAAAATAGCTACTTTAAGGGCTAACTTTGAAAAACCATTAGGACTCATAGAAAATTAATTTTAAGCTAAAATTTTAATAAGTCTTAGAATATGCTGTAAAAATTTCACATCAGTTAGAAACTCACAAAGAAAGTTATAGATATTTGATTCCAAACAGTCCAACTACTTTAACAAATTAAGTAATAAAATGTTTCCTATTATTATACTGACCTAAAGACTGAATCAACTCAATCTTAAACAAAAAAGTTTTAGATAACTCATTCAAGTTTCTATATCATTAAAGAAAACTTAATTTGGATTTTGTTAGCTCAAGATATGATCAAAATACATATAATAAAAAATCAAGAAAATAAACCCGAGAACAACAGCTTGCAAAACCTAACTTAAATCAACTAAAATTACTTACCAATAGAATTACAATAGCCTTAGAGATAATGATTACAACCTGAAAATTGTTTTGGACCTCCAAAATTCACTTGAAAAATTCAGCTTGAGCTTGGAGAATTGAACAGCTCCTCTAGTTCCCTCTTTCTTTTCTTTTCTTCTCTTCTCTTTCCTAAGAGTTTCTTCTTTGCTTCAGCCATATATGGTAGCTCACTAAAGGCCATGAATTTAAAGAAGAATCTAGAGTCTTTTATGATAGAAATAGTGTAAAAATATGATAGAAACAGTGTAAAAATACCCTTTTAGCTCTTAATGAAATGCTAGTATAATGTATTAACCCGTGAACTTCCAATTGTTCAATCTAGGGCATTTATTTGTTTCAATTGAGTCCAAATCATCCTAAACTTTTTAATACTCGTTCTTTACTTCATTAATACTTCTAATCCCTTTCATTATCTTAATTTTACTAATTTTGAGTGTTTTCAAAATTCAAAAATTCTCACTCCTTAATTGAATACAAGTTAAGGCTTAACACAATACACTAGTTTAACTATATATTTTAGCTTATACTTAAATTCAATTAATATATCTGTAAATAAAATGCATAATGAATGCAAGTGTACCTATAATTGGGGTACAGGTGTTACAATGCAAAGCCTAGAAATAAATTTGAGAGGTAACATTTGAAGCTAGCACTAGACATTTTATATATTAAGATTGTAACTTTACATACATTATGAAATTTCCTTGTAGGTTTCAATCATAGAAATAATAGCAGCATCATGTCATTATTTCTTGGATTGTTTCACTCTCCTTGCTCCAAGCCAATACACTATTTATAAAAGAAACGTACATCCATGTTAATAATGCATTGCAAGCCTTTCAATACCTTTTTGGATTGTTGCACTCTCCTCGCCCTTTAGTACCTCATCATCCTTTAGCATTATCTCATATCCCTTGTCGATATCAAGAAATGGCACCCTGTGAATCATATTATAAACTTGTTTAGTACCAAGTTCCAAATTCTACAGGAAGTTATTTTCTAGTTTTGGTTAGTGACCAATGAGAAACCAGAAACTAAACTATATAAAAGTATGGTGTGCAACTATTTACACTACCTCTGGAGCTTCTAGCACACCCCTATACCCCCATAATATATTTATTTACCTTATTTTATGCTAATTCATTTACTCATTTAATTAAATTTCACTTTTGCCCTCATATTAAAAAATAAAGCATTTAAGTAAATTTTTGAAGAGAGCTTCTAATAACAAAATAAAGGCTGCATTTAATTAATTAAATATTAATATACATATTCACAAAATCTGATGACATAAATTATTAATGTTACATTGGTAAAAAAATTAGATAAAAGCTTCCCAAATAGAATCTATCCAAATATTTTTTACAGAGTGGACATTCTAGTAAATGTATATAGGATTATGAGGTTATATATTGAAAACAAAAAAAGTACAATGTCAATACTATCCTTAATAAAAAATTTATAAACTAAATTAAAATTAAGATTATTTCATAATTGCTAGCTCAAGTTACTATTTATGTTCATGAATATTACTGTAATTCCGCAAGTTTATGAGTCAAGTTATAGAATAGGACTTTAAGTCCAAAAATCGATCCCACAAGGAAGAGGATAAGTACTAGTTCGCTTGATTTATGTGCTTGTATAAACAGATTAATTTTTATGTTGGAAAACAATTAAAATTAAAACTAAATTAATTTTTCTGAAGAATAAATAGTGTATAATATGTATTAGAGTTTCTCTTTTCACCTGGATCTGTATTGATACAAAATCTAATTTATATAATCTCTCTCATAGTCATGTTTAAGATGCTACTGCTGTGATTCTTATAAATCTCTCTCGAGCATTTACAAAGTGAGCTTATTGTTTCAAATATTGATTCAAATAAAGGGACTCTCTCCTCATAAAACTCTAATCAATAGATTCATATCAAACTTAAACTCTAAAGGTAAAATGCAATATTAACTCTTAATCAGTATCTCTACTCAAATTAAGATTTAATAGTTTTTATTCTAGATCCCTAAGTGTAAATCTCCTCTCGGTCTCAATACTCTTAGCATAGGATGACTCAATATAAACATTACAACCATAGGTATAAATTTCCTCTCGGTCTCAATATACCCGCTTAAATAATTGAATCATTCATGAAGCATAAAAATAAAAACCATAAATATGACATGAACTGAGAATATGTTTAAAAATAAATATGAGTTCAATACATCTCCAGGATACTCAGATAACTCTAGTATAAAATGAGATTAAGCTACCATGTTCATACAGAGAATAAGAAAACAATAAACATATATAGCTAATATAATCAAAACACAAGATAAGAAGAGAGCAAACTCCCTAATCCTTGTCAATGTAGTTCCTTGTTGCTAATCTGTTTGCAGTCTACTTGTACTCTAATGTAGATGAATGAGCTTCACTCTCTGTCCTCTTTGTACTTTTCTCTCTGCTTATTGTCTATTTTTCTCTGAAAATTATTCTTTGCTCTCATTTTTTCTCGTTGGTTGCTCCACGAGTTTATAATGCTCTTATATCCTCAGAATTAGGGTTGCATGTGGTGTATGCATGTGAGTGGAACTTCCTTAAATGTACAAGCATGGCCGTGCAAAACCAAAATTGGGCTTGCACAGCCGTGCACATATACATGAACTTCTTAGCACGGCCATGTTATGCAATACACGGTCGTGCATTTTTTCTTTTAAATTTGGCATGGTTGTGCTATGGCTTACACGGTTGTGCACTTTTCCTTTATGAATTTGCATGACCGTGTTGAGCCTTAAACGGTCGTGCTCTTTTCCTTTTGTAAAATGGCACGATCGTGCTATAGCTTACAAGGTCGTGCCCCTTTTCTCGCAATTTTTAGCACGATTATGTTGAGCATTACATGGTTGTGCTCTTTTCTTCCTAAATGCTGGCATGGCCGTGTTTGACATTGCATGGTCGTGCATGATCAATGCACACCCGTATTCCTTTCTTTGACTTTTCTTGATCTTTTACTTTTCTTCACGGGTATGATGCATTGCACACCTAAATATTTTAATTTCTACAAACAAAACAAAAACTCAGTGAGAAGAATACAAAAATTATACATAAAATAGAAAACTCCTAATTTATTTAATTAATGCATGATTATGTCTATATTTTATTTAAATGTACTAATATTTTCTAAATGCTAAATCTATGAATTATTATGTAGAAAATGGAAAATTATGCGCTTAAAGTGAGATATTATTAAATTAAAATGAGTCTAATTTTTAATTTGAAAATGTAATTATCAAATACCCCCACACCTGAACTTTTGCTTGTCCTCAAGCAAGAACCTTATTATAACAATGATATAAGCATATTAAAATGAAATTACGAATAGTTTAATCAATATAGTAACGGGTTAAAACAAGTATTATTTAGCAAAACTGAGTTAATAAATTGAGAAAAAAACTGCAAATATTACCAAGTGAAGCATACCTCTCAAATGAATTATTTATAAGAATTTATGAACTAAACTTATAAACCAAGGAAACTCAAATATATTTAAATTATTAGTGAACCCTTAAGCTAAATATGATAAGCAGCTAAATTTTTATTTTATTTTTATTTTTATTTATTTATATTAGATTAGTGTAATATCCCGTGTTTTTTAAAAATATTTTTACACTGTACCGGGATATACAGTGTCAATAATTTTTATGCATTATACGATGTTTTTATGAGTTGATATGTATTTTAAACCTATTTTAATTACTGTCTATTATTTTCAGTATTTTACGTAAAATTTTCCCGGGACTTTCATTATCGGGGAAATTTCCACGTAAACAATGTATTATTAATTATTTTAAATGTATTTACGGGTTTGCATGAACTCATACATATTTTTAAATTATTAAATAAAGCCTGTGTGTGTATATTTATTTAATTAGGGTTTATTATTACCCTAATATTTTATTATTTATTTATTATTATTTGATTATTTTATTTATTATTAAATTATTAAAATTTATTATTTTATTATTATTTATTTATTAATATTTAATTATTTTAATTTATTTTATTTTTTTTTCTTTTTCTTTTTTTTTTCTTTTCCTTTTTCTTTCTTTTTCTTTTTCTTTTTCTTTCCTTTTCTTTCTTTTTCTTTTTCTTCTTCTTCTTCTTCTTCTCCCGCGCGGGCGCCGGACCACCATTTCTTCTCACCGCCGTTTCTCCCTCCTCCGGCCACCGTTTTCGACACCGCCGGTCTCTATCTTCTCCTTGAGCTCCGGTGAGTGTTATTCTAGCTTTGGTTTGAGCTAAAATGGTCTAGAATTGCTTAGGTTTTGATTTGAATATTTCGGCCACTTTTGGTTTTCGATTTTTTTGAGCTTCAATTTGGATGATTCATGGAAACTTCCTTCACAAATGTTGTTCCTGGTAGTTTAATCTTCATGTATGAATTTTTACAGAATTTTTGGAGGTTGTTTGGATTTTTGGGTATTTTTGAATATTTTAATATTATTTTCTAATTTTCGGAAATTAATTATTTAAATTATGAAATTGGAGTTTATGGTTGAATTAGGTGTTGAAATGAATTATAGGAATTTATTTGGAATTTTTATGAATTTCTAAGTATTTATTTTTAATTATTGAAGTTTAGGTGATTTTGGAAAATTAAGTTAATTGTGTTTTAAATTGAATTTAATTGGTTAATTGAGTTTAATTATTGATATTATTGATAAAAATGTTGAGAAAATTAATTTTAGATAATTGTATGATTTTTGGTGAATTTTTGAAGTAATTTAGGTATATATATATATAGGGGTATTTTGGTAATTTTACCCTAAATTGTCTAAAAATGTAATTTAATTGGTTTTAATATTTATTTAAGGTATAAAAATGATTTCTATAAATTATTTGGTATTTTTAACTAATTAAAACTATTTTTCGTAAATTATTTTCGATTATATATATAATATACAGTTTTTCTAAATAAAATGAGTTTTAATCGATTTTTACAGTGTTTCAAGATTTATTTTGTAATTTCTACGTATGAAATGTATTTTTATGATTTAAGGATATTTTTGGTATATTTGAATATATATATTCTGTGTTGTGGACCCCGGTCGACAGATTGTAGTCTGGAGTCCGACCGAGGGGTTGTGATCGATTGTGGTGGTTATTTTTGAAGTGTATTTTCTTTGCAGGGTCGGCTCTACTCTTTTGAGTAGAGAGATGTCCGTTTTACAGGGGAGGTTCTGCCGGATTTCCGGTAGAATTCTCGTAAAACGTGATATCCAGTCGAACCCTAATTTTCGATTCTGTATTTAATACTCTAGATTGAATTCTAGGATTTCTGTTAGGGTTATTCTGATGTCGAATAATTATTTCTTATTTAGTTGCGCCGAGACCGAGGGTTAGTGGACCAGGCCCGTCGGACCTGTCTCGTGGAGCGCATTAGGTGAGTTACTATATTATATATATATGCTTAGGACGCATGATTTAGAAAATGCATGTTTTATTTTGACTAAATATGCATAAATAACATGATTTATATTCAAGTATATTTTTGGTATATAATAAATTATATACATGTTTTATTAATAAAATATATTTAAAATGTTTTTAAATATATTTTAGTTTAATTCATGATTTGATTGGATTTATTTGACATATATATACTCAAAATATACCTGGTTTATGTTTGGTATATTTTCGGTATATATATGGTTTATATTGCTATTTCATTTATATCCATGCATCATTTAATTTTGTAAATGAATGTTTTATATTTAAGAATGAAGGATATCAATAGAACGTGCTACCTAGTGGGCAGCACTAGGACCGAGTACGTACCGGTACGCCTATAGTATTTAGGCTATATTATACTAACTTATTTGTGGATATTGATTTGATGTGATTATTGATATGTGTGAGATGTGGTTTGGAGGTGTGATTGCTGGAGCTCGGTTGACCAAGTGTCTCGGGGCCAATCACACTGGCAGTCAGACTGCTGGAGCTCGGTTGACTTAGTGTCTCGGGGCCAGTCTACTGTCCAAATGGATTAAGTGGATATATTTGGAATCAGTGAGCCTGTATGGCTAGAGTGTTGTTTAACACTATTTTCTGAGGTTGCGATATTCTAGGGTTCTATGTGATCCTTCATAAAAGTTGATTTTCAGACAAAATATATAAAATGATTTTTCTGCATCTGTATGAACTTGCCTGTATATATACATATTACTCTTATACTGTTGACTGTATGCATTATCACTTAGAGTGTATGTATATATACTATAGTAATTCACTCAGTGAGGTCTGACTCCCCTCCGTTGACTATTTTTCAGGAGAGTCAACTTCCTCAGACCTCAGTAGCAGGTCGATACGCCGGATTTCTTCCTCCCCGGCTTCTTTATGTAAATTGTCTACTTGAGTCTTATTTATTTTATCTAGATACTGCAGTAGTTGTAAATTACAGTATTGGATTTCATGTATTTTGTTTTAAAGAGATGTATTATAGTAAAACTGGATTTGTATAAAGATTATACATTTTTGAGATTATATATGCGATGTGATGGGTTTCGAATTATATCCAGTTGTGATGGATGATATTGTAATATTTATGATATTATGATTTTTATTTTCCGCTGCATATTATATTTTTATGGTTATTATTGCATATTTATTTTATTTTTAGGCTTGCTACGGGTTCCGGATTCGAAAGAATTCCCGTTCCCTAGCGCCGGTCATGGCCCCTGTTTTGGGTCGTGACAATTAGAATCCTTCCCAACTTTGGTATTCCCTACCATTTCTATATTACTGAGTATGAATATCGTCATTAGGTACCTTTGGATTACTTATACCCAATTTGAGCATTGGAGTAGAATGAAGCTTATTATAGGCTTTTTAAAAGCTTTTTGCTTCTCTAATCCTTTTTTTTTTCAGCTGAGTTATAATATAATAGAAAAAAGGTTTTCCTAATAATAAAAATTTATCCAAATCTCTTAATTGCAAAAATTTTATCCAAAAATTCTTTTTAAACAAAACAAAAGAGAGGTATATATTTAGGTTGATTAAAAGTTAAAAAGTGTAATTCTTAAACATTAACAAAGCTTTAAACCCTATACTACAACAATTAACCACATACTACATCAACTAAACTATCTAATTTTAATTTTAATATACAAATCTTATAATTATAAAAAGTTAGCAAAATCAAAGTGTGGGATAATTTTTTTAATAAACTGCAATAAATAAATGACAAATTACTCAAAATTAACAAGATAAAACACTAAAAAGGTAAAGTAAGTAAATACTCCCCCCACACTTGAATTATACATTATCTTCAATGTGTTGCATTGCAAGTGGAAGGAAATGTCTGGAATCCATGAAAAGAAAACATAAAGAAAATAAAATAATAGAGAATAAAATATAAAATGAAAAGTTCACACAAAAAGACATAATTATGAATGAATTTTCAACAGTGCATTATTTTGGGAAGATGGAGGTAAAAAAAGGGGTGTCACATGGTCCATATGAAGATGTAAAGTCACATGCCTAGGTGAAATGAATCTACACACCCATGTTACTTGTGAATGCATAGATCATTCACACACCCGTGCACATTATTAGTTTGAAAAATGCATGGTTGTGCTAGATGAAGCACGGCCGTGCACATTAGGAGCATGAAATGACACAGCCGTGTTAGGTAAGGCATGACCGTGCACCAAGTAGGGATAAAATGGCATGGCCACGTTAGGTGAGACATGGTTGTGCACTAAATGGGCATAAGAATGACACGATTGTGCTAGTTAAAGCATGGCCATGCACAATGTTGGCTTAAAATGACACGGTCGTGTTTGGTGAGGCACGGGCGTGTTTTGGTACCCGATTACATAAGTGTGCCAATTTGTGGCGTGCCCATGTTACTTTATGAAGCTTGGTCCTCAATATGCATGCATATAATGTGAAATAGTAACATATGTCCCTACTTAAAATTATCATTCAAAGTCACTCCAAATATTTTCAAAGTCAACAAAACATTTAAGCACATAAACAAATAGAAAATATATATATAAATAAGAACAAAAGTAAAGAAAACTTCCCCAATTTATTTCTCAATGCTGCAGTAATTTATATTCTGAATATCACTGATAACTTGAGAATGGTCTCTACTTCATGTATATCCCAGGTATTCAAAAATTTATATGAAGAATAGAGCTCTTTAAAGGAATCAAACTAACTAAAAAATTGAAAAGAGAAAATAAATAACACTTAGGTTATCTCCCAAGAAGTGCTTTGTTTATTATCGGTACTAAGCTTGACCATTGCCATGTGGTTATTCATTTCTCTAGTGAAGGCAGAGTCTCCTTTAGCTTCATTACATGTGATGAGAGTTGTGGTGCACCCATCTCAGCTGTAGGTGCTTCTTGTAAGTCCTAATTGCTCACAAGTTATGATATTTCCTCCCAAAAATACAATTTAAGTCATTGTCCATTCACTTTGAAAGGTTCACCTTTATTACCTTGAATTACCACTGCTCCATGGGGAAATACTTCCACTACTGTAAAGCATCTAGACCATTTAGACTTTAGCTTCCCAGGGAAGAGTTAGAGTCTAGAATAAAGAACTTTGTCCCCATTTTTAAAGTGCTTTGGCTTAATCATTGCATCATGCCATCTTTTAGTCTTGTCCTTATAAAGTTTGGCATTTTCATAAGCCATATTCTTGATTCTTCCAGTTCATCTAGTTGGAGAAGTCGCCTCTCCCTTGCTTTCTTGTAATCCATATTTAAGGCTTTAATAGCCCAGTATGCTTTGTGCTTAAGCTCGACTGGAAGATGACAGGCCTTTCCAAACACCAAACAATATAGTGACATTTTGAGTGGAGTTTTAAAAGTAGTTTGATAGGCCCACAATGCATCATTAAGCTTAAGTGCCCAATATTTCCTAGAGTTGTTCACTGTCTTTTCCAGAATCTTCTTCAGTTCTTTGTTACTCACTTCAACTTGCCCATTAGTCTACAGATGGTATGGTGTAGAGACCTTGTGCTTTACACTATATCTTGATAGGAGGACTTCAAACTATTTATTACAGAAATGACTTTCTCCATCACTTATAATGGCCTGAGGAGTCCCAAACCTTATGAAGATCTTTTTCAAAAACTTGCATACCACTTTGGCATCGTTAGTAACACAAGCATGAGCCTCAACCCATTTTGACATGTAGTAAACATAAATAAGAATGTATTGACTCCCAAAAGAGGAGGAAAATGGTCCCACAAAGTCTATACCCCATACATCAAAAAGTTTAACCTTTAGAATTCCAACTTCTAGCATCTCCTCTTTCCTTGAAAGTCCCCCACTGCGTTGACACTTATCACAGTTCATGATAAAATTTCTAGTATCCTTAAATACAAAAAGCCAATACAATCCACTTTCAAGTATTTTAGCCACTATCTTGTTTAGTCCATAGTGTCCACCATATGGAGAACTATGACAGTGGTGCAGCACATCATATATCTCTGAGTCAAGAATGCACCTTCTTACCAAGCCATCATTGCATAATTTCCACAGATAAGGATCATCTCACACATAGCTTTTTGCATCATGCATGAGCTTCTTTCTTTGTTAAGATGAGAAGTTCTTAAGGAGTTACCCACATGAGAGGAAATTAGCCAAGTCTGCATACCAGGGGATAAATGCAAGTGCAAATAGTGTCTCATCTGGAAAAGTCTCCTTAATGGATGCTTCATCATTATTCCCCTTTTCTAAGCAAGAAAGGTGGTCAACTACCAAGTTCTCTGAGCCCTTCTTGTCTTTGATCACCATATCAAATTCTTAAAGTAGAAGTACCCATCGAATTAACCTCGACTTAGAATCTTTCTTAGATAATAAATATTTGATAATTGCATAATCAGTGTACACTATCACTTTCGATCCTAGAAGATAAGAGCAAAACTTATCAAAAGCAAACACAATAGCTAACATCTCCTTCTCTGTTGTGGCATAGTTAAGTTGTGCTTCCAAGAGAGTCTTGCTAGTATAGTATATCCCATGCAACCTTTTATCTTTACACTGCCCTAAAACAGCTCCTATGGCTTAGTCACTAGCATCGCACATTAGTTTGAATGGAAGGCTCCAATCTTGGTGGTACCATAATGGGTGCTGATGTGAGTTCCTTCTTCAACCTATCCAAAGAAAATTAACAATCATTAGTGAACTTAAAAGGAACATCTTTTTCTAGTAACTACGAAAGAGGTTTAAAAATTTTAGAAAAATCCTTGATAAAGCATCTGTAAAAGCCGACATGTCCAAGGAAGCTTCTAATACCCTTTACGTTGGTTGGATAACTGAGATTTTTAATTATCTATATCTTGGCTCGATCAACCTCTATTCCCTTTGCTAAAATCTTATATCCTAATACTATTCCTTTATCCACTATAAAGTGACATTTTTCCCAGTTTAGCACTAAATTAGTTTCCTCACATCTTGCCAATACCTTCTCTAAATTGTTGAGGTAACCATCAAATAAATCTCCAAACATTGAGAAGTCATCCATGAAGACCTCTATAATATCCTTGACTAAATTAGAGAAGATGGCTATCATGCAACGTTGAAATGTGGCAGGGGCATTGCATAACCCAAAAGGCATTCTCCTATAGGCATATGTGCCATAAGGACAGGTGAATGTTGTTTTCTCTTAGTCCACTAGAGCTATAGCAATATTTTTGTAGCCTGAGTAGCCATCAAAGAAACAATAGAAAGTATGTCCTATAATTCTCTTAAGCATCAGTCAATGAGTGGTAAGGGAAAGTGGTCTTTTCTTGTAGTATTGTTAAGCTTCCTATAATCAATACACACCCTTCAGCCAGTAACAACTCTTGTTGGAAATAACTCTCCTTCATCATTCTCTACTATGGTCATCCCTCATTTCTTTAGCACACACTAAATAGGGCTTACCCAACTAGAGTCTGAGATCAAGTATATAATACCTACATCAAGAAGCTTTACGATCTCCTTTTTCACCACTTCCTGCATGTTTGGATTCAATCTCCTCTGCCTTTCAATAATAGGTTTGCATCCATCTTCCATCAGTATTTTGTACATGCAATAGGATGGGTTTATTCCTCTGATGTCAGAGATCTGCCACCCAATAGCTTTCACCCTTTTCCTTAGCATCTCCACAAGTAAGGTTTTTTGCTCAAAGGTGAGTTTAGAAAAGATAATGACTAGTAGAGTTTGGTTGCCTCCTAGGAAGGTATATCTGAGGTGAGGTGGTAAAGGTTTCAATTTAAGTGAAGGTGGTGAAATAATAGAAGGCTGTGTGGGTTGGATATTTAAAGTCAGTGGTGTATGCTTCTGAGGATGGTCTGTTTGAGAAGGTTTAAGTTTAGAAGTTTCTTTCAAACTCTCCTTCACTTGTAGAGGATCTTCAGTGCTTATAGTTGAGTATGGAAAACTTCATCCACACATTTATCTACTACATCTAAGCACATGCAAAAGTCTCCATTAATAGGCCATCTACTTGCCTTATAAATGTCGAAGGCACATTTTTCTTCTCCTACTCTCAATGTGAGAGTTCCTTTATGCACATCAACCAAGGCTTTGGTAGTGTATAAGAATAGTATGCCTAAGATTAGAGGCACCTTCTTATCTTCTTCAAAATCCAAAATAATAAAATCAATAGGGAATATAAACTTGCCTGCTTTTACCAACACATCCTCAACAATCCTCAGTGATTTATTAATAGTATGGTCTACCAGTTAAAGAATTATATTCATGCTCTTTGCTTTCAAATTCAATTTCCTAAAAATGGATAGAGGCATAAGGTTTATAGAGGTGCCCAAATCACACAATACTTTCTGGAACTGCATACTCCATATCTCATAGGGGATAGTTAGGCTTCCAGGGTGCCTTAGCTTACTTGGAAGCTTATTTGAAATCAAGGCACTGCATTCCTTTGTCAAAGTCACCATCTGCAACTCTTCGAGCTTCTTTTTATTGGAGATCAAGTCTTTGAGAAATTTCGCATACTTCGGCATCTGAGCAATGGTCTCCACAAAGGGTACGTTAACCTAGATCTTTTTAAGCATGTCCAGGTTTTTTAAAAACTAAGGATTAAGTAATGTTCTCTTTAACCTCTGTGGAAAGGGAATGGGTGGCTCATACACTCTTTCTTTACTGTCTTTGGTTCCTTTAGATTCTCCCCTCACTTCATTGGAGCTTTCTTTGATAGTGGCCTTGCCCTATTTGCTTAAATTGGGCTCTGTAGGTAGTTTCACTTCTTTACCACTTCTTAGGGTTATAGCTTTCACTTGCTCCTTTAGATTTGTCTCAGTGTTGCTTGGTAGGTTTCCTTGGTTGCATGATGTTAGTGCATTTGCTATCTAGCCCATTTGCACTTCCAAATTGTGAATGGAAGAAGAATGGTTCTTGAACATCAACTGAGTATCTTTCTGAATTTGGTCCACCTTCGCCTCTAGCTTATGATTCAATTCTTTTTGAAGAGTCATCCTTTTGTCCATCATCTCCATGAACTTGTCTAGCTTGCCTTCAAGAGATGAGTTTTGGTTCTCTTGAGCTGGTTGATGCAGGTTCTGAAAAGTTGAATTTCCAAAACCAAGTGGTGGTTGTCTATTCTGCACTTGCTCCCCTTGATTTTTCCACGAGAAATTAGGGTAGTTCCTCTAAGATGAGTTGTAAGTATTTCTGTATGGGTTGCTTTAATTTTGTACATAATTGGCATGCTCCATGTTTTGTGTCAGAACGCACTCACTAGTCCTAGCTCCCCCTTACATAACTCACAGTATAAAGTGGAAGTTGTCGACAGAGCATTAACATTCATCTTTTTCAGTTCATGGGCTAAAGCGTCCAACCTGGCAATGACTATACTTAACCCATCAAGTCCCATAACACCTTGTT
Organism: Mallotus nudiflorus; assembly: GCA_947683625.1. Taxonomy (NCBI): domain Eukaryota; kingdom Viridiplantae; phylum Streptophyta; class Magnoliopsida; order Malpighiales; family Euphorbiaceae; genus Mallotus; species Mallotus nudiflorus. The sequence continues at coordinate 495,066 of CANTUR010000505.1, forward strand.
TCTTTGTTATCATGGCTCATTCATTGTTCAATAGGTGTTGAGCTGTAGCAATCTCCTCAAAAAAATTAAGAATATCCTCTGGAGTTTTATTCATGATAGAACCTCCATAAGCTGCATTTATATTGCACCTCACCATCGAATTAATGCCCTTGTAAAAAGATTGCACCAAATCCCAGGAAGGAATTAAGTGTGAAGGACATTGTCTCTGTAAGTCCTTAAACTGCTCCCAAGCTTCAAAAAGTGATTCATTATCTCTCTGGTAAAAAGAATTAATCTCACTTTTAATTCTTAAAGCTTTAGCATGAGGAAAATATTTGTTGAAAAAGACTGTGTACATCTCATTCCAAGTTCTGATGGAGTTTGGAGGTAACCCAGCAAACCACCTAGTTACGTTGTCTATGAGAGAGAAAGGAAACAGAATAAGGCAGATGGCTTCTAAAGATACTCCATTTATCCGTAAAGTTCTCAATACTCCATAAATCGATGCATATGTGCAATGGGGTCCTCTGATGGTAGTCCATGAAACTGTGAACTTTGGATCATATGAATCATGCCAGGTTCGATCTCAAAGTTGTTTGTTGCAATTACCGGAGGCACAATTGGATTCTGATCTTGCTACATATTAGAGTTCAAACACTCTCTAATGGTTCTGTTGGCCATAGGGTTTTGGCACTGGTTGAGGAGTCGATTTATATTATTTTGATTATTGATATTATTGGCTCCTTCTCCTCCACCATTGGTGTTGTTAAGATAATTTCCTTGATTCATGGCTGCTTGCAGCTCTCTCCTCCTTCTATGGAATGTTCTGTCAATTTTAGGATCGAATGCTTTAAGCTCTTCATCAAGGCTTTATGTTCTGCGCATACATCTAGTTCCTGTGAAAGAAAAGAAAAATAAACTAAAAAATGTTTAAATCAAATAGTATCAAGCTACTTTTAATATTAAACTCTTCCCTAGCAATGGCGCTAAAAACTTGATGCGATTCTGCAAGTATACGGGTCAAGTTATAGAATAGGACTGTAAGTCTAGATATTGATCCCACAGGGAAAAGGATAAGTACTAGTTTGCTTGATTTACATGCTTGTCTAAATAGATCAATTTTTATGTTGTAAAGTAATTAAAATTAAAACTAAATTAATTTTTCTGAAGAATAAGCAATGTATAATATGTATTAGAGTTTCTCTTTTCACTTGGATTTGTATTAACTCAATATCTAATTTATATAATCTCTCTCATAGTCATGTTTAAGATGCTACCGCTGCAATTCTCATAAATCTCTTTTGAGCATTTACAAGGTAAGCTTATCATTTTAAATATTGATTCAAATAAAAGGACTCTCACCTCACAAAACTCTAATCAATAGATCCATAACAAACTTAAACTCTAAAGTTAAAATGCAATATTAACTCTTAATCGATATCTCTACTCAAATTAAGATTTTATAGTTTTTATTATAGATCCCTAAGTGTAAATCTCCTTTCAGTCCCAATACTCTTAGCATAGGATGACTCAATATAAACATTACAACCGTAGGTATAAATCTCTCCTCTCGGTCTCAATATACCTACTTAAATAATTGAATCATTTATGAAGCATAAAAATAAAAACCATAAATATGACATGAACTGAGAATATATTTAAAAATAAATATGAGTTCAATAAATCTCTAGGTTACTCAAATAACTCTAGTACAAAATAAGATTAAGCTACCATGTTCATACAGAGAACAAGAAAACAATAAATAGATATAGCTAACATAATCAAAACACAAAATAAGAAGAGAGCAAACTCCCTAATCCTTGTCAATGTAGTTCCTTTTTGCTAATCTCTTTACGGTCTACTTATACTCCAATGTAGATGAATGAGCTTCACTCTCTATCCTTTTTATACTTTTCTCTCTACTTATTCTCTATTTTTCTCTGTCTATTATTCTTTGCTCTCGTTTTTTCTCGTTGGCTGCTCCACGAGTTTATAATGCTCTTATATCCTCAGAAGTAAGGTTGCACATGATGCATGCATGCGAGTGGAATTTTCTTAAATGTACAAGCATGGCTGTACAAAACCAAAATTGGGCTTGCACGACCATGCACATATGCATGACTTCTTGGCACGGCCGTGTTATGCAATACACGGCCGTGCATTTTTTTCCTTTAAATTTGGCATGGTCGTGCTATGGCTTACACGGCCGTGCACTTTTCCTTTATGAATTTGCACGACCGTGTTGAGCCTTGCACGGTCGTGCTCTTTTCCTTTTGTAAAATGGCAAAGTCGTGCTATGGCTTACACAGCCATGCCCCTTTTCTCTCAATTTTTAGCACGGCCGTGTTAAGCATTACTTGGTCGTGCTCTTTTCTTCCCAAATGTTGGCATGGCCGTATTTGGCATCGCATGGCCATGCATGATCAATGCACAACCGTATTCCTTTCTTTGACTTTTCTTGATCTTTTACTTTTCTTCACGGTTATAATGCATTGCAAGTCTAAATATTTTAATTTCTACTGACAAAATAAAAAATCAATAAGAAGAATACAAAAATTATACAAAAAATATAAAACTCCTAATTTATTTAATTAATGCATGATTATGTCTATATTTTATTTAAATGTATTAATATTTTCTAAATACTAAATCTATGAATTATTATGCAGAAAATGAAAAATTATGCACCTAAGGTGAGATATTATTAAATTAAAATGAGTCTAATTTTTAATTTGAAAATGTAATTATCAAATATTCAAGAGCTTTTAAGGTAGAGAAAAAATCTTTTGAATTCTCATGGCAATATCTTTTCAAATTCAATTTCCCATTTTCTTGGTAACCAAACAAGAATTCTTTAGATTGAAACTATAACATTTAAAAGAAAAAAAATAAAAATAATAAGCAAAAGATTATTTCGTGTTATGTTTGAATGGCTTCTTCTTTAGCCATTGTTGACAGTTGTTTCTATTCAATTTCACCTCACTGCTACTCTCCAAAACAGTACAACAACCAAACCCTAAATCCCACTTCAACCACTCAATTTCTTTCTTCCAATTCCCTTTTGAAAAAGAAAAAAAAAAAAAAAAAAACCCATCTTTACTTCCTAAAGTGAAAATATGCAGCCCCATATCCCCCAATTCTGGGTCCTTTCCGGTGGTTTTTGCTTTACAGTCTAATTGCTTTAAGGGTATGCTCTTTTTAAAAAAAAAATTGAGAATTAAGTTTTAATTTTAGTTTGTATTGGTTATTGGTTTTTACTTATTGATAATTTAGATGTTTAATTTAATCTTTTATTGATTGGTTGTTGGTTGGCTAAAGATTAGCAAATAAAAGATCTCAACTTTCTGATAAATTTTACTTTTTTTTTTTGGTTTTTTGGTTGTACATTGATTAAATGTAAGAATGTGGGTTGATGTAAAAGTTTATGATTAGTTTTTGTGTGATGAGATAACAGGTTCTCTTAAAACAGCTTAAATTTTGTTACTAGTGGTTGTTTAGACATTTCTTGTTACTAATTTGAAGGTGTTGCTAATTTAAGAAAGTTACAATATAGTTGTTATTCTATGGATTATAATGGGCTTCTTTATGTGCTGCAAAATCAATAGTTGCTCAAATAGTATGGAAGGTTGGGAAGGATGGTATTGATGCAGGAACTATCCTGGTGCCTGTAAGTTCACTTTGTCTCCCTTTTCGTATTCGCTTATGCTGGTGAAGGTAGTGCTTATGCTTTCATCTAATATGTGTTCTTTGTTTTTTGTTGCATTATTCTAGGACTCTGTACCAAGACCAATTGCAAGGATTTCAGTAACAATTACTGCATTGTCTATTTCGCTCTTTGTCCTGAAGTCAATTCTATCTACAGCCTTCTTTGGTCTGGTATGTTTCATTTATTTTTTTAGTTTTAACTACAAGAATTTATGCGAAATGGTTCAAAATTGTCGTTTATTGGCAACAAGTGATCGATAAGATATAAGAATGAGATTCAAGAATCTGTTAACAGCTTCTAGTTGTCCAATGTAATGTGCATCTTTCATGAGATAGCTCAATGTCTAATGGTCTGAATAGCTGAAACTAATAAAATTATTTACTCTAGGTTCAAGAGTAAGGCATTTCTCTTTATTATGGTATTTAGTTATGCATTATGCATGATGTACAGGCCACGATGAGATTTGTATATTTTGTGTTCATTGCCTTTAACAAAGATCAAGGGCCAAAGGGGGGGTGGTGATGGTGGTGGAAGCACAAAATCTCCATAAGATGCTTTAAAAGAAGCAAGAAGAATAATGGAGAAAGACAAGTAAAGGTGGAAGGCATCATCAAATAATTTTCGTGCGTTATGCATGTCGTGTGAAGTGCAAGTACGTAATGCAAAAATAGAAAAGATTTATATATAAATATGAGATATATTTCTATACACAGTGAAGTATTCTTGTTTTAATTTATAATTTTACTCTTTTAAGAATTATGCAAAGCCTAGAAATAAATTGGAGAGTTAAAATTTGAAGCTAGCACTAAACATTGTATATATTAAGATTGCAACTTTAAATACATCATGAAACGTCCTTGTAGGTTTCAATCATAGAAAAAACAGCAGCATCATGCCATTTTTCTTGGATTATTGCACTCTCTTTGCTCTAAGCTGATACATTATTTATAAAAGAAACGTACTTCCATGTTGATAATGCATTGCAAGCCCCTCAGCACCTCCTTGGATTGTTGCACTCTCCTCACCCTTCAGCACCTCATCATCCTGTAGCATTATCTCAAATGGCTTGTCGATATCAGAAAAGGGCACCCTATGAATCATATTATATAAACTTGTCTAGTACCAAGTTCCAAGTTCCAAATTCTATAAGAAGTTATTTTCCAGTTTTTGGTTAGTGATAAGTGAGAAACCAAAAACTCAATTATCTAAAAGTATGGGGTGCAACTATTTATGTTGATTCATTTACATATTTATTTACCTTCTTTTATGTTGATTCATTTACTCATTTAATTAAATGTCATTTTTGCCTTCATATTAAGCGACAAAGCATTTAAGTAATTTTTTTTAAAAGAAGAGAGCTTCTAATAACAAATTGAAGTCTGCATTTAATTAATTAAATATTATTATACATATTTAAAAAACCAAATGACATAAATTATTAATGTTACATTGGTAAAAAAAAATTATTAATGGTACACTACATTTAATTGAAAATTTATATTTAATATTTAATTATATTGAATTTATATATTTATATTATATTATTTATATATATTTATATTATATGTTATATTCTTTATATATTTATATTATAATATTATAATTATGTTATATATATTTATTATTTATATTATATTATATTAAAATAATATAAAAATTCATATTATATTATGAAAAACTACCATTTAGTTCTACAGTAAAGAGAGTACTGTGATGATAACTTCGCTAAAGTTAAGCATGTGCATCCCTTCCAACCAAACTAAACCAACCCAATTCGGTTCAATTTGGTTGGTTAAAATTTTTTATTTTTTTAAACCAAATTTTTTATTCGGTTTGATTTTTACAATGAAAAAAGGTTAATCGAATTAATTGAAATTCAACTTTTTTATTTTTTATTTTTAAATATTATAATAATATAATAAAAATAAAAAAGAATTTATATTTATAAAAATTCAGTTTTTTCATCAGTTTGATTTTCATTTTTAAAAAATTCACCTTTTTCAATCGGTTAATTCAATTTGGTTAAAAAAAATGGTCCAAAACCAATCAAATGCACTCCCCTGGCTGATACAGTGCCCTCTCAACGCATTTCCACTATCAGTGTCACAACCCGAACTCGAGGGCACGTGACCGGCATTAGGGAATGGGTAGGTATAAGACCCCAGAAACCCGTAGTAAGCCTAAAGGAGAAGAAAATAAAACCATTCATATTTTAAACTTTATTTTAAAACAGAACACATTATCAAACTGATTTTTCTCAGAATACACAAATTCAACTGCTTAAATAAAATGTGCTTCAACGTCTCACATTATAAATTGAATTTAGATCTTATACATAAGCGTATTTCGTACAAATAAACTACATAATTATGTTTAAACCATAAAAATCCTTAGTACATATACTACTGCAGCAACCTAGATTAACACACAGTACAGCTTACAATGACCTACATAAAATAGCCGGTGAAGAAGAAACCCGGCGTGGAGGTAGTCTGAGGTCGAACTCCCAAGCTCTTGAAAAAAAATAAATTGAGGGGAATCAGACCTCACTGAGTAAGTCAATAAAAAAGATGTACGGTTTGAAAGCCTTTTTGAAAACTATATATGTTTATAGTGAAAATAATTTATAATATATAAGTATAGCTTTTGAAAAATCTCTGTAGAACCCTAAATCCAAAATCTAAATGACCAACCGGGCCCACTTATTCCAATTAGACTACCGGTCCCCGAGAGCAAAGGCATCAACCGAGGCACCAAGCCGTAGTCATTCACTTAATCCAAATAAATAGCACTGGCGGTCCCCGAGAGCTAAGGCATCAACCGAGGCACCCATCCCAGTCCATTATTGACTTTCCAATCATTGGCGGTCCCCGAGAGCAAAGGCTTCTACCGAGGCACCCGTCCCAGTTTAACATTCATCAATCATACAATTATCGGATCCATCTCTCAATCTCTACCATTTGCACATAGTCCTAGTGAAGCCCACCAGGTAGCCCGTTCTACCAAAATTTCTCAAATCGATTTTTAAATAAATAAAATGCATTTAAATCGTAAATAATAGCATTAAATTAAATAAATCATATAATCAATATAATAGAAATACGAGTGCATGCATTCTTTAAATAAACACACGCACAGATCGTTCTATTGACTTACAGGATGAAATTTTACTATAATTTATTTCATGTGTAATTTGATGCAAAGCATGTTGCTAAACTTAAAAAATATCCTTGGTTAAAATCCTAGACGCTGCAACTTTTTTTCTTTTTATTTTGATAATAAAATTTTACTATAATTCAATTAATTGATAATCACCGCTTAATATCTAATCTCTTATATTTATGGTTTTAACTTCAATTTTCATTTTAAATGAAAATTTGATTTAATTAACCGAATGCTCACTCCTATCTATAATATATGTAGGGGTATAAATAAGTCGAGCTACTCACGAACTACTTAGTGTTCGGTTTGATAAAAATTTAATCGAGTTTGTATATTGAAACTCGTTTAATAAACAAGCCGAGTTTAATTTATACAAAGTTCGGCTCGTGAAGCTCATGAACAAGTTCAAATAAAAGCTCTTAAGTCAACTCATAATTTTAATATTTTGTAATTTTAATTTAGATATATAATATATAAATTGGTATAGTAAAAAATATTTTAGAAAATATATCATTAGAATAAAAATATAATTTTTATTAAATATACTGTAATTTATTTTAATAAATAATTTATTTTTAATTTTTTAATGTATAATTTTAATTTATAATTTATACCTTTTAAAATTTGTTTAGGCCTATTTGAACTCGTTTAAACACGTGAATAACTCGTAAAGATCAAGTAGGATAACAATGTCAACTCGATTATAAATGAACTAAACATGAGCTAGCTAAAACTCGATCCGATTCAACTTGATTCGATTACAGCCCTAAATATATTTATATATTAAAATATAATAATTAATAATTATAATGTTATTTAGCTCATTTATTTATAATTAATAAATTATATAATTTAAAATCATTTAATATTTATAAATTTTTATTTTTATTTTTTTATTTTTATATTTTTAATTACTCAATCAAATTATAACACTACACTGTATCTATGTCCTATGTACCTACTCTTTTTGTTTAATTTATATGTATGGTTGTTTTAAAAAAAAGTACCGACACTTCAATGCTAGTATTCTTCTATTTGCCTTACACGTCCAATCTTTGAAAGAAAGGGAAAAATAAAAAATAAAAAGGTTAAAAGAGTTATCTTTTTACATTTTGGGAGGTGACATTAAATAGAGAGTGACAGCCGTTATAACCCATAGTTTTAATTATTAAATTAAATATAATTTTAAAATGTTAAATATTATTTTTATAAAATTATTGTTAAATAAATATTTGAATAAATTTATTGATTATTAAGAATATATTTTATATATATTTATGTATATAAATATTTGTGAAGAGTTTTATTATTATTATTATTATTATTATATATAAAAAGAATCAAAACGTGACTTTTTTTCTTTTTCTTTTCTTTCTTTCTATCCTTCCTTTACCCCCAACGCACACCACCAATCATCGCTATCCTCACTGCCAATGCCTCCAACCACCGCCCGATAGCTCCTCACGTCACCACTCAGCCTTCCTTTATCTTCCTTCCTCCTCCTTTGTTCCTTTTCCTGATTTTCTTTTTCTTGCCATATTGAAAGTAGCTTGTCGGCATTGACTTCAACCATCTACGGACATGCCGTCGGTGTCATTTGAATCCTTTCCTTCTGGACTTTATTTTTCCAAGTTAATTTGACCACGTAACATAATGAACGACTTCAATTTCAAGTAACCTTATTTTAAGGATTTGTGTTTAATATGTGAAATTGAGTTTGAATTCGATTAAATTGTACTATGTTGTAGTTATATGATATGAAATTGAGGTTGAGATCTTGCTACATGTATTTTTATTTCTTTTTCTATATTTTTGGAATTTTTCGGTCGTTCAGTTACTGTTCACATTATTGTTCCGAACTTGAAAAATTTTATATTTTTAATAAATTCTATTAATTATGTAGAGTAAACTTTGTGAAGGAAGTTTTGTTAAATTCTTTATAGAATTTAAGTTATGAATTTTTAAAGGTTATGTTTGAATATGTGTTTTTGGAAAAATTATTAGAAAATAGTAATTAATTAATTTTAATTAACTTATTGTTATTTATTATATTTTAGATTATTTTAAAGTATGAAAAATATTTTTTAATAATTAATTTTCAATTAATAGTTAATTAGTAGTGATTTTGGGAAAACAAATGAATAATAAATTTATTTATTATTTTTAAGCTAAATTAGTCTTTTATTATTTTTATGATATAATTGAGTGATTTTAATAGTTATTTATAATTAGCATTAATTTGGTTGTGAAAATGAAAATTTGATTTTCATTGGCGATATTTTATTTATAAACAAGAATTTTTATTATTTATTGGAAATAAATTCTTTTATATCTTTATTATATAAATAAATTAAATTTGGTAGTAAACTAAATTTTTATGATATATTGGGATTTGAGAAAAAAATTTATTGTTTTTATATATAATATTGTGTTGGTTATCGGTTGGGCATAATGTGAAGTTCGAGGCCTAACCCGAGATGTGGAGTTGTGGTAATTTTAAAGTGCAGTTTTGTGCAGGAATAACTCTACTTTTAGTAGAAAGATGTCTATTTTATAAAAGAGATTTTGCCAAATTTTTTTGTAGATTTTTTGTAAAATGTGACATCAGGTTTGTGTGAAGTTTTGAGTTTAATTAGAGTCATATTTTAGATCAGGTTTTCCTTAGAAATCTAGAATGTTTAAGGTTAGGATTTTTAATCCTAATTATTTTTTTAATATTTTTTCTATAGCCGCACCAAGAACAGGGCCTTCAAGTCGAGGCCAATCCAGTCACTATCGAGGAGTGCATCCTACATGTGAGTTATTATTATATGTATGCATTGTATGTAGAAAATATTATTGGCATCTATATTTTGAATAAATATGAATTTTATTATGCTATATTGCATTAGATGTTAATTGTTATTGTTATCATATATATGTTTTCATATATATAAAGGTGAATATTATTTGTGTAATTTGGATGTTGCTTATATTTTAATAATATTTTATTATTTATTTTGATATAATGTTTTGGATGATAGCAATAGAATGTGCTACCTAGTGGGCTACATTAGAATAGTATGCACAATAGTATGCTAGTTGATAGGTTATGATATGTTGATTGATATGAGATTATATGGTCTGAGATACGGATAAATGATTATTTAAATTTGTGGATAGAGAGTAGTATGGCCGCAGGAGCTCGGTTGACCTGTGGTGTCTGAGGACCAGTCATGTCGGCGGGGGACTACTGGAGCTTGATTGACCTTTTTGTGTCTCGGGGCTAGTTCACTACCAAATTGAAAAAGGAAAATATTTTTTGATTCAAGAAAGTCTATTCATTATTGAGGTATAGTAATTGAGATTACAAAATTCTTAGGGTTTTGCTCCAATCCTACACTTGTTTTCATCCATTGCATTAAAATGAAAATTACTTTTGAGCGTTCACATAAAAATGTGTATATAAATTAAATAAATATAAATATATAAACATTATATTGGTGTCTGGTTGTTTGTATGCTTAGGTTGCATGTATATATATAATAATAATAATTCACTCAGTAAGGTCTGATCTCCCTTAATTATTTTTTTTAGGATTCCTTTCTACAGACCTTTCCCAGTTATCCTCTTCTCCGGATTCTTTCTTCATTGGCTGAATTATGTAAATTTTAAACTATCACTTCCTTTGTATTTATTAGACGTTGCAGTAGTAGTGTGTATTATTGTAGTATATTATGTTGAGTTGATAGTGGCTGTGCACTCGAATATTTGAAAAATATTTTATTATGATATGATATGAAAAGATTTCTTATGTTTTAAAAATTTTTTTAATTCTTTGGTATATTTATGATTTTGTTTAGTGTGAACTGGTGTTTTAGGCTTGCTACAAGTTTCGAATTCATGTAAATTCTCGTTCCTTAACATTAGTCATGACTCCTGAGTTTGGGTCGTGACAACAGCTCTCTTTGATAGCTCTCCTTGCTTCTTAGCAATGGCAAAAACCACAGTGTTTTTGCAGCTCTTGTTTTTTTCTTTTACTATGTTAAATGATGCTGAGAATCATTATTTTCCCCACCACCAGCTTCACTAAGTGGATAATAACTTCAAGTCCTCAATTAACACTAACTTATAGTCATCTAACATCATCTGGGCACTTGATCAGTATTATAAATGGAAAGATCCGCCATGAATCTTCATCGCAACACCGTAAGCTTAAGTAAGAAGTATAAAATCTAACAGTTTTCATTAGTTTGTTTCAGGACTACGCTCAAGCTATGAATAACTCAAAGAACAAATTCAATTATAACAAAGCAAAAGTTAGTTCTATTGTTATGATTAAAGATCTTTCATCAACAAATGAAGCCTTTCTCTTGAATGGTTAGGCTGAAACCTTATTTCACTGAGATTTTGAATTCTTGGTGCACAACTCATCTTCCTTGGCAGCGCGTCCTTTGCACCTACTTCCTATGTGGCGTGTCACCTGCATTCCTCATATTACTCGGCTCTACTTCCTAAGTTGTGTAGAAGACACTTTGCATGTGGACATTTTAGCCGTATGTGTCCACTACTATTTATGTCACACTGTTATAACCCTATATTTTATAAATTATTAAATTAATTTTTGGGATATACAATTTTAATAAATATTTTATTAAAGTGTTATGTTATAATTATTTTGTGAAATCAAATTTGAAGATTTAGTGTTGAATATTATTTTAATATTATTATTTTTATTATTGTGAATTATTGGTGTAGTGTATTTTAATATTGTGTATATATATTTTTTGTGGGTGAGAATAATTGAGTTTTAATTATTATTTTAGTTAATTATTTATTGAATTAAATTGTGAGATTTATTAGTGTTAATTATTATTTAATTACTTTATGATATTATTATTTATGTATATGCACTTGGTGGGGGTTATTTAAAATATATTATTATATATGTACTATTTGTACTTAAAAGAGGGTTAAAATATTATTTTGTCCTTTTCTCCTTTAGTAAAAAAATTAAAAAAGTATTTTTATATACTATTTTTTCTTTTCTCACTTAAAAAAAATTAAAACAAAAAAGGTGCCCCCCCCCACCCCAATTTTCTTCTCTTCTTCTTCTTCTTGTTTTGTTTGTTTGTTTGTTTCTCTCTTTCTTTTCTTTTTTTTTTCTTCATTTCTCAGTAACCTAATAACCACTGCCAACCACCGCCTCAAGGCACGAGGTTTATCTCTTTTGGAAACTCGTTCTTTGGAGTTCTCAAATCTTCGAACCGTTTCGAGTTTCGACTCCAATAACTATTCCATTTTTATATATTTCTATTTTTAATATTTTGAGTTTTTCTTAGTTTAAGCCTTTATTTGATTTTATTAACTATTATTGTCTTGAGATTAATTGTTGTAAAGATTGTGAGGAAGCTAAATGTGATTTTTATTTATTTTTCTAAAAATTTTGAATTTCCGGGCTCGTGGTTACTATTCATATAGTGTTCCGAGCTCAGGAAAATTATATTTTTAATAAATTCTATGGACTATTTTAAGCATATTTTGTGAAGAAATTTTATTGAAATCATATTCCAATTATTTATTATGAATTTTTAAATGTTTATGTAAAAGTAAATTTTGTATTTTAATTGAAATTATAGTTAATTATTATGTTTTGAACGGTTTTTGAATAATAAAAATTATTAAATTAATTTTTGTGAATTATTTACTATTTTTAGCTAATTAATAATAATTTCCAGAAATATATTCAAATAATAGTTTTATTTATTATTTTTATGATTAAATGAAATTTTATCTATTTTATTATATATTTGAGCATATTAAATAATTATTGATAATTAATAGGTTTTGGATAGTTTTTGAGTGATAATTGGCATTAAAATAATTTTTATAAATTAATTACTATTTTTAGCTAATTAATGGTAATTTTGAAAATATATTTGAATAATAATTTTAATTATTATTTTTAAGGTTAAATAAGTTTTTAGGTATTTTTATTATATAATTGAGCAATTTAAATAATTAAGTAATTTATGCTATTTAATTTTGAATATTTGAAAAAAAAATGGATTTTTATTAATAATATTTAATTATATTGGGATTTTATTAATTATTTTGAAAAATAAATATCTTTAATGTTTTTATTATTTAAATAAGTTGAATTGTGGTATTTCATTGATTTTATGGATTTTAATGATTTTTAATATTTATTATTTTATGGTTGATCTTAGTGTATATTGGTTCTTAATTAGGTGTGAATAGTATTTCAGGGATCCAACCCGAGATGTGGTGTTGTGGAATTATTTGAAGTGTATTTGCATGTAGGATCAGCTCTACTTTTAGTAGAGAGACATCCATTTTACAGAGGAGATTTTGTCGAATTTTTGATAGATTTCTTATAAAATGTGACAACTGGTTTGAGTCTAGTTTTAAAATTTTACCTGAGCCATATCTAGATCGAGTCATTCTTAGAATTCTAGAATTATTATATTAGGAATTTATTTCTAATAAGTATTATTATTATTGTTATTTTCTTTAATTGCGCCGAAACCGAGGCTTTCAGGACCAGACCAGTCAAGTCCCTCTCATAAAGCGCACAGTTGTAAGTTATTATCTTATATATGCATTGCATGTAGAATATATATTTGTGAGCATCTATATTTTTATAATGTATTTAAATATGATTTATTTTATTAAATGATTATATATATCTTTGGTATATATTTGATATATATTTGGTATATGTTTGATATATATTTGATATATCTTTGGTATATATTCGGTAAATGCTTGGTATATAATTGATATATTTCTTTAAAAATGGATGTCATCATGTTTAAATTATACATTTTATTATTTTTAATAATTATAAAATTTATTTGAAGGATTGTAGTAGAATATGTTATCTAGTGGGCTACACTAAGACTGTGTACGTACCAGTGCATTAGATTTTTAGGATTTGATATTATGAAATTATTGATGTGAGACTTAATTAATTGATTTTTGAGGTTTGCTGTGAGTGAGTGGTGTGATTGCGGGAGCTTTATTGACCTAGTGTTTTAAGGCCAATCACACCGACAATAAGACTGTGGGAGCTCGATTAACTTAGTGTCTTGGGGCTAATTTACTATCCAAAAATTGAAAAAAGAAATATTTTGGAATTAAGTGAGCCTGTTGGCCAGTGAGGTTTAGTGATTGAGGTTGCGAATATTTTAGGATTCTACTCCAATCCTTCACTCAAAATTTCTTCTGCATTTACTATTATGTAAAAGTGGATTTCAGCATCTGTATGAACCCCATATATATAGGATCTAAGGGATAGTGAAGCGGGAATAGTGATGATGCAGATGCAAGGCATAATGCCGGTCTCACGCTCCTAGTCGTAAACTAGACACGGAGGTTACCGGTCCAATATGCAGCAATTAGCAATAAACAGCAAAACAGTAATTAAAATACAGAATTTCTGATGTGCAAGATCCTAATATCTTAGACGAGCACAGAGCATACTTAATTAATACAAAAAGATAAGAAAGCTTTAAAGAAGAAATGAAATGCAGAAAATAAATAAATCTTTAAAGTAAATGAAATGCAGAAAATAAATAAATCTTTAATACATAATTAAATATAAGAAAGTAATCTTACAGGTAAAGAATATTAAGAAAGTAATCTTACAGGTAAAGAATATTTTCTTTTCTTTATTTAGATCCAAGTAAGGGAAGGTTACAGAAGTTCTTTAATCCTTAGCCAAGGAGTTATAGGGAAAAAGGGAAATTACAGAGAAATTTTATCAATCTTGGTGAAGTGATAAAATAATTTTTAATCTACTTTATATAGAGAGCTAAGGAGAGTCTAAGTATTTTTTCTACTGATTTTTCCGCCTCCTCCAAAGGTTGGAGAAGGTTTCTATATATAGAGCTTGAGAGGGGATGCTGTAGAGGCATGAGATTCCTTAGGAAGGAGCAGCCCATGTGAGAGGGACCAGGGATGTTTCTGATGCGCCGTCCTTGAGGGAGGAATAGTTTGCCTCAGACTTTGTGTTTTTACTTTAGTGGCGAGATACTCAAAGATCTTGAAAAGAGAAACCGGGACCCTACCCATGTGGTCTGACAAAGTGAAGGGGGATGGCAACTGAGGCAGGGGGACAGTATTTAACATAGAAGTCAAATTTCCCTGAGTGCTGTCCGAGAGTGTCCCAAATTTGGTGACCTGGAAAATAGAGAATATTAGGAATACTTTTTTTTTTTAAATACCCTAAATTTTACATGGGTCGTCCATAAGGATTTTCAACCCATTGGGTTCACTAAATAAAATATTTACAAGGGATTGCAGAAACAAGAACTTTACAAGACTTTATAAGCCTGTGGGCTTAATAGGGCTAAAAATACCATAACAATCATCTTCGTTGTCATTACCCAAATCGATGAAGGGCTCAGATTCTTCAGAATGGCTGGAGTTTGCAGAAGAAGTAGTTCGAGTCTGGACTAACTGTTGCATAATTTTGAAATATTCTTCTTCTGTTTGGGCGGCTGCAAGAAGGGCACTGGCATGGGATTTCTGAGCAAGGAAGTTGGTCTGGGAGGGAGGACTTCCAATGAAACCATGCTTTTGAAGCCATTCAGAGATTGCTGTTTTAGAAATCTTTTCTGGAATTCTGTAGGAATTCCACCACTTTACTTTAAATTTTCTTTGTAGAACTATAATGTCATTATTTGATGAGTAGTCGAGATACCATTGAGATACCCATGGTACGAAGAACTTGGAACAATAAAGGCATAAGGAAGGGAATTTTTTCTCAGGAGAGGAGGGTTTGTAATGGGATTCAAAAAGGTCAAACCCATTACGAATATCAGAAGGAAGGATGTCAGGGATAGGACTATAGTTATTCCACCACCTGGTGAACCATGCAGGAAACTTGGAAAGATTAGCATGATCACTTAAGAAAAACAACCAAGAGTGGGTGGCATAATGATTTTGGATAAGGAAGGTGTTGAACCATGCTTGTTCATAGTCCCAATAAGAGAAGGTTGGGCAAAAGTAGATCTTGGTTTGGAAATTTACAGGGAAAGATTTTGGCTTAGAAAGATCTTGACCCCAATCTTTAGGATGAAGGACTTTAAGAATTTTGCAAGTAGAGTAAGAAGGGTCGTGGGATCCTTTATGGTAGAAGTGTTTGAATTCTGCTGAACTAGTAAATTCCAAAATAGTTTGAAAATACTCGTGGGGTTTTGAAAGATCCCAAGGTTTAAAAAACTAATTATTTGGAAAGTGGTTTTGCATTGCTATAAAAGGATTTTTATTATAAAACCCATCTTCAATTGTTAAGATATTTTGAAAAGTAGTTTTTGTGAGAAATTCGGAAGACTTTATTTTAGATTGTGATAAAGGCTGCACAACTCCAGAGCCTCCTAGAATTTTAAATTTCTTGAAACCGTAAAAGGCTGCACAACTCCATGGTGATCGAGATCTAAAGATTAATCCTTTAGATTGGAGATCTTGGATTTCTCTTCTACAATGTTGTTCTAATTCAGCATTCATCTGGACAGCTCTAGCTTTAGTAGGGATATTTCTTTCATCAAATCCTAGCTCATAGGGGAGGTCAACTATATGCTTTTTTCGATTCCAAAAGGCGTTTGGCAAATCGGAGCAGACTTCTTTAATAAAACGGTTTTGAAGATCAAGAATACACTTTTTTACAGAATCATTTTGCAATTGATGTTCAATTTTGTTAAAATGAACTTTTTGCTTTAAATCGAATAAATCTATTTCTTTGCTTTTAACCAAGAAATTTATATGATTTTTGTAAATAGAATGGGCTTGAACAAAGTTGAGCTGGCGAGTTTTTGGTTTAGCCAAAAAGGGAAAAGAAATGAAAATATCTTTATCTTTAAAATCTATAGAGTGATGAGTTACTATGTAGGGAGTTATCAGATTAATAAATGGTGTCCCTAAGATTACTGAATAACTAATATCAAAGACAAGAAGGAAAGAAGTTTTAATGGAAAATCCGTTGTTTAAAATACTGACGTCAGTTTTGCCATCAATATGCATTTTTGAATTGTTAGCAGAAGAGAGTGTTTCACGGGTTTTTTCTTGAAAATGATGAGGGACAATAAAGGTCTTTATGCAACTTAAATCAGCGCCTGTGTCAAATAGAGCGACAGTATCATACTGAAATTCTTTATCAAAGATAAGGGAAACTTTAATAATGTATTTTCGAGAAGTAATTTGACTTAAAGTATAGAGGAAATCATGAGGGATTTTATCTATACTAGCTAAGGACTGAGCTTCTAATCCTAAGTTTGTTATGTCATCACTTTCACTAGATTCTTCAGCAAGTTTGGTGACAAGAAACTGGATTAGTTCAGAGTCTTTTTGTTGCCTTTCTTTAATATTCTTTAGTTCAGTTTTAATGGTTTTTATTTCAGCCTGGAGTTCCTGGACATTTCCTATGGGTTTCTTACCATGCTTATTCCTATTCAGGATGGCTGTAAGATCATACATATTGATACTTATGGAAGGCAACTGAGTCTTAGGGGGCTCAGGTTCCTTTTCTAAGGATTGCCTAAGTTGGTCTAGATATCTTTTTTGGACATCAAGATCATTGATGTGTTGTATAGCATCCAGAATGAGGTTTTGTTCTTTAGTAAGCATGTTCAAATATTTTTATCAGAACTAGAATCTGAACCTAGAAAAGAAGAAGAAGTTGTAGCTAGTTCATCTATCTGTGGGATTCCTAGAGAGGAGGATTCAGACTCAAACTCGGATGTGTGCAAAAGCAATGCAGAAAGTTATGCTAGAGTGTCTTCTCCAAGGTCAAGTTCCTGAAGTTTCTTAGAGACCTTACAATATTTAGAAATATGTCCCTTTTTGCCACATCTATAGCAGGTGATATCTTTCGGATTTCTTTTCTTGGGTTTGGAATCTTTATCGTTCTTAGGGAAGGAAATTTCGATAAGGTTTTTTTGTAGTAGGGTTCATCAGAAGTCTTTTTTCTATGGAACGTTCTTGGTTTAGGGAAATTTATTGGGGGAAGAGTACTTGGATTTGGACTTTTTACTACAATTTCCTTTGCAGGCTTTATCTTGACTATAACCATAGTCGAATTGTTTACAGAAAGATCCCAATTCTTTTTTGGATTTCTTTAATTCCCACTTTAGATGTTTTTGGAGTTTCAAATCCTGACAGATCTTAAGGCCTTCCTTTTGGGTAGTACTGATCAATTCTCCGTAGGTGAGCTGGTCATAAGGAATGATATGGGATCCAAAGGATTGTCTAATGGTGTTTCTGACACGTTTCTCCTAAAAGGGTAGGAAGTCCTGCTAAAAATTTTTCCTTCCAGAAAGGCTGGTTGGAGTCTTCTCTGATCATGACTCTGGTTAGGAAAGTTGATTTATACCATTGAAAATCGCTGAGGTTTTTACATTTTAGATTGGATAGGAGGTCAGCATTTTATCTTTAAGATGGGAAGAATCTCCTATGAAATGGAGTGCTATAGTGAGAATAAGAGTAGATACTGAATCTTGGGTAGTGTTTCCTGAGGAATCAAGAATAGGAAGACCGTCCTCATCTCTTTTGACAGCATACAAGATATCTGTTTACTGTTGGATAGTAAGATGATAATCCCACCATCCTTTTAATTGTCCGGAGAAACCTGCTATAACAAGTTCAGCTACAGACCTATCAGAGGTGTCTGTTTGGGTTTTATAAGCATTAGAGGCCATAGTCATTTGCTGAAGGGTATTCAAAATTTGAAATTCTGACATGCCATCAATGTTCCACTCGTAAACAGAACTAGCATTGAACTTGGGGCTGAATAAGGATACTAGGTTGGTCACCTATGTCTAAATCTAGATAAGAAGCTCTAGTGTATCCTGAGCGGAAGGGTTGGTTATTCTGCCAATGAAGTTTAGCAATTCTAGGGAGACTGTTCTTCTTCATCAGTAGTTGATTCTAAGATTTTATCTAAGACACTAACATTTTGATTGACGGTCTGGCTATCATTTTGAGGAGTGTCAGGTACTATAGGAGTGGAGGAAGAAGGAGTCATTCGGCTAAGCTAGCTTCTAACAGCTTCGAGGAACTCGGATTTGTTAGATCTAATTTCCTGTTGGGCAGTTTGGGAGACTTGGAAAGGTTTGAACATAGGGTTCTTTATCTTTTTATTTGTAGAAGCTGATGGTTCTATAGTGTCGTAGGGATGTTTTTCTATCCTAGAGAGTTGTTTACCTATACTGTGAAGATGAGCTTTGGTAAAGTTGTTCTGGGAAACTATATTCTTTAAGTTCTGGGTGTCATTATCTTGAGGTTTTTTGTAAGGGGCAGCATCAATAGTTTCTTTCGCCTACAGGGATCTTGATCATCCTAAGGGGTGGATGTTCTGATTCTATAGATTGTCCATTGGCTAATTCCTAATTTTTCTTTCAAATAGTAATAGGGTTTATTTCTTTAAAAGGATATGAAATATCATTTTCTGAAGCATAAATTTCAAACCAGTCAAAGAAAAATAAATTTACTTTATTATCCTGTAAGAAATCATAAAACTTTATTTGAATATCTTGTCTTGTATTCAAAAAATTCTTAAAAAACCAAGTTCTTTTTTCTAAGTTATGAGATGCATAAAAATCTTTATGCAAAGATGCTTTATCAGGTGTAAAATTCTTTATCAATAACGCTTAGATCATGGGCTATATTTTCTGTAAGAGCAGAGGCTGTTGGTGAGGCAGGAGGTGAGGGAGACTTTATTTCTTGTTGTGGTTCTTTATATAAGGGTTGTGCTATGTTGTTGCTAAGGTTAATATTTCTGAGAGCTATATTTGGTAGGTCAGACGTAGAGAATCTGGCTGGAATGTAAGGAGGAACCATAACTGGAGGTATATTCGGATGTAGTTCCGCTTGATCTGGATAGGGAAGAATAATGGGTCTTTGTGGTTCTTGTCTCTGTGAATCTTTATAGGGAAGGTTAATGATAGAAGGGATTTGGGATATTTATATATAATTAATAATATATATATATATATATATATATATATATATATATATATATATATATAATATATATATATATATATATATATTATTATTATTATTATTATTATTATTATTATTATTATTATTATTATTATTATTATTATTATGTTGAATCTTGATTGCTTATAACCTTAGGTTGCATGTATATATATTATAATAATTCACTCAGTGAGGTCTGACTCCCCTCAATATTTTTTTCAGAATTTTCTACTTTGGACCTTCTTATTAGACTTATTCACTGGAATCTTTCCTCCTCGACTGACTTATGTAAATATTGAACCGTTATTTTTCTTTTATTTTAGTAAACACTACAGTAGTAGTACTTCTTGTTTTAGTATTTGTATTGTATTGTATTAGACCGTGTTCTTTATATTTGAATCATGTATGAAGATTTTTTTAGTATGTTATGAAATAAAGTTTTCATTATGGTGTATTTATGTATTATTATTGCATGTTTTTTTTCATTTTAAGGCTTGCTACGAGTTTCGGATTTGAAATAATTTTCGTTCCTTAGCGCCGATCATGCCTCCCCGGTTTGGGTTATGAGAAAGTTAATATCAAAGGCTAGGTTTAGTATTGTGGACCTAGGTTAGTAGAGTTGAGTTTTCTTTAAAACTACTGCAGTAAAATTTAGGTTCGACTATGTCTTTAATAAGTATTCCTAATTTTAGTTTTTCACGTAACCATTAGGATGTCTGTTTATCGTCTATTTATATTTGAATTGTATGTTTTGCTTTTGTTCGTTCAAGTTTATGGTGAGCGTGAGTTGCTCCATCAATCGATTAAGACCGATGACAAAGAGTCTTTTAAGGATAAGGTTATACTCTATGAGCAACCAACTAGACATAGGGGTAGAGGTGAATCTAGAGGGCCAGATGGTCACCATTGATAGCGGGAACAATAGAATGAGGAGCTCGTGGCTCAAGGTTTTCGATAATGCTGCTTATGCACCAGGAGTTCTGTAGTACAGTGATGATGCCTCCAGCCGTACTACAGATGCAACCTCTATTTCAGCAGAAAGCTCAGGATGTGTTAGTTCCACATATATTCCATGTTTTGAATCTCGTTGATTTCCATGTCTTTTCAAGTGAGGTGAACATAAACTACTTTTAACATGGAGACAATATATATTGATAAGTAGACCTTTCAAGTTGAAGTTGTAATTCTAGTTTCAACCCTTACTGCACCTATCTAGTATAGGGGTAAGTTAAAAGGAACTGTAACTCAAATGCTAAAGTAGTTATTATAAGAGGTACGAGCAGCCTTTGAATTCAAACTTGCAGCATTTGTGGCTGTGATAGCCAGGGTCAATGAGGGCTTGATAGCACTTAACTAAGCATGATAATTGTTTTGAATATGCTTTGATGAAGGAATTAGAAGATGTTTAATGCGAACATAACACTTTTATACTCTTAATGGTGAAGTTATTAGTTTTGATTGCAATATAAGATTGGTACATGTAATTAAATTAGTTTTATGTGACTACTGTGACATGTTTTGGAGTTTAAAAGAGTGATTTTTAAGATACTTTCCATCCACCTTCAAGGAGGGATAATTATATATGGCGGTTATTGCACAGAGTAAGAGAAGAGCAGTTAGTTAAGAAGAATACCCATGAACTCTTCAATCCATCGCATTATGTTGTAAACATGATATTGTATAAGAGGAGACTAGTAGAACTGTATGTTACAGGATTAAGTTCAATATATTACCATCCGAGTTGAGGATTGAAATTTAAAGAGTTATTCGCGGATTCATTCCTTTTGGGTGTAATTAATTTTGATATGATTTTGAGAGTGGATTTTACTATGATCCTTATAATGGATGGGTTGTCTCAGCACTATGCCACTATTGGTTGTCGGAGTAAAAAGGTGATTTTTAGAATTTTGAATGATGAAGAGTTTAAGTTTATGGGTGATAAGAGCTCTGAACCTCAGAATCTTATCTCCGCTATCATGGCTAGGAAGATGCTAAGAAAAGGTTATCAAGGATACTTGGCACTAGGTCAGGGATACTTCAATGGAGAAGATGTCTCTCTCACAGATGTTCCAGTAGCCTGTGAGTTTCCTGATGAGTTCTCAGGTTTACCACCTCACAGATAGATTGAATTCTGTTTATATGTGGTTCCTGATATAGCTTCTATTTCGATGCCATCTTATAGAATGGCCTCCTACAGAGTTAAAGGAGCAGTTACAAAAGTTGTTAGACAAGGGTTTTATCAGACCCAGCACTTCTTCTTGGGGTGCACTAATTCTTTTTGTGAAGAAGAAGGATGGTACACACCAAATTATGTATCGATTACAGAGAGTTGAATAAGGTGACAGTAAAGAACAAATATCCTTTTTCGAGGATAGATGATTTGTTTGATTAACTTCAGGGTGCACAATTTTTTTCCAATATTGACTTGAGGTCAGGCTATCATCAATTACGGATTAGTAAAGCTGATGTTCCTAAAATGGCATTCCACACTCGATATGGTCTCTATGAGTTTCTAGTGATGTCCTTTGGGTTAACTAATACACCAAATGCTTTCTTGGATTTAATGAATAGGGTGTTCAGATTGTTTGTGGTAGTCTTCATTGATAATATACTAATGTATTCAAAGAGTAATGGAGGAACATGTATATCAATTGAGGACAGTACTACAGGACACTGAGAGAACATCAAGCTTTATGCTAAATTCTCGAAGTGTGATTTTTTGGACTAAGAGTGTAGCATTTCTTGGTCATGTGGTGACTAAAGATGGTATCCAGGTTGATCCACAGAAGATTGAAGTAGTATTTGAGTGGCCCAGACCAACGATAGTCATTGGAGATTCAGAGTTTTCTGAGTTTGGCTGGGTATTATAGGAGATTCATTCAAGATTTCTCAAGAATTGTAGCACCTATGACCCCGCCTAACTCAGAAAAATATGAAGTTTGAGTGGTCAAATGCTTATGAAAAAAATTTTTTAGATATTAAAGGAAAAGTTGACCATAGCTCCAGTACTGACTTTGTCAAATGTAGAAGATAAGTTCATTGTGTATTGTGATACCTTCAAAGTCGGCCTAGGTTGTGTGTTGATGCAGAATGGTAGAGTGATAGCTTATGCTTCAAGGCAGTTGAAGAAGTATGAATAGAATTATCCTACTCACTACCTAGAGATGGCAGTAGTAATCTTTGCTCTCTAGATTTGGAGACATTATTATATAGAGTGACTCATTAGATTTTCAGTGATCACAAGAACTTAAAGTACATTTTTCAACAAAGTGATCTGAACTTGAGATAAAGGAGATGGTTAGAACTCTTGAAGGATTATGACTGTGATATTCTTTATCATCTAGGCAAGGCTAATATGGTAGCAAATGTCTTGAGTATAACATCCTCAAGTAGTCTTTCTCACATTAGTGTGGAGAGGAGACCTCTGATTCAAGAGTTACATGAGATAAGTTGTTCAAAAGTTTGATGATAAAGATAAGCAGATCAAGAGGATTGTTAGCTCAGTTCAGAGTCAGATTAGTACTAAGGATAAAATTAAGGCAACTCAAAGCTGAGATCTTATTTTGGTTGAACTTAAGGAGAATGTGCAAGCAGAAAAGTTCACTGATTTTACACTTGATGATAAAGGTGTTTTGTGGATCAGTGTTAGATTATGCATTCCTGATGTGGATAATTTAAGAAAAGAGATCCTAGAAGAAGTGCATTCTATAACTTACAGTGTACATCCAGGTGTTACTAAGATGTACTACAGTATTAAAGATCTATACTGGTGGGATGGTAAAGAAGGATGTAGTTGATTTTGTTATTAAGTGCTTGACTTGTCAGTAGGTGAAAGTTGAATATCAAAAGCCTTTTGAGAAGCTTTAACCCTCTTCCTATTCCTGAATGGAAATGAGAGAGAATTGCTATAAATTTTATGACAGGGTTACCTCATTTAAAGGATGGATACAATTTCATTTAGGTGATTGTGGACATATTAACCAAATCAGCTCACTTCATACTAGTTAAAGGCTATTTTTTCTATAGTCAAGTTAGCCATGTTATATGTTAAGCATATTGTGTGCCTACATGGAGTACCTATGTCTATTTTATCTGATAGAGGTTTTGTGTTCAACTTTCAATTTTGGCAAAAGTTGAAAGAAGTTATGGGCACTAGACTTGACTTCAGTACCACTTTTTACCCTCAAACAGATGGTCAATTTGAGAGGATGATCTAGACACTTAAGGATATATTGAGAATATGTGTAATGGATCTTAGAGGTAGTTGGGATGATCATTTACCATTAGTAGAGTTTGTTTACAATAGCAGCTACCATAGCAATATTGAAATGGCACCTTATGAAGCTTTGTATGGAAGGAAGTGTAGATCCCTTTTATGTTGGGATAAGATTGGAGAAAGAGAGTCAACTGGACCTAAGATTATCAAAGATGCAGCTATGAAGGTTGTTGTGTTCAAAAGAAGATTAGAAACCGCAGCTAGCAAACAAAGAGCTATACGGATCCGAATCATAATAATATGGAGTTTCATATTGGGGATTACATATTTCTGAAGGTGTCACAAATAAAGGGTGTGATGAGATTTGGCAAGAAGGGAAAATTAGCACCAAGTTATATTGGACCGTTTGAGATTTTGGAAAGAGTTGGCATCATTGCATATCGATTGGCTTTGCCTCCAAATTTATCACAAGTGCATCCAGTGTTCCATATCTCGATATTGAGGAAGTATATTTTAGACCCTTCACATATGTTATAGCCCTAGAGTGTGGAAGTGAATGAAGATCTGATGTATGAGGAAGAACCAATAGTGATTGTGGATTCTCAAGTTTTTCAGCTACGTTCGAAATGGATCCCGATGGTCAAAGTCTTATAGAGGAGCAACAACTTGAAAGAGTACATGTGGGAGATAGAAGCTGAATGCGAACAGCATATCCCTATCTTTTTCCTCCATGATTTATTGTATTCCTTTCTTTTATTCTGCAAATTCAAGGACAAATTTGTGTAAAGGGGGAAGACTGTCACGACCCAAAATAGGGGCCATGACCGGCGCTAGGGAACGGGAATTCTTTCGAATCCGGAACCCGTAGCAAGCCTAAAAATAAAATAAACATGCAATAGTAATAATAACAATATTATATGCAGCAGAAATAAAAATTATAAATATCATAAATATCACAATATTATTTTCACCAACTGGATTTAAGTTAAATCTCATCTCATATATATATATCAAATCTTTCAATACAAATCCAGTTTCAATATAATACATCTCTTTAAATAAAATACATAATGTCTCATAATTAATTTACAACTACTGCAGTGTCTAGATTATATAAAAATAAGACTCAAGTAAGTAATTACATAAAGAAGTCGGGGCGGAAGAAATCCGGCGTACAGGCTTGCTACTGAGGTCTGAAGATGTTGACTCTCCTGAAAAATAGTCAACGGAGGGGAGTCAGACCTCACTGAGTGAATTACTATAATATATATACATGCATACTAAATGACAATGCATACAGTCAATAATACATATCTAATATGTATATATACAGGCAAATTCACACAGATGCAGTAAAAATTATTTTTATATATTTTATTAAAAATCACAGTTTATGAAGGATCACATAGAACCCTAAGATATCGCAACCTCGGAAATAGTGTTAGACAACACTCTAGCCATACAAGCTCATTTATTCCAAAATATATCCGCTTAATCCATTTGGATAGTAGACTGGCCCCGAGACACTAAGTCAACCGAGCTCCAACAGTCTGACTGCCAGTGTGATTGGCCCCGAGACACTTGGTCAACCGAGCTCCAGCAATCATACCCAAATCACATCTCACACATCAAATGATCATATTCAATCAATATCCACAAATGGTTAGTAATATAGCCTATCTGCTATAAGCGTACCGGTACGTACTCGGTCCTAGTGCTGCCCACTAGGTAGCACGTTCTATTGATATCCTTCATTAATAAATATAAAACATTCATTCACAAATAAATGATGCATGAATTTAAATAAAATAACAATATAAACCACATATATATACTGAAAATATACCAAAAGTAAACCAGGTATATTTCGAGTATATATACGTCAAATCAATCCAATCAAATTATAAATTAAGCTAGAAATATATTTAAAAACATTTTAAATATAGTTTATTAACAAAACATGTATATAATTTAATATATACCAAAAATATACTTAAATACAAATCACATTATTTATGCACTTTAATCAAAATAAAACATATATTTCTAAAATCATGCATCCTAAGGCATATATATATAGTATAGTAACTCACCCTAGTGCGCTCCACGAGACGGGTCCGACGGGCCTGGTCCACTAGCCCTCGGTCTCGGCGCAACTAAACAAACAATAAATAACTAACATTAGAATAAACCTAACAGAAATCCTAGAATTCAATCTAGAGTATTAAAAACAGAATCGATATCAGGGTTCGACCGGATATCACGTTTTACGAGAATTCTACCGAAAATCCGGCAGAACCTCCCCTGTAAAACGGACATCTCTCTACTCAAAAGAGTAGAGCCGACCCTGCAAGGAAATACACTTCAAAAAACTACACAGAGCACAATCAAAATCCCACGGTCGGACTCCAAACTACAGTCCACCGACCGGGGTCCACAAACACATAACAATTCTGAAAATACCAAAAATACCCTTAAATCACAGAAATACATTTTATAGGTAGAAATTACATAATTAACCTTAAAACACTATAAAAATCGATAAAAACTCATTTTATTAGAAAAATCGTATATTATATATATAATTGAAAATAATTCACGAAAAATAGTTTTAATTAGTTAAAAATACCAAATAATTTTTAGAAATCATTTTTATACCTTAAATAACTATTAAAACCAATTAAATTACATTTTTAGCCAATTTTGTGTAAAATTACCAAAATACCCCTATACATATAAATATACTGAAATTACCTCAAAAATTCACCAAAAATTATACAATTATCCAAAATTAATTTTCTCAACATATTTATCAATAATATCAATAATTAAACTCGATTAACCAATTAATTTCAAATAAAAACATAATTAACCCTAATTTCCCAAATTACATAAACTTCAATAATTCAAAATAAATACATAGAAATTCATAAAAATTCCAAATAAATTCCTATAATTCATTTCAACACCTAATTTAACCATAAAACACAATTTCATAATTTAAATAATTAATTTCCAAAAATTAGAAAATAATATTAAAATATTCAAAAATACCCAAAAATCCAAAAAATCTCCAAAAATTCCACAAAAATTCATACATGTAGATTAAGCTACTAGAATCAACATTTTTGAAGGGATTTTTCATGAATCAATCAATTCAAAGCTCAAAAAAATCAAAAACCCTAATGTGACCGAATTGGAAAATTCGAAACCTAAGCAATTCTAGACCATTTAAGCTCAAACCAAAGCTAGAATCACACTCACCGGAGCTCAAGGAGAAGAAAGAGATCGGCAGTGTCGAAAATGGTGGCCGGAATCGTTGTGATCGACGGTGAAGAGAAGTTCGGCTTCTCCGGCCAAAAATGGCTTCCAGGCGCCGGAAATGGCTGCTGCAAGCGGCGAGGAAGGCTGGGGAAGGAGGTGGCACACCGGACGGCACACCAACGGTGAGAAATCGATAGTTACAGGCGTCGGACGGCGAGGAAACGATCGGGAGGGAGAAGAGAGAAATCGGGGGCAATATGGTAATTTTCCAAAAAACTTGATTTTTGACATATTATATGTATATATATATACTTTATACTATATATTAAAATAATATTAAATTACACACATTAAATATACACCACACACTTATAATTTAATATTTGAATAATTTATACTAAATAAAAATAATTAAATAACAATAAAACTAATAAATAAATTAATAAAATATTAGGGTAATATTATTTAAACCCTAATTAAATAAATACATACACACATAGGCTTTATTTAGTATTTTAAAATACGTATGAGTTCATGCAAGTCCGAAAATGTATTTAAAATAATTAATAATAAATTATTTACGTGAAAATTTCCCCGAAATGCAAATCCCGGGAAAATTTTACGTAAAGCACTGTAAATAATACACAATAATTAAAAATAGGTTTTAAATACATATCAACTCATGAAAATATCGTAATATATACAAAAATTATTAACACTTGCATATCCGGTACAGTGTAAAAAATATTTAAAAACACAAGATATTACAAAGACTGTTATAAACCTAATATTTTATAAATTATTAAATTAATTTTTAGAATATGCAGTATTAATAAATATTTTATTAAAGTGTTATATTATGATTATTTTGTGAAATTAAATTTGAAGATTTACTGTTGAATATTATTTTAATATTATTATTTTTCTTATTGTGAATTATTGGTGTAGTGTATTTTAATATTGTGTATATATATATTTTGTGGGTGAGAATAATTGAGTTTTAATTATTATTTTAGTTATATATTTATTAAATTAAATTGTGAAATTTATTAGTGTTGATTATTGTTTAATTATTTTATAATATTATTATTTATGTATATGTACTTGGTGGGGGATATTTTATTTAAAATATATTATTATATAGGTACTATTTGTACTTTAAAAAAAAGGGGTTAAAATATTATTGTCAGTTTCTCCTTTAGTAAAAAAATTAAGAAATTATTTTTATATACTATTTTATCTTTTTTCACTTAAAAAAAAAATTAAAACAAAAAAGTGCACCTGACACCCTCCTCTTTTCTTTTCTTTTTCTTATTTTTTTTCTTTCTTTTTTTTCTTTTCTTTTTTTTCTACCTGACAACCATCGCCAACCATCACCTCAAGGTGCGAGATTGGTCTCTTTTGGAAGCTCGTCCTCCAGACTTCTCAAATCTTCCAACTGTTTTAAGTTTCGACTCCGGTAACGATTCTGTTTTTATATATTTCTATTTTTAATATTTTGAGTTTTTATTAATTTAAGCCTTTATTTGATTTTATTAGCTGTTGTTGCTTTGAAATTAATTGTTGTAAAGGTTGTGAGGAAACTAAATGTGCTTTTTTATTTATTTTTCTAAAAATTTTGAATTTTCGGACCGGTGGTTACTGTTCATATACTGTTTCAAGCCCAGAAAAATTATATATTTAATAAATTTTATGGACTATTTTAAGCATATTTCATGAAGAAAATTTATTGAAATCATATTCCGAGTATTTATTATGAATTTTTGAATGTTTATGTAAAAATTGAATTTTTAGAAAAATTAGTATAAATTAGTAAATTTTGTATTTTAATTTAAATTATTGTTAATTATTATGTTCTGGATAGTTTTTGAATAATAAAAATTATTAAATTAATTTTTGTGAATTATTTACTATTTTTAGCTAATTAATAATAATTTCTGGAAATATATTCAAATAATAGTTTTATTTATTATTTTTATGATTAAATGAAACTTTAGCTATTTTGTTATATATTTGAGCAATTTAAATAATTATTGATAATTAATAGGTTTTTGATTGATAATTGGCATTAAAATAATTTTTATAAATTAATTCCTATTTTTAGCTAATTAATGGTAATTTTTGAAAATATATTTGAATAATAATTTTAATTATTATTGTAAAGCTTAAATAAGTTTTTAGGTATTTTTATTATATAATTGGGAAATTTTGATAATTAATTGTAATTTATGCTATTTAATTTCGAATATTTAGAAAAAAAATGGATTTTTATTAATAATATTTAATTATATTGAAATTTTATTAATTATTTTAAAAAATAAAAATCTTTAATGTTTCTATCATTTAAATAAGTTGAATTGTGGTATTTTATTGATTTTATGGATTTTAGTGATTTTTAATATTTATTATTTTATGGTTGATCTTTGTGTATATTGGTTCTCGGTTGAGGTGTTATTGAATTATTTGAAGTGTGTTTGCGTACAAAATCAACTTTACTTTTAGTAGAGAGACATCCATTTTATAGAAGAGATTCTGCCGAATTTTCAATAAATTTATTATAAAATGTGACAATCAGTCCGAGTCTAATTTTGAAATTTTACCCGAATCATGTCTAGATTGAGTCATTCTTAGAATTATAGAATTATTAAATTAGAAATTTATTTCTAATAAGTATTATTATTATTATTATTATTATTTTTTTTTTTGTTAGTTACGTCGAAACCGAGACCTTCAGGATCAAGCCAATCAGGTTACTCTCGTGAAGCGCACAACTATAAGTTATTATCTTATATATGCATTGCATGTAGAATACATATTTGTGAGCATCCATATTTTTATAATGTATTTAAATATGATTTATTTTATTAAATGATTATATATATATCTTTGGTATATTTTTTGTATATATTCGGTATATTTTTGATATATATTTGATATATCTTTGGTATATATTCGATATATATTTGGTATATAATTGGTATATTTCTTTAAAAATGATGTCATCATGTTTTAATTATGCATTTTATTATTTTTAATAATTATATAATTTATTTGAAGGATTGTAGTAGAATATACTACCTAGTGGGCTGCACTAGGACTGTGTACGTATCAGTGCGTTAGATTTTTAGGATTTGATATTATGAAATTATTAATGTAAGACTTGATTAATTGATTATTGAGGTTTGCTATGAGTAAGTGTTATGATTGCGGGAGCTCTGATGACATAGTGTCTCAAGGCCAATCACATCGACAATGAGATTACGGCAGTTCAGTTGACTTAGTGTCTCGGGGCCAATTTACTATCCAAAAATGGAAAATAAAAATATTTTGGAATTAAGTGAGCCTGCTGGCTAGTGAGGTTTAGTGATCGAGGTTGTGGATATTTTAGAATTCTACTCCGATCTTTCACCCAAAATTTCTTCTGCATTTAACATTGTGTAAAAGTGGATTTCAGCATCTGTATGAACCACATGTGTGTGTGTGTGTGTGTGTGTGTATATATATATATATATATATATATATTATAATAATTCACTCAATGAGGTATGATTTCTCTCAATATTTTTTTCAGGATCTTCTACTTCGTACCTTCTTATTAGACTTATTCACTGGACTCTTTCCTCCCTAGCCGACTTATGTAAATATTGAACCATTGCTTTTCTTATATTTTAGTAAACGTTGCAGTAATAGTACTTCTTGTTTTAGTATCTGTATTGTATTATACCGTGTTTTTATATTTGAATCATGTATGAAGATGTTTTTAGTCTATTATGAAATAAAGTTTTAATTATGATGTATTTTTGTATTATTATTGCATTTTTTTTATTTTAAGGCTTGCTACAGGTTCGGATTTGAAAGAATTCTCGTTCCCTAGCGCCGATCATGACTCCTCAGTTTGGATCATGACACACAACGTCTCACGTAGACCAAGGTGGACAGTTAGTATCTCATCTCATCTCATGTAGTTTGAGATGGACACTTGAGCTTACTCTTATACACTCTTCAAATCATCTTCAATAAAATTAAATAAACTTGAGACTTAGCATTTTGTTTAAATATATATGAGACTTGCATTCCCATAACATACATGCATTGCAATTTCATATGCATAGTATTTTAGTTTATAAATATTGATTAAATAAGATATTTATATTACATAAATATATAAAAGGGTCAATATGGCAATATTATTAATTGTTGGGTTAAAGTGGTAGATTGCCCTTAACATATGTTGCTAGCGATGGAATAAAACCTAATCGCGTTGAAAACAAAACCTAATTCCCAAATCCTTCTTTCCTTCAATTTCAATCAAAATCCCACCTAAAAACACTAAACCCAACTCAAATCAACCTTGATAAACCTTCATTATCTTGTCCTTTGTTGATTGAAGCTAGAATTTTGAGGGTAAGAGAAGTTGAGCAAGCTGAATTCATTATGCATACTTCTCTATTTTACATAAAATAAGTTAAGTAAGAAGCAAATATTCTCTATTTTTTCTTTATTAATTATGCATATGCATGTGATCGTGAAGTTGTGTTCATAGCTAACCCTTAATTTAAAGTTTAGCAAAAGTGATTTGAGTAAGTTGTATGATTTGAGTAGATAATATATATGTATATGACTAGTTTTAAGAGAATTAAATTTATGAGTATTAATTAGACATGAAAAAT
Organism: Mallotus nudiflorus; assembly: GCA_947683625.1. NCBI lineage: Eukaryota > Viridiplantae > Streptophyta > Magnoliopsida > Malpighiales > Euphorbiaceae > Mallotus > Mallotus nudiflorus. Next base: position 527,047 of record CANTUR010000505.1, read on the forward strand.
AAAGATGAAAAGATGTTGGATTGTTGCAGAACTCTCTTTTTTATGTGTATGGCTGATTCGATTTTTCAATAGTTTTAGACCGTTAATTGTGCCATTGTGATCTCATTTTTGGTATGAAGACACTTTCATATGTTAAAATTTCATGACAAAATACATTCATTTGGTTTGGCAATTAAATTGATTTTCAAGGCTGCTGCAGTAACAAAATCTGCAGAGGATGCTTCTGTAATTTGAGTATTTGAGGCCCTTAAACTTTGTATTTTGACCTGATTTTTGGTGTGCATATACTTCAATATGTTGACCATATATCTGAAAATTTTCATGTCAAAATTCAGTCAGTAAGGCAGTCAACCAATTTAAACATATAGGCTGCTGCATTAGGCCGAATTCTATAAATTATGTAAATTACTTGAATTGCATAAGGAAGCATAAGGAAGCATGACATAATCACTTCATAATCATTCTTGTAGTTAGGTTTTGTTTGTTGTTTTAAAGTTATGATGTTTGGTATTAAGAGATGGTAGAGTAAGGTGTGATATCTCGGAAAGATTGAGTTGGGGAGGTTCAAGCATATAATGCTCTTCAAGAGTCTTCTTATTTTGGTTTTTTGGATTTAATCATAGAATTTTTCTTTGATAAGGTGAGTAAATTATTAATTAAAAATGCCATGTTCCAACTCTATTTTAAATATATGCACATATGAATATATGTTTTTCTCTAAATTTTGGTTTATTGTTAAAGATGATACGACTTCTATAAATGAATTTTGATCCTATCTTATGAGAGATTTTATGAATGCTATTTTGCTACTAAATAATGAGATCATGAGTTATATTTTGATAAAGAATTCTGAATAGAAATTGTATTTTAATAAAGAAAATGTATTGCTTAATGATAATTGTATACACTCATGTTATGGTTGATATATGAAATCTCTACATGCGTGTACGATATAAACATTTAGGGGGAGCAACATATTGAATGAGTTACCACTTAAATGTATGTGACCACTTAGGGAGAGTAACATATTGGATGGGTTACCACCTAAGTGTGTTTAATGCTCTTTAGGGACTAACATATTGGATGGGTTAGCACTAAAGAGTTTAAAATGTTGATGATATCTCTACATGCATGTATAACGAACATTTAGGGGGAGTAACATATTGAATGAGTTACCACCAAAATGTATATGACCACTTAGGGGGAGTAATATATTGGATAGGTTACCACCTAAGTCTGTTTGAGGCTCTTAGAGGACTAACATATTGGATAGGTTAGCACTAAAGAGCCTAAAATTTTAATTATAACTTGAGTGTGTACTAAAAATCTCTTGAATTTGATAATGAATATTTATATAAATATAATGTTCCTTGAGAAGTATGAGGTTTGCCATGTATGATTTGATCTACTAAATCTCTTGATTTTGATGATGAATATTTATATAAATATGATGTCCGTTGAGAAGTATGAGATTTGCTATTTATGATTTTAATGTTCTAAATCTCTTGATTTTAGTAATGAATGTTTATTTAAATATGATGATTCTTGAGAAGTATATGATTTTCCATTTATTTATTTAATTAAGTTTTGTATTGAAATGGAAATGTTGTAAGTTATTTGAATTTCATATAAATGATATATATTTACATTATTGTTTATAAGAAAAACATTATCTCCATTGTTAATTTTTAATCTACTCATTGAGTATTCATACTCATTCTTTTATTGCTAAATTTTTTTCAGAGAATCTATTTTTAAAAGTGAATCTTTAGCTTGGTTGAATATCATTATGCACTCTTCTATGTTAAAGCTAAGTTTGAGCCAGCAATTTGGTTTTTGGTCTTATTTTTAACTTATAGAATAGTATAGTATGTACAGTTTTATGAATATGGGCATAACCATATATGTGTATATATACACATTTTAGTTGTAAATAGATAAGTATATTGTTTAACTAGTGCATGTGTGCTTAACACACTAGGCCCTTATTAATAGAATGTTGAAAGTTGGTTATTCGTGAGTATGTTCTTCTTGTAATATTGAGAATTTTGAAGTGATTATGATACGGAACCTCCAAGAATAAGCTTGAGAACCCCTTTATGTATTCGAACCCCCGAAGCATTAACTTGAAAACCCCAATAGTCAATTCAGCAACAACCCCTAAGAATGGTTAGAAATCATATTACTTAAATGATCAAAGAATTAGAATAAAGAAAACTCATTTCTAAATTCCAATTTTTAAACACTCCACAAGAAGATGATCAATCTACTTGAATGTTCCTTAAAGCATGTATTCTACACAAGAACACAAAGATAAAAGCAAAACAGCCTTTAGGTTTTAAAACTTCAATTCTGAATAATAAAATTCGTCCAAGGCATATATATATAGCCTTTACAAGGTTTTCCTTAGTGAGTAAGGAAAACTAATAACCCTAATCACAAAAAAAGGAAATTAATCTAATCAGACCTCAAATAGGAATTTTGACATACTTCCTATTTTAAGAATAATTAAACTAACTAAAACTAATGGGCTTTTAAAATAACAAATTCGTCCAGCCCTTATTTAATATAATTAAACCTATTAATAACTTGGACTTGAATTAAGTTGTATTGAACTTGAGCTGCACTTGGCACAAAGCTTTGGTGTCCTTGTAAAATTTCACTAGCTAAGTTCACAAAGCCTTGTAGATGATGGATTAAGGCTTCTTGAAGCTTCTTAGATTGAGACCTTGTTATAGGTCTTTGAGGCATGCTGATTGGACTCAAAACCTCTTGAACTTGATCCTTGCCTTCTTGACCATGCTCATCTTCATCATGTTGAATTCTTTGAACTTGGTGTGTTGGCTGCTCCATAACATTTCCCCTCTCCTCAAAAGGATTCGTCCTCGAATCTAAAGCATCACCTATATCAAAAGGACTCAAATCAGCCACATTGAATGAAGCACTAACATTATACTCACCAGGTAGGTCCACTTTATATGCATTGTCATTAATCCTTTCAAGTATTTGAAAAGGACCATCTCCTCTTGGGTTTAGCTTAGACTTCCTTTGAAGTGGAAACCTTTCTTTACGAAAATGCACCTAAACCCAATCTCCAGGCTGAAAAATCATTGGCTTCCTTCCCTTGTTCACACGTGAAGCTACTTTAGCATTTTGCTTCTCAATCCTCTCCTTAAGTTGCTTATGTAACTTCTTCACCAAATCAGCCTTAGAATTAGCATCAACACTCATAAAATTGTTAGGTGGCAGTGGTAATAAATCAATAGGAGTAAGTGGATTAAATCCATAAACAATCTCAAATGGAGAGCAATTAGTAGTGCTATGAACAGCCCTATTGTAAGCAAACTCCACAAATGGTAAACAATCCTCCCACATCCTAATGTTCTTTCCTATGATTGCCCTAAGCAAAGTAATCAAAGTCCTATTAACTACTTCAGTTTGCCCATCGGTTTGAGGGTGACAAGTAGTTGAAAACAATAGCTTAGTTCCTAACTTTCCCTATAACACAAGCCAAAAATGACTCAAAAACTTAACATCCCTGTCACTAACAATGCTCCTAGGTATGCCATGTAACGCACAACTTCTTTGAAAAACAAATCAGCAATCAACTTAGCATCATCAGTTTTATGACATGGTATAAAATGAGCCATTTTACTAAATCTATCAACCACAACAAAGATACTATCATGACCTTTCCTAGTTCTAGGAAATCCAAGCACAAAATCCATAGACAAATCAGTCCAAGGTTCACTAGGAACGGGTAATGGTGTGTATAACCCATGCGGTTTCAACCTAGACTTAGCCTCTCTACATGTAATGCAATGCTCACAAACTTTATACACATCATGTTTCATACCCGGCCAAAAGAAATGTTCTAATAGCATATCATAGGTCTTATTTACCCCAAAATGCCCCATTAAGCCTCCTCCATGTGCCTCCTTAATTAATAATTCCCTTATAGAACATTTAGGAATGCACAATCTATTTCTTTTAAATAAGAAACCATCAAACAAATAAAAATCATCTGAAACAACCCTATTGTCACAAGATGCATATATATCACCAAAATCATCATCATGTGGATATAACTCCTTTATAAACTCAAAACCTAATAATTTAGCAGTAAGAGAGTTAAGTAAGGTGTACCTTTCTAGATAATGCATCAGCAACCACATTCTCTTTACCTTGCTTGTACTTAATCACATATGGAAATGTTTCTATGAACTCCACCCATTTGGCATGCCTACGGTTCAGCTTATCTTGACCCTTCAAATGCTTTAAACTTTCATGGTCAGTGTGTATCACAAACTCCCTAGGCCACAAATAATGTTGCTATGTTTGCAAAGCTCGAACCAATGCATATAATTCCTTGTCATAAGTTGGATATTTCAAGGTTGCCCCACTTAACTTTTCACTAAAATACATTAGTGATCTTTGATCCTACATCAAAATAGCTCTAATCCCTATGCCACTAGCATCACATTCAATCTCAAAAGTTTTATCAAAGTTAGGTAAAGCAAGTAAAGGTGCATTACACAATTTTGCCTTAAGTTCATTAAATGTACGTTCTTGTGCATCACCCCAAACAAATCCAACATTTTTCTTAACTAATTCATTCAAAGGTGCGGCTATAGTGCTGAAATCTTTAATGAATCTCCTATAGAAACTAGCAAGCCCATGAAAACTTCTCACCTCACTAGCATTTTTAGGTTTTGGCCACTCTTTAATAGCCCTAACCTTCTCTTCATCAACCTCTATGCCTTGACTAGATACAACAAAACCAAGAAAATTAACCTTATTCATGCAAAAACTACACTTTTTAAGGTTTGCATACAACTTTTCTTGTCTAAGTGTTTCTAATACAATTCGCACATGCATAACATGATCATCTAAACACTTAGAGTAAATCAGAATATCATCAAAGTAAATAACAACAAATTTACCTAAGTAATTTCGCAACATATGGTTCATCAATCGTATGAATGTGCTAGGTGCATTAGTAAGACCAAAGGGCATAACAAGCCACTCATACAACCCATACTTAGTCTTAAAAGCTATTTTCCATTCATCACCAACATTCATTCGAATTTGATAATAACCAGATTTCAAGTCTATTTTAGTGAACAAACAAGAACCATATAACTCATCAAGCATATCATCTAATCTCGGAATAGGATGACGATACTTTACAATGATTTTATTGATGGCTCTGCAATCCACACACATCCTCCATGTTCCATCCTTCTTTGGCACAAGAATGACAGGAATCAAACAAGGACTAAGACTTTCCCTTACATACCCTTTAGCTAGCAACTCCTCCACTTGTGTTTGGATCTCCTTTGTTTCTCTTGGATTTGCTCTATATGCTGGTCGATTGGGTATGGCTGCCCCAGGAATGAAGTCAATTTGATGTTCTATGACTCTAATTGGGGGTAATCCACTAGGCATCTCTTTGGGAAACACATCTTCAAATTCCTGCAAAAGATCAACAAACACACTAGGCAAAGATGGGTTAAGTTCATTAGTTGCCAAATAAGCCCCTTTGTATAAAAGTACAAATATAGGCCGATTAGCATACAAGGCCTGTCTAACCTTACTTGTCCTAGCTATTAAACTTAAATTCTTTTCTTTTTTCTCTCTAGGCTGAATCTCTTCTTTTGTTTTTCCCTCTTTCTTTTCACTCTCTAAAGAATTTTTCTTACTCTCTTTTTCTTTCTTTTCAGCCTCCACTCTCATTCTTTCCATTTTACATTAGTCTTCATACACCTCCTTTGAAGAAAGCGGTGTTAATATGATCTTACGCCCATCCTTGGTAAAGTGATACCAATTGAGGTACCCATCATGCTTGGTCTTTCTATCAAATTGCCATGGTCTACCAAGTAAAATATCTCCAGCATGCATAGGAACTACATCACACAATTGCTCATCATGATATTTACCAATTGAAAAGGAAATAATAGATTGTCTATTTACCTTGACCTCTCCACAATCATTAAGCCATTGAAGTTTGTATAGCCGTGGGTGTGCTATAGTAGACAGCCCTAATCTACTAATTAAAAATGAGCTCACTGCATTTGTGCAACTCCCTCCATCAACAATCATAAGACATGCCTTGCCTTGCACATGACACCTTGTATGGAATAAGTTGTCTCGTTGCTCTTCAATGCAATCTTCCTTTATTTGAGTACTAAGAGCACGCCTTGTAACCAGCATGTCACCTTTGATTAGCTCCTCTATACTCCCATCACTACAACTTTCCAATTCAGGCATCTCATCCTCATCACTTTCATTATTGCCCTCTTCTTCATCAGTCACAATTTCCCCATTCCTTATGGTCATAGTTCTCTTATTAGGGCAATCTTTGCTCACATGACCTACTCCTTGACACTTCCAACACTTAATGTCTCTATTTCTCCCTTTAGGCTCATCGGTTTTGATTTTGTCCTTAGAGACCGAATCTACCTTCCCTTTAGCAACCTTATTCCCACCCCTATAATCACTCTTTCCATCCTTTTTCCAATTAAAATTAGAACTAGAATAGGATTTGGAATTGTACCTTGTCGCCCCTCTTCCTTGGAGTTGCCTTTCTATCTTGACGGCCATGTGCACCATCTCTTCTAAATCTTCATATTTGTGTAAATCTACTCGGTCAGATATGTCTTTGTTTAGACCAGCCAAGAAGCGTGCCATAGTGATCTCCACATCTTCATCTATATCAGCCCTAGTCATGAGCATCTCCATCTCTTTATGGTAATCATCCACACTCTTACTACCTTGTTTAAGAACTTGAAGTTTTTGTACAAGTTCCCTATGATAGTGTTTTGGCACAAATCGCTTCCTCATTACAACCTTGAGCTCAGGCCAATTATCAATTGGGTACTCCAAATTCCTTCGCCTATTAATCACCAAATGGTCCCACCAAGCAATAGCATAATCAGAAAATTGAGTAACTGCCAATTTTACCTTCTTTTCCTCGCTAAATTGATGGCAATCAAATATAAGCTCCAATTGCTTCTCCTATTGTAAATAGGACTCCAGATATGATTTACCTTGAAAGTTAGGTATCTTATGTTTGATGCTTCCAAATTTCGATCTACATCATCTTCATTGCCTCGGTTTCTTCCATTGTATGGAACCGATTGTAACCTTCCTCTTCCTCTACCTCGGCCTTGTCTTCCTCCACCTCTTGGTATTACTTCTGCATAGGCCTCATCTTCATCCTCATTGTCAACATTGCCTTCTACTTCCTCATTACGGTTTAGTGTTGTTGCCCTTTCAACCGCTCCTAGCCTTGTATCCATGCAGTTTAATCTCTCCATTATAGTCTCAAAATTTGTATTCATACATGCAAATTGCCTTTGTTGAGCCTCACGTAGCAAAGTTTCATCAACTTTACTGTCACGACCCGAAACAGGGGCCATGACCGGCGCTAGGGAATGGGAATTCTTTCGAATCCGGAACCCGTAGTAAGCCTAAAAATAAAAATAAACATGCAATAATAATAATAATAATATATAATGCAGCGGAAATAAAAATCATAAATATCATAATAACAATTTCATTAACTGGATTTAATTTAAATCTTAACTCATCACATATATATAAAATCTTTTTAATACAATCCAGTTCAAATTCTTAAAATGCATCTCGCATAAATAAAATACATAATATCTCATAATTAATTTACAACTACTGCAGTGTCTAGATTATAAAAATAAGACTCAAGTAAGCAGTTTACACAAAGAAGCCGGGGCGGAAGAAATCCGGCGTATAGGCCTGCTACTGAGGTCTGAAGATGTTGACTCTCCTGAAAAATAGTCAACGGAGGGGAGTCAGACCTCACTGAGTGAATTACTATAATATATATAAATGCATACTAAATGATAATGCATACAATCAACAATATATATCTAATATGTATATATACAGGCAAATACACACAGATGCAATAAAATCATTTTATATATTTTTTTTTTATTGAAAATCGTCTTTTATGAAGGATCAAATAGAACCCTATGATATCACACCTCAAAAACAGTGTTAGACAACACTCTAGCCATACAGGCTCACTTAATCCAAATATATCCACTTAATCCATGTAGACAGTAGACTGGCCCCGAGACACTAAGTCAACCGAGCTCCAGCAGTCTGACTGCCAGTGTGATTGGCCCCGAGACACTTGGTCAACCGAGCTCCAGCAATCACACCCAAATCCCATCTCACACATCAAATGATCATATTCAATCAATATCCACAAATGGTTAGTAATATAGCCTATCTGCTATAAGCGTACCGGTACGTACTCGGTCCTAGTGCTGCCCACTAGGTAGCACGTTCTATTGATATCCTTCATTAACAAATATAAAACATTCATTCACAAATAAATGATGCATGAATTTAAATGAAATAACAATATAAACCACATATATATACTGGAAATATACCAAAAGTAAACCAGGTATATTTCGAGTATATATACATTAAATAAATCCAATACAATTACAAAATAAACTAAAATATACCAAAATATACATAAAAGTATTTTAAGAATAATTTAGTTATAAAACATGCATATAGTTGAAAATATACCAAAATATACCGAAAATATACCAAAAGTAAACCTAAGTAATACTTAAATCATTCATGCATATTTTATTAAAATAAAGCATACTTTTCTAAAACATGCACCCTAAAACATATATATATAGAATAGTAACTCACCCTAGTGCGCTCCACGAGATGGGTCCGACGGGCCTGGTCCACTAGCCCTCGGTCTCGGTGCAACTAAATAAGCAATAACGACAGACATTAGAATAAACCTAACAGAAAATCCTAGAATTCGATCTAGAGTATTAAACATAGAATCGATATCAGGGTTCGACCGGATATCACATTTTACGAGAATTCTACCAAAAATCCGGCAGAACCTCCCCTGTAAAACGGACATCTCTCTACTCAAAAGAGTAGAGCTAACCCTGCAAGGAAATACACTTCGAAAAACTATACAGAGCACAATCAAAATCCCACGATCGGACTCCAAACTACAGTCCACCGACCGGGGTCCACAATTCACAGAAATAATTATGAAAATACCAAAAATACCCTTATAACATAGAAATTCATTTTATAAGTAGAAATTACATAATTAACCTTTAAACACAGTAAAAACCGATAGAAACTCATTTTATTAGAAAAATCGTATATTATATATATAATTGAAAATAATTCACGAAAAATAGTTTTAATTAGTTAAAATTACTAAATAATTTATAGAAATCATTTTTATACCTTAAATAACTATTAAAACAAATTAAACTACATTTTTAGCCAATTTTGTGTAAAATTACCAAAATACCCCTATATATATAAATATACTAAAATTACTTCAAAAATTCATCAAAAATTATAAAATTATCCAAAATTAATTTTCTCAACATATTTATCAATAATATTAATAATTAAACTCAATTATCCAATTAAATTCAATTAAAAACACAATTAACCTAATTTTTCCAAAATTACATAAACCTAAATAATTCAAAATAAATACATAGAAATTCATAAAAATTCCAAATAAATTCCTATAATTCATTTTAACACCTAATTTAACCATAAAACACAATTTCATAATTTAAATAATTAATTTCCGAAAATTAGAAAATAATATTAAAATATTCAAAAATACCCAAAAATCCAAACAATCTCCAAAAATTCCACAAAAATTCATACATATAGATTAAGCTACTAGGATCAACACTTGTGAAGGGAGCTTTCATGAATCAATCAATTTGAAGCTCAAAAAAATCAAAAACCCTAATATGGCCGAATTGAGTTTTAGCTCAAACCTCAAAATCCACTTGATTTCAGGCCAAAAGGAGCTTAGAATTGGAATCACCGGAGCTCAAGGAGTCGATGAAGACCGGCGGTGCATGAAATGGTGGCCGGAATCGTGGTCGACGACGAAAAGCTCAACTTGCTGCCATCGCAAATTCCGGGTGATCCAGCGGGCTTCCGGTGACCTGGTCACGTCGGAGGGGAAGAGGAAGGAAGGGGGAGGAGGTTGGCAGCAGCTGGTGGCAGTGAAGGGCTGTCCGACGTGCTGGAACGGGAGGCGCAGTGACGGTAGACGATCGGGAGAGAAGAAGGAGAAGGGAGGGGCTAAACGGTAATTTTCTAAATCCTTTTGTTTTAATAATCTATATGTATATATATATACTTTATACTATATAATAAAATAATAATAAAATCACACACATTAAATTTACACCACACACATATAATTTAATATTTTAAAATATAATAATAAATAAAAATAATTAAATAACAATAAATTAATAAATAAATAATAAAATATTAGGGTAATAAATTAAACCCTAATTAAATAAATAGGTACTCATATACACGGTGTTTAGTATTTTAAAAATACGTATGAGTTCATGCAAGTCCGAAAATATATTTAAAATAATGAATAATAAATTATTTACGTGAAAATTTCCTCGAAAATAAAAGTCTCGGGAAAATTTTACGTAAAGTACTGTGAATAAAACACAATAATTAAAATAAGTTTTAAATACATATCAACTCATGAAAATATCGTAATATATATAAAAATTATTAACACTGCATATCCCGGTACAGTGTAAAAATATTTAAAAACACGGGATATTACATTTACCCTCACCTTTATTTTCACCTTGGTTTGACATTGCTGTAAAAGAATGTTAGAAACAAAAAAAAATAATAATTTAAAATCCTCACAAGCACTCCCTCACGTGTTTGCACTCAAAATGATAGGGGTGGTCACTCGTGTTTAACTCAATTTGATGTTTCACTCGTCTTCCTCTCACCACTCAAGCTAATTCTTTTATATTCTTAGGTGAATCACACTTTTAGAACAAATCAATTAGATTGAAGCAATATTCAAGTAGAACTTTCAAAAGTGAAATTTTCAAAACAAGTTTGAGGCAATTCGGTTAAAAAAAAAAACAATTCAGAAGCAATAAAATAGGAAAACTCAAAAAGATGCAAAAGACATGTGAAAGAAATACAAAGATCTTCTAGAATAGAAAAGAAAACGAATTTAGAAGTTATTTTAAGGAGAAAATTCAAATCTGCCTCAATAAGTAATATTCCTTAATGAGCAAGTATTGTAAAGATATGCAAAATCCTTAATAGACAAGTAATACAAGATATGACAAGATCTAGTTAGATATGTCAATTATAAACCAAATAGGATTAGGAAACCTAAATCAGACCTGATGAGGATATTAATCACTCAAACAATATTCCTTAATGAGCAAGGAATGGAAGGAAATGCAAATCAGACCTGATTAGGATATAAATCACTCAAGAATCTCAATTCTTCCTTTTCTAATAACTTTCTCTTTTTTTTCACGAATTTTTTTTTTTTAATTTCAACTATGAACACAAATCTAAATTTTAGAATGCAAAACAATTGACTGACCTAAAGGAAAAAAAATCAAGACTAACAAATAAGAACAAAGAACAAAACACAAGAATTAAGAACAAAAAAAAAATAAGAACGATTTTAAAAGAATAAGAAAAACATAAGAAATCAGGATTAAGAATAAAAATTACAAAAGATAAAACCTGATCTAGATCCAAAGCTCTGATACCAAATGATACGGAACCTCCAAGAATAAGCTTGAGAACCCCTTTATGTATTCGAACCCCCGAACCATTAACTTGAAAACCCCAATAGTCAATTCAGCAACAACCCCTAAGAATGGTTAGAAATCAGATTACTTAGATGATCAAAGAATTAGAATAAAGAAAACTCGTTTCTAAATTCCAATTTTTAAACACTCCACAAGAAGATGAGCAATCTACTTGAAAGTTCCTTAAAGCATGTATTCTACACAAGAACACAAAGATAAAATCAAACAGCCTTTAGGTTTTAAAACTTCAATTCTGAATAATAAAATTCATCCAAGGCATATATATATAGCCTTTATAAGGTTTTCCTTAGTGAGTAAGGAAAACTAATAACCCTAATCACAAAAAAAGTAAATTAATCTAATCATACCTCAAATAGGAATTTTGACATACTTCCTATTTTAAGAGTAATTAAACTAACTAAAACTAATGGGCTTTTAAAATAACAAATTCGTCCAGCCCTTATTTAACATAATTAAACCTATTAATAACTTGGACTTGAATTAAGTTGTATTGAACTTGAGCTACATTTGGCACAAAGCTTTGGTGTCCTTGTAAACTTTCATTAGCTAAGTTCACAAAGCCTTGTAGATGATGGATTAAGGCTTCTTGAAGCTTCTTAGATTGAGACCTTATTATAGGTCTTTGAGGCATGCTGATTGGACTCAAAACCTCTTGAACTTGATCCTTGCCTTCTTGACCATGCTCATCTTCATCATGTTGAATTCTTTGAACTTGGTGTGTTGGCTGCTCCATAACATTAATGATACGGAACCTCCAAGAATAAGCTTGAGAACCCCTTTATGTATTCGAACCCCCGAACCATTAACTTGAAAACCCCAATAGTCAATTCAGCAACAACCCCTAAGAATGGTTAGAAATCAGATTACTTAGATGATCAAAGAATTAGAATAAAGAAAACTCGTTTCTAAATTCCAATTTTTAAACACTCCATAAGAAGATGATCAATCTACTTGAATGTTCCTTAAAGCATGTATTCCACACAAGAACATAAAGATAAAAGCAGAACAGCCTTTAGGTTTTAAAACTTCAATTCTGAATAATAAAATTTGTCCAAGGCATATATATATATAACCTTTACAAGGTTTTCCTTAGTGAGTAAGGAAAACTAATAACCCTAATCATAAAAAAATGAAATTAATCTAATCAGACCTCAAATAGGAATTTTGACATACTTCCTATTTTAAGAATAATTAAACTAACTAAAACTAATGGGCTTTTAAAATAACAAATTCGTCCAGCCCTTATTTAACATAATTAAACCTATTAATAACTTGGACTTGAATTAAGTTGTATTGAACTTGAGCTGCACTTGGCATAAAGCTTTGGTGTCCTTGTAAACTTTCACTAGCTAAGTTCACAAAGCCTTGTAGATGATGGATTAAGGCTTCTTGAAGCTTCTTAGATTGAGACTTTGTTATAGGTCTTTGAGGCATGCTGATTGGACTCAAAACCTCTTGAACTTGATCCTTGCCTTCTTGACCATGCTCATCTTCATCATGTTGAATTCTTTGAACTTGGTGTGTTGGCTGCTCCATAACATTAATGATACGGAACCTCCAAGAATAAGCTTAAGAACCCCTTTATGTATTCGAACCCCCGAAGCATTAACTTGAAAACCCCAATAGTCAATTCAGTAATAACCCCTAAGAATGGTTAGAAATCATATTACTTAGATGATCAAAGAATTAGAATAAAGAAAACTCATTTCTAAATTCCAATTTTTAAACACTCCACAAGAAGATGATCAATCTACTTGAATGTTCCTTAAAGCATGTATTCTACACAAGAACACAAAGATAAAAGTAAAACAGCCTTTAGGTTTTAAAACTTCAATTCTGAATAATAAAATTCATCCAAGGCATATATATATAGCCTTTACAAGATTTTCCTTAGTGAGCAAGGAAAACTAATAACCCTAATCACAAAAAAAGGAAATTAATCTAATCATACCTCAAATAGGAATTTTGACATACTTCCTATTTTAAGAATAATTAAACTAACTAAAACTAATGGGCTTTTAAAATAACAAATTCGTCCAGCCCTTATTTAACATAATTAAACCTATTAATAACTTGGACTTGAATTAAGTTGTATTGAACTTGAGCTGCACTTGGCACAAAGCTTTGGTGTCCTTGTAAACTTTCACTAGCTAAGTTCGTAAAGCCTTATAGATGATGGATTAAGGCTTCTTGAAGCTTCTTAGATTGAGACCTTGTTATAGGTCTTTGAGGCATGCTGATTGGACTCAAAACCTCTTGAACTTGATCCTTGCCTTCTTGACCATGCTCATCTTCATCATGTTGAATTCTTTGAACTTGGTGTGTTGGCTGCTCCATAACATTAATGATACGGAACCTCCAAGAATAAGCTTGAGAACCCCTTTATGTATTCGAACCCCCGAACCATTAACTTGAAAACCCCAATAGTCAATTCAGCAACAACCCCTAAGAATGGTTAGAAATCAGATTACTTAGATGATCAAAGAATTAGAATAAAGAAAACTCATTTCTAAATTCCAATTTTTAAACACTCCACAAGAAGATGATCAATCTACTTGAATGTTCCTTAAAGCATGTATTCTACATAAGAACACAAAGATAAAAGCAAAACAGCCTTTAGGTTTTAAAACTTCAATTCTGAATAATAAAATTTGTCCAAGGCATATATATATAGCCTTTACAAGGTTTTCTTTAGTGAGTAAAGAAAACTAATAACCCAAATCACAAAAAAAGGAAATTAATCTAATCAGACCTCAAATAGGAATTTTGACATACTTCCTATTTTGAGAGTAATTAAACTAACTAAAACTAATGGGCTTTTAAAATAACAAATTCATCCAGCCCTTATTTAACATAATTAAACCTATTAATAACTTGGACTTGAATTAAGTTGTATTGAACTTGAGCTGCACTTGGCACAAAGCTTTGGTGTCCTTGTAAAATTTCACTAGCTAAGTTCACAAAGCCTTGTAGATGATGGATTAAGGCTTCTTGAAGCTTCTTAGATTGAGACCTTATTATAGGTCTTTGAGGCATGCTGATTGGACTCAAAACCTCTTGAACTTGATCCTTGCCTTCTTGACCATGCTCATCTTCATCATGTTGAATTCTTTAAACTTGGTGTGTTGGCTGCTCCATAACATTTCCCCTCTCCTCAAAAGGATTCGTCCTCGAATCTAAAGCATCACCTATATCAAAAGGACTCAAATCAGCCACATTGAATGAAGCACTAACATTATACTCACCAGGTAGGTCCACTTTATATGCATTGTCATTAATCCTTTCAAGTATTTGAAAAGGACCATCTCCTCTTGGGTTTAGCTTAGACTTCCTTTGAAGTGGAAACCTTTCTTTACGAAAATGCACCCAAACCTAATCTCCAGGCTGAAAAATCATTGGCTTCCTTCCCTTATTCACACGTGAAGCTACTTTAGCATTTTGCTTCTCAATCCTCTCCTTAAGTTGCTTATGTAACTTCTTCACCAAATCAGCCTTAGAATTAGCATCAACACTCACAAAATTGTTAGGTGGCAGTGGTAATAAATCAATAGGAGTAAGTGGATTAAATCCATAAACAATCTCAAATGGAGAGCAATTAGTAGTGCTATGAACAGCCCTATTATAAGCAAACTCCACAATTGGTAAACAATCCTCCCACATCCTAATGTTCTTTTCTATGATTGCCCTAAGCAAAGTAATCAAAGTCCTATTAACTACTTCAGTTTGCCCATCGGTTTGAGGGTGACAAGTAGTTGAAAACAATAGCTTAGTTCCTAACTTTCCCCATAACACACGCCAAAAATGACTCAAAAACTTAACATCCCTATCACTAACAATGCTCCTAGGTATGCCATGTAAATGCACAACTTCTTTGAAAAACAAATCAGCAATCAACTTAGCATCATCAGTTTTATGACATGGTATAAAATGAGCCACTTTACTAAATCTATCAACCACAACAAAGATACTATCATGACCTTTCCTAGTTCTAGGCAATCCAAGCATAAAATCCATAGATAAATCAGTCCAAGGTTCACTAGGAACGGGTAATGGTGTGTATAACCCATGCGGTTTCAACCTAGACTTAGCCTCTCTACATGTAATGCAATACTCACAAACTTTATACACATCATGTTTCATACCGGGCCAAAAGAAATGTTCTAATAGCATATCATAGGTCTTATTTACCCCAAAATGCCCCATTAAGCCTCCTCCATGTGCCTCCTTAATTAATAATTCCCTTATAGAACACTTAGGAATGCACAATCTATTTCTTTTAAACAAGAAACCATCAAACAAGTAAAAATCATCTGAAACAATCCCATTGTCACAAGATGCATATATATCACCAAAATCATCATCATGTGGATACAACTCCTTTATAAACTCAAAACCTAATAATTTAGTAGTAAGAGAGTTAAGTAAGGTGTACCTTTTAGATAATGCATCAGCAACCACATTCTCTTTACCTTGCTTGTACTTAATCACATATGGAAATGTTTCTATGAATTCCACCCATTTGGCATGCCTACGGTTCAGCTTATCGTCTTGATTGGAGTGTTATAATATAAATATTTATATAGACATAACTCAAGTTCACATTGAAATAATAGTAAAGATTAAGTTGACAATAGTTTAGCATATAATTTACAAAACATGTCTACAGAAGATTAAACTTAAAATATACAATATTATGGCCATCAAAATGAGAGCAACACCAAAGCAAACTTAACTACAAAACTCCTTAAGATTGAAAGTCCAATATCAAGCCCTATCATTTGAAAAGATTTTAAAAACAAAGAAAAATGAGTACAAAAATACTCAGTGAATAAATATTACAAGTGTAAAACAATTTAGTTAACCAAATACAATAGACTTGTTAAATCAGTAAATTAGAGCAGTTATAATCAAATTATAAGTCACTTAAAATATCAAGTTCACTCCTGCTTTCAAATCATAATACAAGTCCTTTCAAAACATCAACATAACTTTTCTTACTATTAACTAACCCTACAATGAGCATCACAAACCAACCATAACATACAGGTTATTACAAACTCACTCTCTAGGCGCACTTAAAGGCTAACCCTTCGACTACATTAGCATGAAATGGCCTTTCTCCCTTCACCGTCCTGTAATGAAGTGCCATATTGTCTACTACGCAATAGTAATCATCACAATCTTAAATGTGCATATAACACCTCAGCACATTGCATCACAATCTCATATGTGCATATAACACCATACCACAACACATCCACACATCTCATATAGGTTGGTAATACACAAAATCAAATATCATTTCTAACAAATAATCTGTTAAAATATCACTATCACATTAATTTTTAATAAAGCATTCAAAATCAAACAATCATTTCATTGCTAATATAAAGAGATTTTAAAGCTTGAACACTTACTCACCAAATAGCCTACAAAACACTCAAAATCATTTAACCAAATTGTTCAGTTTGCTATACCACCTTCCTTCCCTTTTCCAGCACCTAAAGTATGAAATTTATTTACAAATCATCAATATAACAATTCCATATACTAATCTAATTATGCAACCCCCAAACTATATGTAAAATATGCAAATTTATAAATTAGGTTTATTAACTCTAAAAGAGCTATTCTCATACCAAAATTATAAAAATTGCCTAAACTTGTAGGAAATGAATTTGGAGCTCAAACTTTAATCAGTCTTAGATTAATGTGTTTAGTACCTTCATTAAAATTTCACTTCAATTTAATAACCACAAATAATTTTATAGAGGTCGCTTTACAAGCAACTCAATTTCTCTGATAGGCTGAGCAATAAAAAGTACTACTACATTAGGCCCTTTTACAAGCTTATTCAGCTCTATATCAAAACTACAAATTTTTAGAGGACTCTTTCATGTTTTTATAACATTAAAGAAGATTCAATTTAAAGTTTCCTAGCTCAAGATATAATGAAAACACAAACACTATAAAACTAGAATTGTAAAACTCGTGAATTGCTACAGATAAACCTAATCCAAATCAATAAAAACAATAGAATTACTTACCAAATTAATCACCAAAGTCTTTTCGGATGAAAATTACAACCTAAAAAGTGTTTTTGATCATCAAATTTCATTTATAAATCAAGTCTAAACTTGGAGAATTCAAGCAGCCCTTTTTTTCTCTCCTTTTATCTTATTCTCTTCTCTTTTGTTTAACACATATGGCTAGCCAGAGAATATCATGAATTTTGGAAAAGGTTTTAGCTCCCTCTTTTTCTTATCCTTTACTTCATACCAACTTCATGTCCTTTTTTTCTCATAATTTCACTCATTTTGAGTGTCATCAAAATTCAAAAATTTCCACTCATTGACTGAGTATAAGTCATGCTTTGATTCGATACTCCAACCTATCTAAACTCAACACCTGACGTACAATCAAAGGTAGAGGTGTTACAGTCTCTTTCCTTTCCAAGGAACGTCTAACACTAATTGGGGCATTCTAGGGCTTAGGAATTTACTAGAATATGAGATTGGGCCAAGACCACTTCTATTTCAAGAACTTTCGCCCAAAAACTCTCCCTTCATGCCCAACATCTATTCCAAGTTCGGCCACTTTCAACTTTGGTATGGTGGAAACACTTCAAATCCTCTCTACGCCATTGGCACTACCATTGAAGGCAAACTTGTTATCAGTCTCTAGATAACCCACAAACTATCAAGCTTGAAGTTGTTTAGGCATTCTCATGTAATCATCATGTATGGACTCTCACAGTCCATAGACTATTGTGAAACTTGGATCTATTAATGAATTTCTACTGGTTATTTTTGTTCAAAAAAAATGGAGAATGTAACATTATTTAGTCTTTCAGAGCCTTTACAGGGAAAGATGTTAGTTTATTAATGTTTTTTCTTCTTTTTCTCTTACAGGTCAAAGAGTCTTTTTTTTATTATTGACTTTTTTCAATCCAAAAAATTTGGATAGATTCTATCCAAATAGTATTGCTCTTTTTTTAATGGCCAAATTTTTTGTTTCACCTTAAGCTTTTAGACAATTAACTTTTAGCACCCTTCTATTTTTATTATGTTCAACTTTTAAATTTTTATTTTAGAGTTTTCTAATTCTTATAATACATAAAATTGAAAGTATTTTATAAATTAATGTTGATATAGATAAAAAAAATAACTTATATAAACTAAAATAATATTTAATAAACGAAATAATATAATTAAAAATATATTCTTTATATTTTTATATTAATTTAAATTCTATTTATATTGTTTTGAAGCTTACTTTAACATTTTATATATTTAAAATTAATTTTTTATTGGTTTGATATTATATGAATTGGATAGAATTAAAAAAAGACAAATTAAAAGGTAAAAAATTCAATCTTGCAAAGTTTAGAGTAAAATTACGATTGAGCCTTTTTTTTTAATTAAATTTTAAAAAGGCGTTGCCAAATTAGCAACCCTCACAAATCAGCATCTACCACGTACTCAATCCACAAAATCACAACCTCACCCAATCCCTCCTCTTCGCTTCCGTGTCTGACCACCGTCCACAGGCCTCTACCAGGAGCTAAAAAATAACCGAAACGAAAAACACGCACGCGCTCATACGCACACCTCGCTCTCTTCTCTTCTTCTTCTTTAACCGCTGCTTCATTACCAATGTCCGCTTAAAAATCATTTACATTTCGCCATCTCTACACCAGAAATGACGACTCTAGTTGCTTCTTCTGCAGCAGCAGCTGCTGGCACGGCGGCCTTCTGTAGTATGAAGTATAATGTTTCCTGCTTTCTGCAGCGAGAGAAGAAGGAGTACAGAACGTCGACGAAGAAGAAGAATGGGAGAGGGAAGGAAGTGAGAGTGATAGGGAATTTTAGTGAGTTTGGAGATGTAGTGCGTAAGGATTTTGATTTTATAAAGAAAGGAATTAGTAAAGGAGTTGATTGGGCTAATCATGCTTTTAAAATTCCTCAAGTTTTTAAAACTTTAGATGATGTTTTATGGTTGAAGAATCTTGAAGATCCTCATGCTGCTCCTTTGGAACTTCAGTCTTGGCCTCATCCTTCTTATCCAGGTCGCTACTTAATTTTTCTGATTTTTTTTTGGTTTAATGTTGAATGCTTTCATTGAATGATGATTTAATCATGCAAAAAAGTTGCTTGAATGAGTTTGTGTAATCTGATTTTAATTATTTCATGCTGTATGCTTGTTTTTGGAATTTTTTTGGTTGATTATTCGATCAGTTTGAGTGTGTTTTGAAATTAATTGTATTGTATTTAGTGACCCAATTCTCATTTTTTAAAACACTGCTTGCTGGAATTCAATTCTTTCAGCTTGGTAAAGCATTTCAAACGAAATGAAGTCGGGTCATAATTGACATGATTTTGCAAGAATTCCATTTAATTGAGTTCTTAGTTATGAATTATTCCAAAACAAGGCTTTAGTAATTGATGGAGCTGAGATTTTGTTGGTTTCTTGGTGTTGGCTTAGGCGTTTAACCATTAAAACCAGGCATAAGGATCCTACGTTTAGTAAAATTCTGTTGCATAGCTTTAGCAGATTGTAAAACTCACTAGCATGTTCAGGCTTGAGTGCACTTGCTCTTGTGGGGGCATTTCATTGAAATGTCAACTTCTTCAACGATGTTGGTTGTGCTTTAGTCTTACTTAAGATTATTCATCATTGTCATACAGCAGCAATTCATTATAAATGTTTCTAGAAATTGCTCAAACTCAATTAATTACTCGCTGCTGATATTAAGATGTGGCATGTTTCTTAAACAGGACTTACTGGAATGGACTTATTGATGGCTGATCTCAAAGCCTTGGAGGCATATGCTAGCTACTTCTACTATCTGTCTAAATTCTGGTCCAAGCCTCTTCCTGAAGTCTATGATCCCCAGGATGTAGCTGACTACTTCAGGTGCAGACCTCATGTAGTGGCTCTTCGACTTCTTGAGGTATATACCTATAGAAGTAACTAGCTTGGTGATGCTAAATTTTCCATGTTATTGTGTAAAGATCATGTCATGTTTCACAAATCTGTCATTTCTTATGATTTATGATGAGATATCCTGCATCACCTTTTCTTATATTCTCCTATTTCAGTAAACTTATGTTCAAATTGCAGTGAGAACATAAAAACTTACAAACTAGGAGCAGTTATACTAACTTACTTGATGCCATTTATTGGATTTTGTAAATTTGGATTTCTACAGCCATGTATTGGATTTGGCTTTCTGGATATTCTTGTTTGGATTGAATAATCTATGTTGTATGGCTGTTGGATTTAAATTGTTATTTTCTAGGTTATGTTTAGGTAATTCTATGAATCATATTCTTATCAAGCTCATAACTTTGTGCACTGGAAGGTGTTTTCAGCCTTTGCTTCTGCTACTATTAGGATGCGAACCTCAGGGATGAGAAAGTTCTTACAACCAAGTTCAGATAGGGACATAAATGGGAATATTTCACAATACTATTTTGGACTGGTGTTAAAAGAAACAATGCTAAATCTGGGTCCTACTTTTATCAAAGGTCAGGATCTAATTTTATTGAAATTTGAATTTGAGAGAATTTACATGTTTCTTTCACTAATCATGTTTCATTCATATAACTCTTGGAAGCTGAAATTACATGCCGGACATTTGTTTCTGCTCTTCTGTTGAACTTACCATTATATTAATCACATGAATTTGCTTGCTGATGCAGTTGGTCAGTCCCTTTCCACAAGACCAGATATAATTGGTGCTGAAATTTCCAAGGTTAGATGGGATTGTTTTTAATTTCTGTAAGTTTGCTTTTTACTGGTAAATTGTATACTTATCAATTGATGGTACACTGCTCATGTGATGGCTATAATAAACTTCTGGTAGTGGACTTAGCCCACACATACATCTTTGTCTTTTCGTTTCTGATGCATTTTATGGACATTGTGACATCCTCATATTGCAAGTCACCCAGATGCTCATTCATTTTTGTCTTGTCTAGGATGCATGGCTACAAAAGTCATTCAGAAGAATTAGGTTCCCCTGCTGTCACCTTACACAGTGAAATTCATTATTGAAACTATGGCCCTAATATGGAATAATTTTGTTTTTGGGCTATGATTGCAGGCACTATCTGAGCTGCATGATCAAATTCCTCCTTTTCCTGAGACCATGGCTATGAAAATTATTGAGGAAGAATTAGGTTCTCCTGTTGAATCATTCTTCAGCTACATCTCTGAGGAACCTGTAGCTGCAGCGTCATTTGGTCAGGTGCCTCCTTTTACCTAATTATTTATTAAATATGAAACAACTTTGGAACTGTGCAAACATTTGTGTATGTCATTGTGATTACCAACACTTTAATGTTTTTTCTCATTAATTAAATGTGGCACACATTTTAGGTGTACCGTGCAAATACTCTTGATGGCTGCAACGTTGCTGTGAAAGTTCAGCGACCTAATCTGCTCCATGTAGTAGCTCGAGATATCTATATACTCCGCCTTGGGGTATGTACTGTTATAGATTTTCCTTTGTCTATATTCTTTGCCTCTTCCTTTTGGTGTATTGTTCATAAACCATGAAATTTGTTGATTTTTCAGCTGGGACTGGTGCAAAAGATAGCAAAGAGAAAAAATGACCTTCGCCTTTATGCTGATGAGCTTGGGAAAGGTTTAATTGGGGAACTGGATTACTCTCTAGAGGCTGAAAATGCCTCCAAGTTTATGGTATTCATTGACTTTACATTTGAAATTTGTACTTTGTTTCTAATTATACTGTGGATAGGCTTCATGAGAAATCCATGTTTCATTAGATGCTACACTTGGGGAGCAAATCTAATATGTTCAACTTGAATGGTTTATAATTGGTGGGACTTATCATCTACTTTGAATCATGACCTGTGTATAAACTCAACTAGTTTTCATATAATGGATGCAAACTTAGTTCTTTTCATGAAAGCAATTTAAATATATTGGGTGTGTATGTTTGCAATAAAAGTTAACTATAAAGTCTATTCACAGCTCTTAAACACTCAAACAGATGGGAAGAAAGGCAGAATTTCTTTTATTGATAGAACGTACCAAAGTTTGACAAGTAAGGGCTGATGAAAATATGCAGTTTGCTTCCATAAAAAATGAGTAAGAAAGTTAAGAAGGATCTATCTAGTTTAACCTAGTTAAATTACATTGACTCATCCTAGTGGAGGAGAACTTTAAATGATATGAGGTATCTAGATACAAACCAGTATGGTTTTATTGGTTGATATGCTACGGAGCATCATCAGTGCAATTATATTGGCTTGCTAATAGTTGAGGTTGTCTGGTCCATTCCGAATATATTTTTTTGCTTTCTCTGCAGCATGCTCATTCGTCCTTCAAGTTCATGTACATTCCCAAAGTATATAATCATTTAACTCGAAAGAGAGTTATGACAATGGAGTGGGTGGTTGGTGAGAGTCCAACTGATTTAATCTCTTTAGCTGCTGGTAATGTTGTGGATCATGGTTCTGCATATCCAGAAAGGCAGAAAACTGAAGCAAGAAAGCGACTTCTTGATCTGGTATGCATTATGGCCATGTTGTCCTCATTTTGTATTTGTGTAGAATGTAGGAAACCTTCAAATCCCCCATCCCTGGCACAGAACTCTCTTCTCTGTAATTTTAAAATGTTTTTGTTTTGGTGTTACAACACAACCAAATTTTATACGTAATTAATAAAATGTGTACCTTATATTTTAATTTTTCAGGTAAGCAAAGGAGTGGAAGCATCACTGGTTCAGCTACTTGAAACAGGCTTGTTGCATGCTGATCCACATCCAGGAAATTTGCGTTACACTTCATCGGGACAATTAGGGTATCTTCTATTTTTTTTCCTTTCATATTGTATTCAAGATAAAATTCTGATATTTTTTAGTGCTACCTGAAGTTTTTGGTTGAGTAATTATACTACCTTGTATCCACAATGGAAGTGTGGTTCAAGAACTCAAGATCCACTTGTATTTGTGGATTTTCACAGCTAATCTTTTTGTCAATTTCGTTGCCAGATTCCTGGATTTTGGTTTACTTTGCCAAATGGAAAAGAAGCATCAATTTGCTATGCTTGCATCTATTGTGCACATAGTAAATGGGGACTGGGAATCTCTTGTGCATTCTCTTTCTGAAATGGATGTTGTAAAGCCAGGGACTAATATTCGGCGGGTTACAATGGTAGCATATTTTCTTCTGTACAAAATATTGTTCAAATATTCTGCTACTAAGCAAAAAATAGCTGAAGGCAATGAGATATGTTATTCTGAGATTAAACATATGGACACACATATATCATTAGTTTAAAGAAAATCTCAAGCACCCAAATTTAAGGCTCTTTTTTATGTTACTGGTTGTGCTGTAATCAATTCAGGAACTGGAAGATTCTCTTGGGGAAGCGGATTTTGGAGATGGAATCCCTGATGTCAAGTTTAGCAGGGTAAGATTCGGATATTGAGAGCACAAGTGAATTTTACTGCTGTGTCTTTTTGAGCAAGAATTGCATATTAGAGCCACAACACTAAGGTTATCCAATTTGTTGACTGATGAATGAGAAGTTTACTATTAGAATCTATTGTCGTCCGCAATAGATGCTTCAACAACAATAATGTCCATTATTTAAGGCTGCAATCCTGTATGTCAGACATTACAGAATCTGCACTGTTAGATAACCTGCATTTTCGCTCAAATTATTAGATGATTATGATAATAGATATTCTACATCCTTTGGACATTATGGTAATAGAAGAACTTGAGGTTCATATCATCTGATTGATTTAACTTTTTTTATGATGGTTCTTGAACTGAATATCTGGAATAGCAGTCCCAATTTTTTTAAACAGTTTTGCTTACTGATTTTAATTTAAATCAAATTGTGAGGTTGCATTGATGGTGTCCAACATATGTTTTGGTTATTCATATTTCACAGGTTTGACTAACTATTAACTAAATAAATCTTTGCCTTAACTTATTGGCAATAGCACTTTTGCATTTGTTTTATCCTTGTTACTTCTCCATGCTGTTATCATGCATGATTCCTTTG
Organism: Mallotus nudiflorus; assembly: GCA_947683625.1. NCBI lineage: Eukaryota > Viridiplantae > Streptophyta > Magnoliopsida > Malpighiales > Euphorbiaceae > Mallotus > Mallotus nudiflorus. The sequence continues at coordinate 551,793 of CANTUR010000505.1, forward strand.
GTTGTTTTATGATATTAACTTGCTGAATTATTCAATGATTTTGAAGGTTCTCAGCAAAATATGGTCTGTAGCATTCAAGTATCATTTCCGCATGCCACCATACTACACTCTTGTTCTACGCTCCCTTGCATCACTGGAAGGTAACTTGCTGAATGCCAAATTACTTGACAGAACACTCAGATGTGTATGTTCCCATGCTTCCATTTGGCCTTTGAAAGACATTGCATGATTAGAAGTCATTCTTCTTTAATTATGAAGCAATAGCAAGTGCAATTCAGCACAAAGCCAATTACTTTCAGAAGTTTGAATTGGCTGATAATTTTATCAAATTGGCTTGGATATTAAGTATAGAAAAAGTTGTTTCGCATGGTTTCATAGGTATAGTGCAGTATGTCTTCGTATAAGCTGTTAGATGGGCCTAGGAATAATATTTTACATATCAAGATATTATTGAGAAAAGATTATCACAGATTGGGTAAATTTGTCAAGCACTGAAAAGGTGGTTTGCTAGATTATTTTTCACATTTGAGTTCTCCTTATTCGAATTTATTCTGCCCACTTAGAATTAATATTTAAACCTATGATGATTTTTATTTTTCTCCTCTTGGAATCTGTCTATGTGTATGCATGAGCAAACACTTTCATGGATCATGCAAATCTTATTGATGCAGTATTTGTAACAAGAAGCAGTGGATTGACTAGAATTCAGATGAACTTGGCACTTCATGATTGTATTCTAGACTAACAATAATTGTGAAGTATAGAGCTTTTGATATCAAAACAATGGAGCAAGATCACGATGTAATTTCAAATAGCTAACCCAACTCTGCCGTTCTACCGGTGAGTCAACGGCCAAATGCCATATCTGTGTGAATTAGCAAGGTGAAGAAAGGTCAAGGAGGATAACTTTTTCTGCACAGTTGCAACTTAGTACAGAAAAAGATGGAGAGTAATGGTGCAAATATATTGTTTTCAACTTTTGATACGTGATGATAGAACGGAATCATTCTTGGCTAGGAGAGATTAGATGAAAAATGTGTGAGAAAAACTCGAGGAAGTAAAATGCATGAGAAAAACTTGAGGAAGTATGTTGTTTGTGAAGATGACGAGAAAGATCACGACAATGAAAACGCAATGATGCTTCTAAATTCAAGACGCAAAGTCATAATGAGATAGAGACACTCTCCTTACAATCATATTACCCTTAATATTAGAATGTAGACTGCTGCCTTGAAAACTAATCTAGAGGATTCTTCCTCCAGACCTCATTGTGAATTCTGTACTGTCATACAAACTGCAGGTCTATCTTGACTTGAAAGCAACTAAGTGAGGAGTAGGACACACTTGGAATTTCATATGTTTCTTCAGTTACAAACTTGATGCTTGCATGATAACTTCCAATACTGTGATAACCTTGTGCTTATCTATGAAACCTCCAGTCCTTTCATGTAATATGATTTTATTTTCCCTGCTTTTTCAGGTCTGGCAGTGGCTGCAGATCCAAACTTCAAGACATTTGAAGCTGCATATCCATATGTTGTCAGAAAACTACTCACCGAAAATTCCATTGAAACAAGGAGAATTTTGCATTCGGTATCAAATGCTTTATCTTATTTTCTCTATTGCTTCCTTGGTTGTCAAAATTCCTTTTTTTTTTGTAAATCCAAAACATTGAAAAAGAAAAGGAGAGAGAGAGAGAGAGAGAGAGAGACTTAAATATTAGCGTACTTTTGGGATAGATGGATGTAGGAAGCCAATTATGATTTGCTGGGCCTCATAGCTATTTGCTAGAAGATATTGGGCATCTTTGCTTTGCAATCACAAACATAGCAGGAATTCATTTTTTCCCCAAGGCTGGACCAATGTTTTTAGTAAATTTTTTTAATATGTTTAAATGAGATGACATATCTTTGAAGTTTGTTCTAAGCTCAGCTTTCTACCTTTGAAAGGAACACTCTTTCAAAATGATGTTTACTGGGCTAAATCTCTTTAATGCTTCTGTTGTATATCAATTTGTTCTCCTTTTCAGGTGGTTTTAAACAAAAGGAAAGAATTCCGGTGGGACAGACTTGCGCTTTTCCTAAAAGTAGGATCAACTAGGTATGTCCACAATTCCTTGAATCCCGGGAGGCTCTATCTACTAGTCAATATTATCCTGTCTTTCACACACTGAAGACGATCATCTTATCATCATTATTATCCAAAATATCTTCTGTCTCTGCCTAGTGGCCTAGATTCAAAATATATATATAATTGCAGTCCATCCATATTTGTTTATCACTGGTATACTGCCATTGCTCATTCTAAATTTCTGATTGAAGTTTTCTCCTCAGCACCAATTATTTATATCAGTATGACATTATCTAACACTGAGAATGAGTACTGGTACTTTCTGTAGGAAATTATTGAACCGAGCATTAGCACCAAAGAGTGAAAGCCCTCTTGACTATTTAACAGATAGGTCATCTAATGGTGTTATTGATGTCGCACACTTAGTTTTGATGCTTCTACCATCCAGAGATGGTGTTGTTCTAAGAAAGCTTCTAATGACTGTGGTAAGTAACTTCCAAAACAATGACCCTTAATATCTTGTAGCTTTATATATTCTGCTGTATGGTCTGCAAAAGATCATTTCCCCTATGGATGCTAGCCGGTGAGTTATGTCATTATAATTTCTGACGGGACTAATGTCAGTTCAGCTGTCAAGGCCTTCTGGCCTTGCAATGATCTGAAAGGATTATATGGCTTGCTAGTTTTGGTCTTTCATCTAATTTTCTCTTATGTATCTGAATCATTTTGCATTGCAACAAACAGGATGGAGCTTCACTAGTCCGAGCAATGGTTTCTAAGGAGGCAGCATTCTTTAGACAGCAACTTTGCAGGGTGATTGCTGATGTGCTTTATCAATGGATGGTTCAAACTCTTGGATTAGGCAATAGGGTAATTAAGTATGGTTCTCAAGGAAGATTGACAAGAGAGTCTAACGACATAGAGCTGGCTCCATCTTCTAGATTAACCACGCCCATTTATGATTATCAATCCATCTTCCAAGATCGACGGCTCAAAGTAATCTTTTCCAGGATACTAAATTCTGCAAGGAAAGATCCAGTACTGATACTAAAATTTTGCTGGACCTCTATAGTTATGGTTATTGTTGCTTCTGCTCTGGCATGCCACCAAGTTTTGGTATCTGTATCTGAAGTCTACTTTGATCCTTTTTCACTTGCTCCCAAGAGAGTGGCACTTAGTACTTGAAATCCTTTTCTGATGCTACATAACCTGTACCTAAGAAAATGTGATGCATAGATTTTCCCCGCGACAGTAATAATTTAGAAACAGTGGAGAAGATTGGAGATTTTGAGATAGGAAACTAGTATAGAAATTCGGTGGTTATGGCTCGAGTGGAATTTGTTGGTGTCAAGATTGGGCTTTATCTGCGTCTTCATTCCTGCACCTCCAAGGCAAGCTTCGGTCATCTGCGTGCCAAATTCTTCACAACGAAAGATTTAGGCTTTTTCAGGCAGGCCCGTGGAAAGGCGAACAATCCGATAAATGCCTTTATATCAAAAACTACCTTGTAAATTCTGAACAGAGCGTAGCAAAATTAACAGATAATTTTCAGTTGCCTCGTTGGGCAGTATCATGTAATGAGTTACAAGAAATAAGAAAATTATGTATGAAAAAAATGGCTCCCATGCATGAACTGGTATGCTGTTTCTTTCAGTTATTTGAACAATAACTAAAAAATTCCATTCAACCATGGTGTGGTCAAAGAAATACTTCCAGGGTGCGTATTGGCTGGTTGCATTGCGCACGCTATTGATGTCTTCATATGGTTCATTCCTATAGTCACTGCTAATTTGGTAATTATTTTTGGTGGAATTGTAACACTTGGAATGTACAAAATGTTAATTAATATATACATTTTAAAATAATAAATCTACTTTAATTTTCCCACATTAGTATATATACTTTTAATTTTTTAACCATTAGATTAAAATATTAAATATTAACCATTCGATTGGATTAGAAAAAATAGCTTACAACTTGCATCCATATTTAACGGAAAATAATTTTATTAATGGAGACGCTTTTTTTTTAACAATAAATGGAGGCACTTTTTTCATGGTGTCAGAATCATTTGACACGAGTAAGTTCAACTTCTTCATTACTAAAATGAATTTATGGAAAACTATAGTATATCTTACAACCATGAAATTTATCATTGTACCCTTTATTACCCCAATCCAAATCATCACTTATATTTACAACATCCTATTTTTCAAAAATGATATAGTCCACTATAAAATATCAAATAAAACTAGAGAATATATATTTCAATAAATTTCTTATAGTTGTTGACCACAAAGTAATATATATATATATATATATATATATATATAATTACAATTATGGAAATATAATAAGCAATAAAACTATACATGGTTGGCCACAAAATAATGCATGTCAACCATATAATGGTATAGGTTGATCATAAGCTATCAAGTAAAAAAAATTTAGTTGACCATATTATATTAACAGATACAAAATCTCATTGTTTTTCTATCAATTTGAATCACAAAACAAATAAAAAGGCGAAAATCAAACTCAATTGTAAATTTATAAGAATTCAAAAACTTAACTATAAATTGGATGATAGTTGAATTTAAAAATTGAAAGTGATGGTTAAATACAAACGATTGAAAGTAATAATTGAATTTGAGAAGTTTATGAAATTATTGACTCTGAGTAGCTATTAAATTTGAAGGATTGAAAACGATAATGCAATTCTAGTTTTTTTCATTTGAAAAATTTTTAAATTAAGAATAGAGTTTTTGCTTTTTTTTTTTTTAAAAAAAAAAAGAGTTTAAAAAGTATTTAAAATAAGGTAAATTTTTTTTAAAACAGTAAATGTTCTTTTTAAACGGCATTTATTCTATATGAGTATCTATCGGCTAACGTAACTTTTTTTAAAAGTTTTTATTCTATTTTTTAACAGTATGAATATATTAAAGGTATTGTAGAATTTTTCTATAAATAAATATAGCAAAAAATATAAATTTTTTTCTTATAAATCCCTCTATTAATAATAATAAACAATTCATTTTTCTTTATAAAAAAAATACATGTTGAATAAAAATTTACTAATAAATTAGTAATTAACTATTTTTTCTGAAATGAAAAAAAAAATTATGGAAAATTGGGTCAGATAAAACGGCAAGTCGTACCTTAAGATTTAAGGCAATGAATGAACTGGTTTGATTTCATTGCATTTAATTCCGGCGTAAAAATCCAAAACAAATACAAAAAAAAAAATTTCTCACCTTCCTTCCTCCTCTAATATTCCAACAAGAAAGTCACATCTACTTAATCTAAAATTCTCAAAAACAACCAAATCTAATACATACAAACACCAGACAGACAGAAGATCACCTTGCATTTTCCACTACATCTACGGTTCCAATTCCACAATGAGCTCTCCATCGATTCCTGGAGTACTCATCTCTCCCTCTGCGTGTCTCTTTATTTTGTTTTATCTCCTTTTTCGGATCTTGAATTTGATCGAAATTGCTAAATGTCTCATTCAGATCTTCAATTTTGATTCTTGTTTTATTTTCCTTGATTTGATGTTAACAACAGAATCGAATTAATTAAATATTTATGTATAATTCGCACTCAGGGCACGGGGTTGTTTACTGGCGGATTCACGAGACTATGCAAGGGTTTAGCAGTGGTTCTTGTAGCTGGTCACATTGTTGTTCAGATTTTGCCTCCTGCTCTTTCTTATCTCGCTCTTATCCCTGCCAAGTAAATTAATAACCTTTGATTTTGCATTTCTTTAATTTTGTCGGTCGTGCATTTTAATTAATTAGTTTTTAGTTTAATTTGTGCATACAGAACTTTTGTTTCTTGTAATTAATTGGTTTGTTGTAAAATTTTTGAAAGCTTGTCATGAAATTAGGATCATTAATTGATTTAGTTATGTAAAATTTGGAGTGCCCATGGAATTGAAAGTTAGGTTTTCAGATTTATGGATTTTTTGGATGTTTGTTGATTTTTTTCTATATATTTGGGATTTCGTTACGGATGTCTTTGCACTGATTTTCTTTTACTGGTCTTTTCCTTTTCGTGGTTTTGAGTTTCTAGAATCAATGTAATTATTTATATTGAATTTACATTGTTTCTCATCTTCCATTTCTTTAATGTTGTAGCATGACATGTTGCTCTTTACCTCAATTTAGTAGCAATTTTATAAAAGTAGGGTGATATGAAGCTTTCACAAATCATGGGGAGTAGCCACGTAATTGCAGGAGTTTTCTCTTCTCTGCCTAAATTTTTGTACATTTGCTATATTATTTTTAGATTTAGTTGCAGTAGTTGCTAAGGGATTTAAGTTGTAACATCTCTCTCACGCTCCCATAACTCACAAAATGTATCCCTATTAGGTTGAGTTAGATGTTTGTACTTTAGTAAGACACTTTTGATTTGTATGCCATAGTTCTCCTTGATGGGGGCCTTTCAGAATTGTACAATTGGGAGGTCAAAAGGCTGAAATCGGTGTCTGGCTGCAATGACTTCTACTTTGTTTTGTGATCGCAAAGAAAGAAATTCTCATTTTGTTTTTGATTCCTTTGTTGATTTTCCACACATTATGTTTTCTTGATAAAAATGTAGAATGTATACCGAGATCATTAAACACATGCTTATGGCCCTATTATGTTATCTTGTACTGCTAATCTAATATAGTTATGTTTTAAATGATGAATGGCAATTATGAAATATAATCAAGGATTATAGTTATCAAATTAAAAAGAAATTATAAAATATGTCCTTTGATTGCCCCTGCCCTGCAAGGGAACGAAATAGTGTTTGTGCAAGCATTTAGTAATTGCAGGGCATATGGTGTGCTTAGAAAAGCTTATGCTCGTGATTTTTTCTTCTTTTGTAGGACAATTCCTTTTGGTTGGAATCTCATAACAGCTGGTTACATTGAACAATCAATTTATGGGGTATGTAGTTCCTTGTACACACACCTTACTGTAATCAATCATCTTGCATTATGTTGCACAAAAATGCCCTTTTACTTTTTTTGATGCTTCATAATTGGCCTGATTGTTAGACTCACTTTCTAGGTGGTTGTCAGCACTTTATGTCTCCTTATTATGGGGAAGCTACTTGAACCTGTATGGGGTTCTAAGGAGTTCTTGAAGTTCATTTTCATAGTCAACTTTCTTACTTCTGTATTTGTATTCATTACTGCCATTGCCTTGTACTATATAACAAGGCAGGAAAATTACCTGTAAGTGCTTGATTCCAGAATATACAGTTATTTTGTTCATCTGTCTTGTTTGCTTTATATTTTATTATTACCTCTACATATGTCTAAACTTGTTGTCAGACTAGCAAAAAAAAAAAAAAGGCCACAAGTCAACTGCTTGTTCTTTCTTTGAATTAATGGCATTAATATGGCTTCAATATTTGCAGTAAGGTTTACCTATAATAGTGTGCACTGATCAAATCATGCTCATTAGTCACATATGGGTTCTGATTTTCTTTGTCTTTCTTATGATAGTTATATGCCTATTTCTGGCTTCCAAGGAGTCTTGTCAGGTTTCTTGGTTGGCATGAAGCAAATTATACCTGATCAAGAGCTATCCTTATTGAGAATAAAGGCAAAGGTATAAAGTTTACAGCTTGATTCACTCCTTGCCTTGAAATATTAATAGAGAAGTTGGGCAAGCTAAAGTGTCTCACTTATTTGGCGCTGTTTTGAATGTTATGCAGTGGTTTCCATCCCTTGTGCTCTTATTGGCTATTGCTGTTAGTTTCTTTACTCCAGAGTCAGTCACATATCTTCCAACCATTATATTTGGAACCTATATGAGCTGGATTTACCTGAGATACCTACAGAGGAAACCAGAAACAAAAGTTAGGGGTGATCCGAGTGATGATTTTTCATTCTCTACTTTCTTCCCTGAATTTCTAAGGTATCTTTATTTTCTTTTAATGCATTAATCTTTCACCAGAGGTAGTTTTGATTTTGTTTTATGTGCTGCTGCCTCCCACTAACTGACTATCTCATTTTCCCTCTATTTCTCCAAATGCAGACCAGTCATTGATCCTATTGCTTCCATTTTTCATCGGATGCTCTGTGGAAGATATGAAACTTCAACTGAAGCACATGGGTATACTCTGGGAGGCGCTCCTTTGCCTGGTTCTGATCCCATTGAGGCATCTAGGAGGAGGTATGAGTCTTGGTTCTTGCTGCCATACCTTTTTATTCATAAGGCATGGGTTATATGGGATCCCTAACTAGCCTCACCCTTACCCTGACTTATCATTAATCTTACATGCAAAAGTGACACAAGCTTTTAATTTAACAGGAACATTATGCTAGTTTGAAATTCAATATTGCCTATGTAGGCATAATAAAAGCTATAATTTTTTTATTGGATTAATCATGGATCCAGTGAGTAGAAATTAAATTCACAACCAAAAATATGCATGTATAAATTACGATGTGAGTTAAATAATAATACTGATATGGAACCATAAACAAATAGTTTCAGAGAAATGGTGAATGAAGGACCGTTAAGATGCCAGTTGAAAGTTGCAGATCAACAATTATAAAATTTTATGGTTAAATGTGAAACTGTCCTTGCTAAATTTACAGCATATTTGGATGCTAGGAGACTGATGGCAGCAGGAAAACAGGGCCTTGAACTATAGTAAAAAGAGAGACACTAATAATTATGCCCATGCTTGCAAGTACAAGAGTATAGTTGCTATGGCAAGAGGTTATAGTTGCTGACCTATGCATCATTTGCAGAGAAAGGGGAGCTAGAGCGCTAGAAGAAAGATTGGCAACTGAGAGGTTGGCGGCTGCAAGGAGTTCAGATGACTCAAAAAAAGATGCTTCAGAGAATGTTTGATAGCTTGGAAAGTCGACCTAAGTGAAAAAGCAAGCGAAACGTTGTATTTTGATGACAGCATACAGAATTTGTGCAGTATTTGGAGATCAGTGTTTTTGCCTTTGGTTTTTAGATAACAGTTTTCTGATGCATACTGTCGTGGACTGTTATTATTCTTGTAGAGAAATTTGTTGGTATAATCTATGTTCTGTTTCATCAAGAGATCAAGCAGAATATCTAAGTAATACATCCAGTACAAGTCTCAAGCTTCACCTTTTCTTGAAAATTTATGCTGAATTATGATCTATCGTAAACCAGCATGAAATTCAAATTAATTTTAAGTGCTTCTTACGGTAAAATTGCTACAAATTAATAATTCTGAAAGAAAAATTTATTAATAAAGTGAGATATATTTTTAATAAATTATTAATTTATAAAAAAATTACAAATTATGTGTATAATATACATTTTTTCTTTTTTCTTTTTATTAAACGAAGTTTATAAATATTTTACACATTATTTAATATCATTATGTTATTTTATTTTATACGCTTTTAATAAAATAAAATTTTTATTTAAGCAAGCAAAGCATAGTACAATTTATCATTTCTAATAAATAATAACATTTGACTCATATTTAATATATATATATATGTGTAATAATTATGTATTATTTATTGATGTATAACAAATTTGTGAAAAAAAATATATATTTTTTACTGTTGTATCATTGATACAGGTTAGGTCATAATTAATTTTACTTTAACACAATTTTATATATTCATTTTTCCTTTTCTGATATATATATATATATATATATATATATATATATATATAATGTAATTATTTAATTAATTATTATAATTTTGGTGCTTAAATAACTATAATTATATTTAAGATTTTTATTATAATATTAGCCAGAGCGAGGCTTATAGTTTCAACAATTATGCAGTTTAGTGTCGGCCTCTCCTTTTGCCGCCTTTAGCCATCCCCTGTACATCATTATCTCGCTGCCTCTTTGTTTTTCGGGTCGGACCTAGCCTCCTTGGCTGCCCATCTTCTTCTCTCCCTGGCCCTGCCTCTCTCCGGCCAACTGCAAACTTAGCAGTAACTTCCGTTTTAGCCTCTGCAGTTGTCTTTCACCTCTCAGTTGAGTTCCATCAGACTTTTTGTGATTGATTTCAGAAAGGTAATTTAATTGTTTCTTCTTCTTCTTCGTCTTCCAGCTCAAGATTAATTCAATGATGCTATGTTTGTTGGATTTAATTATTCCAAGAAGGGCATTTCTTTATTCAGTTAATATAGCAGAAGAAGCTTAAGGAAAGAAATTTCATTGGCTGCTGCATTGCCTTTGGACTCAGATGATGCAATTATTATTTTTGAACTTGCCAAAGCGCAATCTGGGTATTAATGGGTTTAGCTCTAATTCAATATTCAAATTATCTCTAGTTGGTGGCTTAGTTTTTTTGTGTCAAAAGTGTCATTTTGAAGCGCATTTTTCAGCCTCCTCTGCACTGTCTTTGGAAGACCAAGTGTTTGATTATATTCCTGAGACGACGACGACGGACAGTAACAGAGTTGTCAGGGCTAGGAAACATAGTAGCTCAAAAGAGCATGGATTTTTTGGGAAAAATGTAGATATTTTGCAAGCAACTGATGTTCTGGAGGAAATGGAAATGAACGGGGAAAGCCCTACAGTTGAAACTTATAGTGAATATTTACGTGGTCTTTGTAGAGCAGGTTATGTTGATCTTGCTGTTGGGTTTATTCAGAATTTGAGAAACAAAGATTGGTCTTTTTGCTGTTATTGTTATAATGCAGTTATTCAGTGGTTATGTCTAGAAGGTGAAGTTGGTGAAGCTTTTAAACTATTCCAAGATATGAGGAGATATGGTTTGTTTCCAAATGGTTATAGTTATCGCATTCTGATTATTGGGTTTTGCAAGAAAGGGTATTTTGATGAAGCTCTCTATTTAATGGAAGAAATGACAAGGAAAGGTTTCAATCCTAAATTTATCTGTTTGAGCTGGCTGATTCATAGGTTCTGCAAAAACCATTTCTTAGATAAAGCTTTGGAAGTTTTTACTATTATGTTAAAAGTTGGTGAGCGACCGACTATTTTCACTTGCAATATTATCGCAGAAGAATTTTGCAGGGCAGGAAACTTCTGGGAAGCTTTGAAACTCATAAATAAAATGAAGATGAAGGATTTAGGTATTGCTGCTAACTCTCACACATATAATATAATCATTAAGTGGCTGTGTAAGAAACATAAATCAGAAAAAGCATGGGAAGTTTTTCCTGTAATGCTGAAGAACAATGTTTTCCCGAGTGTTTTTCATTATAGTACTCTAATAGATGGTTATGCAAAACAGTCAAATCCAACAGAGGCCTTGCTAGTGTATGCAAAAATGCGAAAAGCTGGGATCTCACCAAACACAGTCACATATACAATTCTCATCAACATATTCTCCAACAAAATGCGAGAAGCATACATTCTGTTTACTGATATGACGAAAAAGGGGTTGGTTCCAGATGAGTTTACTTTCTCATCTATTATAGCTGTATTTTGTAGAGCTAGAGATATGAAAAGTGCTTGGGCATTGTTTGAAGAAATGTTGCAGCAGGGCAAGTCACCCAATGTTGTTACTTATACCAGTCTAATTGATGGATTTTGCAAGTCAGAACACAGGGACATGGCTAACTTCTTGGTTGATGCAATGAAAAAAAATGATGTGAAACCTGATGTTTTAGCTTATACCTGCCTTATTGATGGATTTTTCAAGTTAAAGTGCATGCATGAAGTCAGATTGTGGATTGATGAAATGAAGAGAGACAATGTGTCACCTGATGTTTTTACATATACTAGTCTAATTGATGGATTTTTCAAGGTAAATTGCATGGATATGGTCAACTTGATGATTGATGAAATGAAGAAAAACAATGTGACTCCCAATGTGGTGACATATGATGTTCTCATTTCTGGGTATAAGAGACTTGGGCATAGAGATAAAGTGCGTGATGTGTTTAAGGAAATGAAGGAGAGGGGAATTTTGCCAGATAAAACCACTGCCTATGCTTTACTGTGAATGTGCACCGATGTGCTTATACAAGGGATGGTGGAAGAGGAAAAGATGTGACAAAGATCAAATGGTAAATTACTCTTTTTCTTATTACTGTTTTATTTATGTTTTAGAATTCCCCCTTAGCACCTGTTTATGATATGATTGTCTGACCTCCTAAGAATTATGAGCTGTTTGTTTTTGTACAGTTAACTTCATAATGTACAATTGGTAATGTTTGACATCTTGGATTTTGTTTGTCAGGATTTACTGTAATCATCTTGCATTGTTTTGCATTAAGATGTTCTTTTTCTTTTCTGTTGCTTCATTATTGGCCTGGGGAGGTTGTCAGCACTTTGTATCTCCTTCCTATGGGGACGCTACTTGAAACTGTGTAAGGTTTCAGTTATGTAGTCATTTTTTGTGGTCAATTTTCTTATTTCTGCAAGTGTTTTAAGTTAATGCTATTGACTTGTACTTCTTGTACTTCATAACAAGGCAGGAAAATTACCTGTAATTGCCTGATTCTTAAATATACAGGTATGTTGTGTTGCTCTTCCTTTTTTCTATTCATATTTTATCATCAACTGTAACCATGCCTAAACTGGATGTCATATTAGCAAAAAAGAAATCATAACTGCTTTCTCTTTTTTTGAATTGTTGGCATTCATATGGCTTCAATTCACTAAGTTTGACCTATAACAGTGTGCAATGATCAAATCATGCTCAATTAAATGCATATGGGTTCTGAGTTTCCTTTTTTTTTTTTTCAACGATAGTTATATGCCGATTTCTGGCTTCCAAGGGATCTTGTCTTGCATGAAGTAAATTATGGCTGATCGAGGGCCATCTTTGTTGAGAATAAAGGCAAAGGTATAAAGTCTATATAGCTTGATTCACTTCTTGCCTTAAAATATCAATAAGTGAATTTCGCAAGCTGAGGTGTCTCCATTAACTGATGCTGTTGAATGGTATGCAGTGATTTTCATCCCCTGCACTCTTGTTGGCTGTTGCTGTAAGTTTCTTTACACCAGGGACAGTGACATATCTTCTACTATTATAATTGGAACCTGTGTGAGCTGGATTTACCAGAGATAAGGAAACAAGAAACACAACTTAGGGGTGATCCCAGTGATGATTTTTCATTCTCTATTTTCTTCCTTGAATTTTTTAGGTATTCTTATTATTCCTTTAAAGTTTTAATGCATTAGAGGACACTTTGAATTTGTTGCAAGTGCTGCTGCCTCTCACCAACTAACTCACTCTTTCTCCTCCCTCTGAATCCGGACCAGTCACTGATCCCTCACCACGACTTGCCCTTGCAGTGGCATAGCTCTAAATGCTACCTGATATGCCAAAGCAATCCTAAACTTTCAATTTAGCAAGATTGTTATGCTTGGTCGAAGTTGAATGCCACCAGTATGTATGAATGCATCTGCATTCTTTCTATTTGTTTGAAGTTTGAACATGAATCTATACAAATTAAAATTGCGACTAAAAATATGCATGTATAAATTACTTTATATGTGAAGGAAGCACCACAGAGAAGCCATTGAAAATTGCAGATCAATATTTGAGTATTTTTGCATAATATGAAACTTTCATTGCAAAATTTGCAGCAAATATGCCAGGGTTTTTATCTGTCAGATGCTATCATTACTAGTGGCAGCAGGGAAAAAATTAAATCTGAAGAGTACAAATACAGGCATACCTACAAGAGTACAGCTGTTACGAAGGCAATGATAGGCGGCAAAAAGAAAAAGTTGCTGACCTATCATCTGCAGCGAAAGGGGATCTAGTGTGCTAAAAAGATTGGCAGCGGCTGCAAGAAATTCAGATGGCTAAAAAAGAAGGATGCTTCGGGGAACGTCAGATAGCTTGGAAACTTAACCCAAAGGGCAAACGAAACATTGTAGTTTGATGACAATTTGCAGAATCTGTGCAGCATTCGGAGATTAGTCTTTTTCCTTGATTTGTTGAAAATAGTTCTGCAATGCATACTGCTGTGGGCTGTTATTATTCTTATGGTAGTTTTTTGTTCCTGTAATCTTTAAGTTTTTTCAAAAAGATTTGGTCCAAAGGTATATAGCAGAAAACCTGAACAATCCGGATTAGCAGCAGACTCAAAGCTTTTGTAATACGTGCTTCAGAGTCACACAATCAAGATTGTGATTCTTCTGTAATATTTAGTCATCTAAGCTCAACCATGATTGTTGAAGTTCATCATCTGAGTAACATTTTTGCGGTGTTAATGCTTTTGCAATGATTGATTTATAATACTTTTGGAAATTCAAACAAAGAAATATATTGAGAAAAGGAATTGAATAGTATGAAGTCTTGAGTGCCTAGTTTCTGCTATACTCTTGTCAAGTCTGATGGCTACTCTTTTCTTAATAGAATTCTTTCCATGAAAACCGTTACCAACATGTTTCATGAAAAGATTGTCTCAAGAATTTTGAAACCCCCACTATAATTGATGCCTAACATTAAGGGTCTGTTTGACATTAGTGAGAAAAACTCCATTTTTGAAAATTTTAGATTTTTGCTGTTTATTTTTATTATTTTTGCTTATTTTGACTACATTTGGTTAAAAAATGATTTCTTAATTTTCTTTTCAAAGTTGAGTTTCAAAAATATCTTAAAAAAAAAATTAAATAAATTTTAGAACAATTTTTTTATCCATTAATTGATTTTTTTTTTGTACATCTATGATAATTCTCCCTTGTTATATCATTGTTGGGGTCTTGTAAAATGCTTATTTATTCATTATAATTTTAAATATCACATCATAACTTAAGTAAAATAGTACTTTGATTAACACTCAGAGCATTACATTCACGATTAAATAAGTAATATATATATTCTGAATGTAATACAATTGGCTATCACTTTTCACATAATGGTATGTATATTTTACAAAAATCTAACTCTGTTACAGTATGCTAGAAATTTTCAAATAAAATGAAAATACATTTCTTTTTGATTTTCTTTCTATAAATTTCAATTATTTGTCATGGAACTTGATTACACGTGAAACCCAAATTTGATCTCCATGTCTCTTCCAACAACAGAGAATGTCCTCACAACCCATGTCCAGAGATCTCATGAACCAAAGCTGTTGCATGAAAGCTTTAAAAAATGAAGTACCTTTCCTGCCAATTTGATGTTATTTCTATACGTTTATGTTGGGCAGTTCCATTTATGGCGTAAAAATGAAGTTCCATTTATTCAATTTCAAACCGAAGTGATGGCTTAGTACCATATAAAGACGGAATTATTATGGACCGGGATTGTCCTCTCACAAGAGACCCCAGCACCATGTTCACCATCTGATGACAAGACCCTAACCTGCTCAATACACAAACCTTTACGTGACATCAAATAATTTGTAACTACAAGATTATCTGATCATGGACACAAACAAATTTAAGCGAAACGTGAATGAATATGCTGCATTCAAATAGTTCTGGTAATCATTCGTCTTGCCAGGACAAAATAAATTTTCAACTGATTTTTTAAAAATGTACTCCTATTATCTGTATTGAATTTATTTCAGAGAGTATCGAGGAGCACATGTAGATAACTCGATGTGAATACATGCTCTTCACATAACAAATCTCGATTGAGAGCCAACCGCAAAGATACAAATCACTCCAGACTTCTCTTGATGCTCTACAAAGCAAATGTGTCCCACTAAACATTTCAGATGTTATATATGTTAAATCTGTGCAGATCAACCCTCAAGTACTTCTCCCGAGTAGTAATATTTGTGGACCATCGTCTTGTAATCTGCACCAAGAAAAAGCCCCTTTCAATTTATAATTTAACAGTCCTCTTACACGAACAAAAATAAACATCAATAAAAGCAAAAACAAGGGACTTCAGTAAAACCGTATGTCCTTCTGACCTTCCTTATTATTCAATAATTTTGCAGCGTAGCTGTTAAGAGGACTGTCTGGATTAGGTTCTGCATGAGAACTAAATGGTTAGGCAAAGACAAAAAATCAACAACAAAAGGTCAAAACTATGTTGAATTTAAGAAGCAGACCTCCCAATAGACTTTGGATGGACAAAAGAATGGTTCTACAATCATAAGCTGAAGACCACTTTTCCTAGAAGACAAAAAGCACGCATCTTATTAGTATCTCAAGGAAATATATGCACAGAACCATCAAAATAAAACTACTATGCTAGCTGCATGTTAAGTTTTTCAGGCAAAAAAAAATTGCCTTCACGGAAAGAACCAAACTTCAACAACCATGATCAGGTCGAACTGCTTCAAATTTAATACATTTCATCAAACTGAAAAACTTTTTTAACAAAATTTTGCAGCAACTGACTGAACTTTAAATAACTTAAGCCTTCCTTGAAGTAGTTGTTTCAAACCTTTGATTGTTAAATTTTAGGTTAACCTCTCATACATCCAAAGTAAGTGATCTATGCCACTCCAGTGCATAAGAGGCAAAAACAACAGCGTAATTCTCTCGTTGTTCTAACTTGACATTTAATTTTCCATAACAGTATCCATAAGACTATCAGATGGTTGCTCCAAATCCCAGATGCCAAAGAATTCATATTTCAAGTTGAAATCACTTCAAGTAACAAAACAAAAACTACAAGTTTACTTTATACCTGGAGTATGTCTAGGCATATGTTGCCAAACTGATCTACATTAGGATGAAAGCAACTGGTCTCAAATTTGACTTGTGGTGGTTTAAATGGGTAGTCCAAAGGAAAACGCACAGAGAGCTTATATGATAAACCCTCATATGCAGTTCCATTTCCACCCTCAATTGTGCCAATCCAAGCAAAAATGCTCTCACCTTCAGGAAATGCTGATACACCGAGATCTCCACCACTCATCTGCATAAAGCATGAAGACTTATAACCTAAAGCTTAAGGAAAAGACAGAGGGAATACACAGCATTAACCATTTCTACAGAACTCCCCACAAGCGCAAATTCAGCCTAAAAAAATTCCACAAACCATTTTGATTTTTGATAATTCCAAAAAACTTAGAGATCCAATCCAATAAAGTACACCATTTATAGCTCCCAGCCTCCAACTAATGCAACTTAAGAAAAGCAGAAAAAAAAAAACAAACTTCCTTCAGATAAGGCCATAAAATAAAAGTTAAAATTCAAGTTACAGAAATAACACATAAAATATAATCCCTATCAACTGAATGATATCTTTTCCGAATACCCATTTGAATCACCACAGACAGACGATAACTTCCAATACCATATTACAAATTCCAACAATTAAGAAGCCCGCAATAGGGAAACACACACACACATATATATATAGCACTAGTAAAAGAGAGACAAAATTCAAATATCACCACCCAAAAAACACTAGTTTAATAAACTTCACAGATGAAAATAGGAGTGAGGTTATCAACGAAAACTCATAATATTCATCTGTTCTTTCCACAGCTTGTAATGCATCAAAATCCAAACTGTCCTGAGCCCTTTTTTGAAAAGTCTAAAATTGCAAGAATTCCTCCATAAATTGAACTGGATTCTTGCACATAATTGATTCCCGACAAAGCAATTAAGCAACGAAGAGAATTTCTCGCCTCTCTACGTGAATTGAACTTTCAAAGAGAAAAAAAAAAAGGAAAAAGCGCAGTAATGATCACAATAACAAAACATGAAAATCAAGAAACCAAAACTATAATTACAAGTAGCATTAAACTGTAATTTTCAAAACAAAAAGTGACAAAAGATCATTTGCAATACCATTAGAGACATTAATTCCTTCTGCAATCTGCCAAAAAAAAAAAAAAGATATCATAATCATTCACCACCACTACAGAAGAGGTAAACGACACTGTCGTATATCGCTAAAAGATAGCTTTAGAAGGAGAAGAATAAGAAACCTTTGAGAAACGGAGGTGGTATCGACGGGGTTCGGAGCGGCAGCGGGCTGTTTGGAGGGAGTGGGAGAAGGTGCATGGCGGGGATGCTGTTGGGAGTTATCAACCGTAGGATTTGGTCTCATCTCCATTGATTATTGAGACAAAATCAAGAAGTTACTACTGACAACGGCTGATAATCCAATTAATCAATCAAATTGTTCCTTTTCTTGTGAACCGAAACAAATGATTTAACGGCGGAACCGGCGGTTGTTGTGGTGGCGGCGGCGACGGTTGTGGTGGTTAATGAGCAGAGAAGGAGATTTATCTTTTTTATTATAAAACAGACAAGTGAAGGAATGTGATGTAATTTTGCAACTTCTGTTTGCACTTTGATACCAACTGCCACCATTTCTCTCTTTTATTTTGTTTTCTATAAATGTTTTATTTATTTCGAATTTGAATAAATAATATATTATTTGTGAATAAATAATATTATTTATGAAAAATAGTTATTAAATAGAAAAAAAAAGTTATATATATAAAAAGATTAAAATTCAGAAGGTTGTTAAATTCTTTTTATATTATAGTTTTCTAAATTCTTTCCAAATTCTTCCTAAATTTTCTAAAAATTATTTTACTATAAAATATTTTTCTTCTAATTAAATATTATTAAATTCAAGTTTAGTTTTATAACAAACTAAATAATTTAATCTTTATTTCACAATACGTTATCAACACGAAAAATTCTCAATTAAAATAATAAGGTATATATTTCTTAATATTTAATATTTATGAATATATTATTTAATTATATATTATCATTGATAACTATGCCTCCTACTAATTTATATATATTCATATTTATATTTATTTCTTCAATCTAACTTTCTATTAATTGTTATTTTTATTTTGTTTTATTAACTACATCATTGATGGAAAAATTGTTAGAAATGGTTCTAACCTTATAGATGGATATACCTCCTATCAATTTATATTTATGCATATTTATATTTTTTTATTATTTGTGTTAATGGAATGTTATACCCCATTTTATATTAATAGACGGTTTTGCTCTATATTTATATATATTGTTATGTTAACTCACTTACTATAAATAATCATATCAACATTATTTATTAATTTACTTTATATAATTTATTTCTCAATATATTATATTAAAAAAAAATTCTAACGGCTATATTTTTATTACCAACGGTAACATAACAGTAACAAATGGCTATATTTTTCATTATAAATTAAAAAACTATAAATTTTATTTATTCACACAAATTCATACATTTTCCTTTTCTCTCTTTACTCTAAATTGTAAACATGATTTGGTATATTTATATTTGTATTTTGATCATGACTATTATAATAGTTTTAGGAATAATTCATATGGAAGATGATTTTTTATTTGATATAATTTTAAGTATTATTGTATCATTTTTTGTACCGCTATTATTTCTTACAATATTCATTCATGATATAATTAATTAGTAAATTCTGATTATGTTTGATTTTTTTTAGTAGTCATCAAATTTATGAATTCTAATTGAGTTATATTTTTTTTATTAGTTATCATAATGACAAATTTAGCAAAGCTTGAGTTCGTTGCTCTTGACATCATGGGAAAAAATTATATGTCTTGAATTCTAGATGTAGAAATGTATCTTCAATCAATGGGGTTAATTGATACTTTAAGAGAAAATAATAACACCTCATTGCAAGATAAGGCTAAGTCTATAATTTTTCTCTGTCGTCATCTTGATGAAGGATTAAAATGTGAATATTTGACTGTCAAAGATCCAAGTATTCTTTGGAAGGATCTAAAAGACAGATATGATCATCAAAGAGATATAATATTATCAGTAGTCACTGATGAATGGAGAGTTTTAC
Source organism: Mallotus nudiflorus (assembly GCA_947683625.1). Taxonomy (NCBI): domain Eukaryota; kingdom Viridiplantae; phylum Streptophyta; class Magnoliopsida; order Malpighiales; family Euphorbiaceae; genus Mallotus; species Mallotus nudiflorus. The sequence continues at coordinate 571,529 of CANTUR010000505.1, forward strand.
GCTTTCAAGATTTCAAAAAAGTGAGTGACTACAATTCTGCAATGTTCAAAATAATATCACAATTAAAATTCTGTGGACAGACAATCACAGACGAGGATATGCCGGAGAAAACTTACTCCACATTTCATGCATCAAATGTTACACTGCAACAACAATATAGGATGCAGAGATTTAAAAATTTTCGGAACTAATTTCATGTCTATTGGTGGCTGAGAAAAATAATGAACTCTTGATGAAAAATCATCAGTTCCGTCCCACTGGCTCAGTAACATTTCCAGAAGCAAATGCTACAAATTATTCCAGATATAAAAATTACAATAGCCATAAACGTAGGAGAGGTAGAGGTAGTGGACATGGAAGAGGTTAATTCTTTGGCCGTGGTCGTGGAAATAAATATAAAAATACTCCACAAAAAACTCAGACTCAACATCAAAAAAAGTTAAAATCAGTCATCAGTGGTGTTCAAGAAAGGCCCCAACATAAGTCTGAAATTGTGTGTTTCAAATGTGATAGTAAAGGACACTGGGCACGAGTTTGTCATACACCACCACATTTTTGCCAACTTTATAAGGCATCATTGAAAGAAAAAGAAAAGGAAATAAACTTCAATGAGTATCATACTCCCGTTAATGATACAACTCATCTAGATGTTTCTGATTTTACTAATGATTTTACTGACAATGGAAATTGAGACATCTATAATTTTAAGTATGTTGTTATTACCTATTTTATTTTCAATTCTGAAGAATATGTTATTGTTATGTATGTTATTTTCAAATTAAATAAAATATCCTACTTTACAATTATTTTATATTTTTACCTTAATTGATTAATTATGTGTTTATCTATTTTAAAAAAATAGAGATTATTTCTCTGAAATAAAGCCCACAAAGGCAATTGTAAAAATAATATCAGGTCCTGTAGATCTGATTGAAGGAATTGGCAAAGTTAAATTTATGTTATCAAATGGAAAAAAAATTATAATTGATGAACCTTTGTTTTCACCAAAATCAATAAGAAATTTGTTGAGTTTTGATGACATATATTGAAATGGGTGTGATACCCAATCCATTACTATAAATGGTAACAAATATTTAAATATGGTTTCCTATGAATCAGGAAAAATACAAGTATTGGAAAGACTGTCAAAACTCCCTACTAGATTGCATTACATATATATACATGTAATTAAATCACATATGGCAGTAAAAGAAAAATCTTATGATCCTTCAACAACAAATTTATGGCATGATAGATTAGGTCATCCTGGATCATTAATGATGCGAAGGATAATTGAGAATTCACATGGGCATCTATTAAAAGGGCAAAGAATTCCTCAATCAAATGAAATGTCATGTATAGTTTATTCTCTTGAAAAATTAATCTTGAGGCCTTCACCATCTAAAATTCAGAATGAATCACCTATGTTTCTTGAAAGAATTCAAGGTGATATATGTGGGTCAATTCACCCACCATGTGGACCATTCAGATATTTTATGGTATTAATTGATGCATCTAGTAAATGGTCACATGTTTGTCTATTATCAACTTATAATGTTGCATTTGCAAGGTTGCTTAGCTAAAATTATTAAATTATGAGTACAATTCCATGATTATACAATCAAAAGGGTAAGACTTGATAATGCTGGTGAATTTATATCTCAAGCATTCATTGATTATTATATGTCTACTGGGATCATTGTTGAGCATCCTGTTGCCCATATACATACTCAAAATGGTTTAGCTGAATCATTGATTAAACGTCTTCAGCTTATTGTTAGACCATTAATAATGAGAATAAAGCTTTCCATTTCAGTTTGGGGTCATGCAATCCTACATGTTGCTTCATTAATTCGCCTCAGACCTAGTGCATATCATAAATACTCCCCACTACAATTGGCATTTGGTCAAGAGACAAATATTTCCCATCTCAGAATTTTTAGTTGTGCAATATATGTACCTATTGCGCCACCTCAGCACACAAAAATGGGTCCTCAACAAAGATTGGGAATTTATGTTGGGTTTGAAACATCTTCGATTATTAAATATCTTGAACCTTTAACTGGTTATGTTTTTACAGCACGTTTTGTTGATTGCCAATTTAATGAGGTTGTTTTTCCAACATTAGGAAAAAGGGAGAAAGAAGGGAAATGGGATATTTCATGGAATGAACCATCATTATTACATCTGGATCCTCACACAAAACAATGTGAATTAGAAGTGCAAAAGATTGTGCACTTACAAGCAATTGCAAATCAATTACCAGATGCATTTACTGATATAAAAAGAGTGACTAAATCATATATACCAGCAACCAATGCTCCTGCTCATATTGAAATTCCAGAAATAAAACCTAAGAGTAAAGACACTTATGAGTCTAAAACACGCCAAAAGCGTAGAAAACCAATTGGTTCTAAAGATAAAAATCCTCGAAAGAGAAAAGGAGTAGATAATCATATTGATAGCGAGGAAAATATCCCTAAAAAAATAGAAAATAAAGAAAGTCCCCAAATGGAGGGTATAAATGATATTAATCAAGAAATCTCGATAAATTATACCAATACAAGAAAACTGTTGAATAGAAATGAGATGAAAAATATTGATGAAAAATTTTCATATACTGTTGCATATGAAATCATAAATGACAAAGATGATCCTGAACCAAAATCAGTCATGGAATGTCAAAATAGGCATGATTGGATAAAATGGAAAGATGTTATGCAGGTTGCATTAGACTCACTAAACAAGTGAAATTTTTTTGGGCCAATTATTCCTATGCCTAAAACTGTGAAACTTGTAGGATACAAGTGGGTCTTTGTATGAAAGAGAAATAATAAAAATGAAATAATAAAGTACAAAGCTAGACTTGTAGCTCAAGGTTTTTCATAAAGACCGAGAATTGATTATGATGAAACGTATTCTTCTGTTATGGATGCAATTACGTTTAGGTATTTGATTAGCCTAGTAGTTTCTAAGAAATTAGAAATGCGTCTTATGGATGTTGTAACTGCTTATTTATACGGATCACTTGATAGTGACATTTATATGAAAATAATTGAAGGATTTAAAATGCTTGAAGCATTAAGTACAAAACCTAAAGAAATGTATTCGATCAAGCTCCAAAGATCTTTATATGGGTTAAAATAGTCTAGATGCATGTGGTATAATCGTTTAAGCGATTATTTGATTAATAAAGGATATATGAGTAATATTATCTACCCATGCGTTTTTATTAAGAAAAAAAATATCCAAATTTATGATTATAGTTGTATATGTTGATGATTTAAATATCATTAGAATAGAAAATGAGATCCATGAAGCAACAGTATACTTAAAGGAAGAATTTAAAATGAAAAATCTTAGAAAAACCAAGTATTGCCTTGGTTTACAAATTGAGCAAATGCATAATGGGATATTCGTGCATCAATCAAATTACACATAAAAGATCTTGAAATGCTTTAATATGGATAAAACAAATCCTTTAAGTACTCCAATGATTGTCAGATCACTCAATATTAAGACTGATCCATTTCGACCCTGTGAAGAAAATGAAGAAATTCTTGATTCTGAATTTTCATATCTCAGTGCCATTGGAGCTCTAATGTATCTTGCTAATTGTACTAGACCTGACATTTCTTTTGCAGTCAATTTATTAGCAACTTTCAGTTCAACTCCAACAAAAAGGCATTGGAAAGGGATTAAACATATACTTCAATACCTTCGAGGAAATGTTGATTTGGGTTTATTTTATTCTAACAATTCAAAATAAGAATTGATTGGTTATGCAGATGCAAGGAATTTATCTGATCCTTATAAAGCGAAATCTCAAACAGGCTATATGTTCACAAATAACAGAACTGCAATTTCTTAGTGTTCCCAGAATCAAACGCTTGTCGCTATTTCTTCAAATCATTCTGAGATTATTTCACTACATGAGGCAAGTAGAGAGTGTGTGTAGATTAGATCAATGACACATCATATTGAAGAATCTTATGGTTTTCCAGTCAACAAAAGTCCAACAATTTTGTGTAAAGATAATGCAGCATGCATTGCACAGTTAAGGGAAGGATATATCAATAGTGATAGAACCAAACATATACCTCCAAGATTCTTTTCATACACTCACGAGCTAATAAAAGACAATCATATAGATATCAAATATATTCAGTCTATAAAGAATTCAACTGATCTTTTCTCAAAGGCGCTTCCAACTACAATTTTTAGAAGACACGTTCACGATATTGGAATACGACATCTGCATATTATGTGAAGGAAAATTATACATATCAACTTGAAAGGGAGAAAATCATGCACTGTACTCTTTTTCCTTAAGCTAAAGTTTTTCCCGCTGGGTTTTATTTAGCAAGGTTTTAACGAGACAGTTGCAAAATATTGTTATTCAAGGGGAGTATTATGAATGTGAATGAACAATTTATTGCTTATGAATGAACAATATATTACTTTTGAGAGAATAGTTTTCAAATAGTGAAAAGAAAATCTCTATATAAAAATATTGAAATTCATTAATGAGAAGGTTAAGAAAAAGATAGATTACTCTCCAAATTTTTTCAATATTATAGTTATCCAAATTCTCTCAAAACTCTCCCTAAATTCTCTTAAAATTATTTTACTATATAATATTTTTCTTCTAATTAAATACTACTAAATTCAAGTTTAGTTCTATAACAAACTAAGCAATTCAATCTTTATTTCACAACATTATTTTATTATTTAAAAAAATAATGATTTTTATTTCAATAATTTTAAGAATATATATTTTTACAAATCAAAATAACATATTGATTAAATAATAATAAATTTTCAAAAATATTCATAGATATAATATAGGTGTAATTAAAATTTAAAATATTTTTTTCATTTAATTGATTTTTTTCTTATGTTTTATAAAGATAATTATTTCGCATACATATAATTCGTGGATTAATTTATTATAAATATTTTTTTTATTTTATTTCATTTTTCATGCTTATTTTTATTTTATTTGAAAATAATCAATATATTTACAAATGAAATTCTGCTTGTAAAGATTGAGGTTTGAAATTTTACAAAAAAAAAAATTAAATGTTTTGAATTTTATTTTTTAGGAATATGAACAACAAAGTAATAGGGTCAATGCATTGGTCCATTACAAGTATGGGGTGTGAGAGTTTGTGCTGCCAACTTAGTATAATAACTTAATTAGTTCAACTAGCTTAATTAAATAAAAATTACAAAGGGAGACAAATGAATTGTACATATTTGTTGATGGAGAGTTTTTAGTTAGTTTGCTAATTACTCACTAAACATTTGTTTGTATCTCATGTTTATTTTATTAAAAAATATCGTGGTTCAGATCGAAACATAAAAATGCAATGACCTTAAAAAATTACACATAAATACATATGTAATTTTCACATAATTTTAAAAGAACAAAATCAATTAAAGTAGAATTATATTGGCTTCAAAAATATATATTTTCCTTCCCTAAAAAAATATTATTTCTGTTTAGAATTATTTTTAGTTATTTTATTTTCCTTTTTTTCTAAATTTTTTTGATGTTGTAATAGAGAAATAGGGACTCAAAATTTTAAAATGAGGTGAACATGAAAAGTCTAATCCATAACATATTCAATGATTTTCAGTTATAGAAATTCAACATTATAAATGCTTTAATTCAATAATTGATGAAAGAATAATGTTCTTCAACCCTCTAAACACAAAAATTAAATTATTTGTATATTCTGCTAACCATTTGCATAATTAAACTCTAAATTTTAAATTTTGATAAATAATTTTAATTCTAATGATTTTCAACTAAATGTGTAGAAATTATATACCAAAAATATATATTTTTTAAGATAATTTGATCTCTAAGATTCAATGAGCCTTTTTGACATCCTTAGAGTTTTATAATGAGAAAATGATCCTCATTACTTTTGAAGTAGACATCTTAAGCTTTCTAAATTGAGCTTACTTGTCAAAATCCGAGCTCATTTAGGTATTCAAATCTTGAGCCAAAGTCAGTATATGTAGCTTTTTCATTTCAGTTTGCGCAGCTCTTAGTATTTTAGCAATATCTTGAGCTACAGAGGCTTAATTAAGGTGATTCAAAGTGATATGAAAATATAAGACAATTATCTATAACTTTTATGAAGAAAGTTATGGTTAATTTGATCGTCTTCAATCTTAAAAAGATATTATAATGCACTATCTCGAACAGACTTAGTAAAGGGACTAAATTGCATAAAAAGTTACAATTTGTGTCATAGTTCTGATCGGGACCAAAGTAGTCCCGACCAGGACCAAGGAAGGAGTAAAAATACATCAAAATGGCAGAACTTATCTCGATTGAATGTCTCGATCAGGACAGGGAAGTCTTGATCTGGATCAAGGCATTTTTTCAAATGCATTGGCTTGTAATGGCTATTTTGATGATACCCTGACCAGAACAAATGATATTCCGACCGGAGCTTGACAAAATGCAGTTTAAAATTCCAAATTTTCATTCAAATGGACTTGGATAATGTTGGGAACAAAATCATTGCTTCCAACATCTATAATTGGATTGCTCAAGTATAAATATGACCTCTGAAGATTGTTTTGAGGTTAAGAAACTTGTCCATTCATTTTACATATTCAAGCAATCAATTAAGCTCTTTAAACTCTTCAAAACTTCATTTTTGTTATTGTATACTCTTATGAGAGTTTATGAGTGTTAGACTACATATTCTTGTTCTTCTATTTTCTAGGTTTAGAAAACGGGAAGTGAGATTCTATTCTAAAGGATTTGGTTTAAGTGTTTAGCCATTAAAATACTTAGAATATCATATTTAATGTGAGTCTTGAAAACACTTATATATTGGTTTTTGAATGAGTTTTGAAAACTCAAATTGTAAGGTTGTAAGAGTGAGTCATAAAACTCTTGTATAATCTCAATCTTGTGAATAAGATTGTGGGTAATTAAAAATCCTAACTTGGAGATAAGTTAGGCGGAGACATAGAATTGTTATTGAATCTAAACTCCTCAAATCTTTGTGTTCCTCATTCTTACTTCTTAACTTTCTATCAATTCTTGCAAAGAATTCTTTTAATTTTCTATTTTTATTCGATAGTCCTATTCACCCCTCTATGACTCTTTCAATTGGTTTCAAAACATTTTTAATTAAAAAAGAGGCATAAATTGATGATTTTATATTGTAACTTATTTTGATGACAAGCTATGTGATGCTCTTATGTTGGACAATTTATAATTAAATATAACAATATACCATAAAATTAAAAATTCTGATGACAAACAAAAACTTCCTTTTTATTTTCTATTTTGCAATGCATGAATTATGCATTTAAGATTGATAAAAAAATTATCCTAAAATTATATACAATTGCCAATTACTAAAGCAATGAAATTATTTTATCAAATAAATTAATTTTTGTTAAATTATGATAAAAATTTATATAATGATCGAATGATATGGCATTTAAATTCTTACATTCTTATGTAAAATTTCGAATTTAAATTTTATATATAAAAGGAGATATTAAAAGATTTTTTTTTCTAATTTTAAATAAAATTGAATTGGAGTTGTTAGGAGTGAAAAAAAAAATCAAACATCCATGTAATAGAAAAAAACAAAAGAGTGGATAGAGGTTAGAGGTGTGTGTGAGTGCTCTCTAGAGACCTTCTATCTCTAATGGAGAAAATTAGTTTTCTCACCTCTTTTTCTCTATTTCTTCCTATTTTTCTTTATTTTGTTGGTTTTAGACTACAAATAACATGAATTTGGAATCCTTTTCAAATCTTTCTAGTTTTATTCTAGAATATTAATGGTTCTTTGTTTAGATTCATAGATTTAGTGTTTTTTGAAGTAGTAGTGAACAATTATTTTAACGAAGTAGTAGATAAAGAGAACAAGTTTTGAAGGTGGAGTTTAAAAGAATATCTCCAGAGATGGACGTTGAGGCTGCGGTTTCTAATCCAGTGCTGCTGCTTCAGGCGAGTTCCAGTCTAACAATGTTGCTCCAGTCGAGTTTTCAGTCCGGCATAGGTCTCTAAAAAAAGATGAAGTTAGTTGGACAGTAACAAAGAGAACTTAATTAATTAGTATTAGGCTGTTTTGGATTTGCTTTGTACAGAACCATTCCTAATGGCTTTACAGTCTGCATTTATATTTTAAGTAGTTTTCTCAATTTTTTTTTTCTATTTAACTGAGTGTCTAGCTAAATTTGATTAGATCAAAGGTGTTTGAAACTAAGAAATGGAAGTGGTTAGCTTGTGTAGCTACTTCATGGCTTAGTTATGAATTTTTCATAGCATTATTTTGTTGTCTAAATATCATATCTCAATTTGTTTTGCCTTTGGATTTTGTTCAATAAATTATCTTTTCACAGCTGTTTGGACTATTTCAAAAAAAAAAAAACATAACAAAAAAATATTTTATATTTAGAAGGTCTTTTTCATCTTTTTTGAGGCAGATCTTTTTTCTTCTTTGAGCAATTGAGCTAAAAGAAAGGAATTTATTTATGTTAATAAATGCTAAAGAGATAAGGTCGGCTTCAAGAAAATTACAAGCGGAGAATGATATCTCCAATGGCAATTTTCTGCACATCATCATTATGTTTTTGGAAGAGATAAAAAAGAGAATCTTTTATAGTAACCACATAATAATAATAATAAATTTACTTCGTCAATTTTTCGATTATTTAGCTTTTTAATGTATAAAAAAATAATAATAAATTTAGTATATGGTTGATTGCCATGATTAGAAATTGATGATATAATAAGTTCAACCACACGGATGTTTGATGTATTATTATTATTATTATTGAAAAAAAATATAACATTTAAATTTCCTTTTAATTTAAAGGTAAAAAATTTCTCTGTTATTTTTATTAATATCCTTACTAATAATGACATAATTTAAACTCTTCTTTTTTTTGTTAGATTGTTCTCTCAAAAACACCTTGTTACTACTCTTTTATTTTTTTTTGTAAGTATTTTTTATTATTTTATTTTTCTCGCCTGAAATTTAACATAGATAATAAGCCTAATTATAGAAAAAAATATATCAAAAAATTGAAGAACTGTAATTTACAATACAATACAATGAATACAAAGTTATGCCTTTAAAAAAGAAAAATAAACAAAAAAAGAAAAAACCTCTTAGTATCAAAGTAGCTAGTGACTTGAACATCCCACAGGCCACAGCCTCTGTTGTAGCTGTTGAGCAGGCAAGCACCTGCAGGTTTTTCTTATGGTACAAAATCTGGATTTTTTGTGTTCTAATGTACAAGAAATGTACACAAGACAAAAAAAAAAATTAATTTTATGCTTCAGAGGAAGTTTGGCATAAATTTTTGATAGATGTGCACAAAGAATCTGAGACAATAAAATGACTACTTTTTGGAAAAGCCAAGAAATTAAATTTTTTTGAACTAGTTGTGTTTTGTCTTCTTGAGTTCTGTGCACAGATATATGCCAACTTGAACCTTTATCCATTTCTGAATGTGAACTCTCTCAAGCTAATGCCATTTTCACGTTGAGTACGTATAGAACCTGGAGCTGGAGGCAATTGCATTGAGGTTGGTTCTTGAACTGGTGCTGTTGCTGCTACATTTTGCGCTCTGACTTCAGGAATTTCGTCATGTTCAATTTCATCAGCTTCATTATGGTGTGTAGAACTCAAGGCTTCAGGATCCCAATTATCAGGGTCATAATTTGAATTTCTTGGAGAAGCTTGTAAGCTATCAGGAGCAGTGCTGCTACGATAGTTATGTAACAGATGAACTGGTGACATGCCATATGTAGGAGTTTGTGGTCTGCTTGACATTGGTGTATGAGACTCAGAATGCTTGCTATGTTTAGCATGCTTTTTTGCTGTATGATGCCAGCTCTTAAGTGCTGCTGCTACTCTGTCGTTAAATATTGTCGGTCTCATGCTCGAACCCATCTGTAATATCGCAGAGATCATTGTCAATGACAAAAAAATTCAAGATTGATTTTGCATCAGTTACATTGTTGCAGCTATTTTTCTCACCTGAGTCACTAGAGCATAGAGAGGCAGAGTCACGTAACTGCATAGAACCTGTATGATGACCCTGAAAAGACCCAGTTTCGTATAGCGTTAGCAATGATTAAACTAACCGAATCAATCAAAGTAGGTGAAAGAGATGAATGTTTGATGGAGATTCAAGAAATTTTCTTTGTTGTGCTAATAAAACTTACCCCATTGTGACTTTGATTACAATATCTTCAGTTTTGCTATGGTAGCAAGATGTTGGACCAATTTTCCACTGAACAATGGGGACAAAGAGCGCAATCAGACCAGAAGCTAGAAGTATCACAAGAAAAAAAATCTATATCGAACTTGGAAATGACAGAGTGGATGAATGTGCTTACCACACTAAAAATAAAGAACGCGAGCTGAAATGCATTCTGTAATAGAGAAGTTGAGAGCAGAAACATGTAAGCACAAGCACAACAATGCAAATATGTTCAAATATCAAAGGAAATATATGAACATGATGTTGTCTGCAAGTACCTGAAATAGGCACAAGTGAATGAGGAAGAGAATGAGGCGTGGACGTCCGAACCAGAAGAGATCATCACCTGGTTCAACAACTGGAGCACCCTTAACAACATCTCCTCTTTCTTGAATTCTTAGCCCCATTCGAGTAATGATTACTTGTAACTTAGCCCCTATCACTAAAATAACCTGCAAAGTTCCCAATTGAGGGTATGAGCTCCTAATGCTTACCAGCAAAAATTGGTAAAAAAACCAAACATTGAGTATGATATTGTGCTTACAATTAAGGGGATGAATGGCAACCACAGATAAGCATACCAACCTGCAACAAGTGAAAGAAAGAAACATTTCTTAGTTATTAAATGATACAATCATTTACCATTTATATCATTTGCGAATTTTTACTTGCAAATTAGTCCTTACCATGTGTACTTGTCAGCAGCAACAAACAGGCAACAAACCATATAACTGGAGTGATCCCCACCACAACTTGAAAATCCTCTTCAAGTGATCTGTTAATGTATTTTTGGAAGTCAAATCTTGTTTCACTTCCAGGAGCCAAATGTGCCTGAAACATATTATATGTATAAATCATCATCAATAAGAACTGGGTTTCAAGAAAAGCGGCAGCATGCTTATTGTTCAGTGCCGTTAAATATGTTTGACTTACCATGATAAATCCATGTCTTAGTGCCAAGTAATCAACCTTAGTGATTGATCCAAAGAACTGTCTAAAGAAACACACCTGAAACCAAAACCAGAAGAAAAAAACCATAATTTTCGATCCAATTATAAATTCTACTACCCTGAGTTTTCAGGGTAATTTCCTAGTATCAACTTCTTGAGAGGAAAAGAAGATTCATGTTACAGTACTTACAATCCACACGAAAACTGTTGATCGACTCCATAAGTTAAGATGCCTTCGCCCGAACGATGTATCTCTAGCAAATCTAAACCTCTCTGGATCTGCAATACACAAGTTCTTGAACAATTAGTACAAACAACTTAAAATTGCAGAAGATAACCACATAACATTATTAAGTACAGGACGAGTAACTAGACTACCATTATGGTATTGGTATTCAATTGTTTTAGTCTCATCCTCCCAAGACTTCCACTTTCTCATCTGCCAATCCAAAGTTCATAACATTAAAGATACATTCATCAACAGAACAAAAAAGGGTAAAGAGAAAGGAGATAATTATTTATATACATACCTTGATTTTGCCCAAAATATAGGTAATTACACAGTAAAAGACATGAACAACAGCTAATACAAAGATGAAATAGTGAAGTTGGTCAACAGCATACGCTGATACAAAGGGAGCTTTACCCTGAAAAATTTGTAACAAAACAGTATCAAAGCATCAGACAAATGATACCCAAAAAAAGAGAAGAAGTGAACAAAAAATTTTGATTTTTATCCTTACTTCTCCACATTTAGGAGCACTATATTTTCCGGCGTTTTCTTTATCTGCTTCCTTATTCTTCTTTTCTTCGCTCGGGCTGCAAGGATGCCAAGAAGCAGCAACACTTTCTGGAATACAAATTCGAGATATAGGATCTTGTAAGGCTGTTAGGAGCAAGGATATCAATCCCATAAGCATCAGTTCTGCAAAACAAACCAAGAGTCAAGAAGGGTTGATTCTAACTGTTCATTTGACTTCAAAAAGAGTTCTGCAAGATCTAATATTGATCAAGACACTGGGTGGGGAGGGTTAACAAATTTACCTGCTTTAATCTTTTCAAGTGCCTCCGCTAGAGCAGGTTTATGCATCTTCTTAAACCACTATAAAAGAACACACAAGACAAATCAGCATACACAAAACCACAACTCATTAATCCTTTCAAAATATCATAAAATCTACCAGTAGTTAAGCAGACCATTACATTGCAATTTATATATACAATATGTGAAAACAGAAACAGAAGCTACTTACATGTTCTGTTATATGAAACATGTGCTCAATCAAGATTGAAACACCAACCATGACAAGGAAAACAATAGCAACAGCCCATGTGGATGTATAAATAAGAGAAATTTTGTCTTCAGAAGCAGTAGCCATGGCTGTTATATATATAGATATATATGTCTATATATATAGATTTTTTCCGTCACTTCTTGATGCAAGAATCTCCAACAAAAATGTTGTATACCCAATAAATGATCAAAAAAGAAGAAGCAAATTAAGAGAGAGAAGAGTCCTGTAGAAAAAAGATGATATATTGTAGAAGAAATGTGCTTGGACACTAGATTAATGCAGAGTAGCCATTAATGGTATTGCTTCTTCTTCGTGCTGTTTTCTCTGTATGTGTTTCAATGTGCTTATAATTGTGTAAGAGAAAGGCCGTGGAATGTGTATATATAAGAAGCAACTCAATGAAGAACAACGACTTTGACTATTTCAGACATGAAGAAGGAGAAGGAGGACAGAGTTAGAAGAGCACAAGCGTGTTTCAACCAAACTCTACCCAAGTTTGAATAATTATAATAAATAATAATAAAGAAATTAAACAATAAAACCAATTTAACAAAGACATACAAACCAAAAAATATTTTAAAAAATCATATTAATTAAACTTAAGCATACAAAAACAAAAACAAAAACAAAAACAAAACGAACAAACAGACAAATAGAAAAATTATTCTTATTTATATGACAAATTTTTATTTACTTAGTAAATTGAATTAGTAGAAAATAATTTAACGACTATTTTTTAATATATAATGAAATATTTCGTTCAAATACTGTCCATTTAATTTATAAAATTAATTTTTATCTAATTTAAAATAAAAAAATTAATTTGCCAAACTATATTAAGTAATATTTTTCTGAAAAATACACGTAGCACCTCAAGGTTTTTTATATTTTCATGTCGGCCCCTATAAGCTTAATAAAAATATAATAATATTCCTTTAACTATTAAATTTGAAGTGGTCATATTATCTTTTATATTTTATTTTCTTATTATAGTGTCATCTATACTCTTTTGATGTTGTACTTTTATTTCATGCATTAAAAAAAATTAACTAATCAAATTATAATTTTTTTTAATAAAATTTTGAGATATAAAGGTGAACTATCCTTTTATGGTATATTTGATTAATATTTAGATTTTATAACATTTAGTGAAGAAAAGAATTAACCCCTAACTTTTTTTTGAACAACATTAACCCCTAATATTTTTAACTTATCGTTTTGTCTTTCGTGTATATAGTATAATGAGTAAGCGCAGTATATATTTTAATTAGTTTTATATTTGGATGTTTGTTGATAAATGACACGTACGTTAATTATATTTAATATTAATAAATATATACTGATGACAACGGTTGAATCCATTAATAAAAAGCTTGTTATAGTTTAAATCATATTTTAAGTTTAAGTTTTAATCTTGTTTAATCTATTGTTAAAAGATTTTTACTATATTTATAGTTTTGTTTAGTTTGAATTGTATTAATCAAAATTTAGTAGGGTAATTTAAACATAAAAATTAATAAAAGTGTTACTTGTCAAATAGTGTGTGTATATATATATATAATTGAATAATTAAATTATATTTTATATAATGTATACACATACGTTGTCAAACCTTTTTACTTATAAAAACCAAATAATTCATATGTATTTTAGTTATTTAATAGGAACATGTAACAATCTAATTGTTTATGGACCTGGCGTGTTAACTAAGGAGGTTGGATATCATTATCTCAGGGACAAAATTTTAATCAAAAAATTATTTAATAAAAATTCAATAATAATATGACGTGATATTTTATCATAAAAAGCAAATTAATTAAATAACTCTCATAGTATTCTATATTTTATAAAAATAATTAAGTTAATTCATAAAGTAAGCAAATAAAAACCAGTCCAATGCCAGTGTTATATTCTTTTCTTTAATAAATATAAGGAAATAGAAACAAGTTGGTCCTTAATGTATAGACCAAACTATAAATAAAAAAACAGCGAGTGATGGAGACTTTGTGAGTACGTGTAAGTAATGGAGGTGTTGAAAATTTTGAAAGGAAGAAGGTGGAGTGGGGCATAGGCATGCAAGTGACCAAGTGTTGCGATGAACCACAGGCACTGGTTTTTCGCCATAGCCATTAAGAAGAAGAGCTAACACGTTTTGCTTTGCCTGGTTTTTGAGATCTTCTTCTTCTCTTTGAAATGGTAATTTATATTTATTTAAATTGTATTTCCAAATCATTCATTATTGTTATACTGCTTGATCAGAATTTCATGCTCTTTTGTACTTTTCTTTGTTTAGTATTGGACAGATTCCATGTTATTATAGGACTACTATATTGATTTCTGTTTCTCTCAATTTATTGTTAATTAATGGAAGTTTTAGGATTAAAATATTGATTACCATTCATGGTATATACTATCATATATGGCAGTTTTTTAAAAAACAAATTACTGTCCACTTATTATGCTAATTAGTTTTTATTTTTTTAATCATAGGTATTTAAAATTTATTAAATTTTAATTAATTTAATTTAAATAAAATAAATAATATAAAAATTTCTTAGTAATTATATACATTATGATTCAAATTTAGAATATCAGTTAAGACAAGGATTTAAATAATTTTATGTTATAATCAGAATTAATTTTATTACGTTGAAATACCTTAGTATTTTTTTTTCTCTAAACCATTTAAGAATGCACCGTCCACATTGACTCGATGCATTTTGAAGAAATTAATTTTTGTGCACTTTAGCAATTTTATAATAATTATTATTTTGATATGTTAATTTTATTTAAATCATATTTTTTATTGCAATCAAGGGATTTCATAAATTAATTTTTAAAATTGAATATGAATAAATAATTCCCAAATCAATTTATATATTAGTTTTTTTATTTTTTAATAACATTAATAGAAAGCGAATTGAATTATAAGTTGGTCCATTTTTATATAAGACATGCATGAAACCTGCCTATCCAGTTTAGGTATTAAGGTCTGAATATCGTAATATAAAATACTTGAAGAAGCTCAGCATTAATGTTTTGGGCATTAATCGATCATTACCGAAGAATTTAGTATTAATTAAGAAATTTAATTAGTATTTTATTAATTAAGTATTCTTCAATATGTAGTCAACTATGGATCAGAACAAGAATAACAACTTGACTGCATATGCATATTTACATGAATACACATGAACTTTTTTTTTTTTTTAAATTACGTTGAAACTGTTGTGAACCTGAAGTTCCCACATCGCTCGCACACGAGATTGTGTGCGTGCTTATAAGCAGGGCCTGAAGCCTTTACTTGTGGACGCGTTTTAAAGCCGTAAGGTCCTGAAATATCAAAGCGGACAATATCTACAAGCTGTTTATAACACGTTATCAGCACGATGCTCGCGATGGGAGGGTGTGTTGTAAACCTGAAGTTCCCACATCGCTCGCACACGAGATTGTGTGCGTGCTTATAAGCAGGGCCTAAAGCCTTTAATTGTAGACGCGTTTTAAAGCCGTGAGGTCCTGAAATACCAAAGTAGATAATATCTACAAGCTATTTATAACAGAAACTTAATTTTTCAAAAAGAAAATATAAAAGTGTATTTGAAATTTTTTTTTTAATAACCGCGACACACTATTGACGACATGCTGCCGTCTTTTTTAGGTCATTTCCAATTAATCCATGCCTTTTCTGACGTGGATTTTGGAATGATAACTCTGATCCTACTCTATTTCTCATGCCATTTTTGTATAAAATAATGTAGTACCAAATATAGCGTTGGTTTTTGTTTTTATTTTTTTAAAATATTTTTAAATGAAAGCATAGTTTTAAATTTTTATTTTTAAAAGATTTTTATAAATAAAATTATATTAAAAATAATATATTTTGAATAAATATAAATAGTATACATGTCTTGTGATTAATTACATAATTATTTATTTATTTATAATAAAATTAATAAATAGTTAATAAATAAAATATGTTATTACAAAGTAAAAATAAAATACGAGAATTTAATTTATATAAATAAAAGTAAAAAGGGCAACTTAAGAAAAAAAATAAAAGTATAGAAAATAAAATATGAGTTATTTCTAATAAAATATACTCTCAACCAATGATGATAATAATAAAGTAAAATAAAAATAATTAAAAAAAACATAGAATTTCTCATATGTCACAGTTTTGACTATATACATGTGCGTGTGTGAGATTTACCTTACCATGAAATTGACGAAGTAATTAATACTATTCAACATTTATCGTTAAAAATTTACAGTGCTGTATAATTTTCTTAACCGTTTGATAATTAGGAATTAGTGATAAGTACATGTAGATCATTCTGCGTCTCATAATCCAGTTGAAGATTTCCAGTCATAATTCATTTAGCCGCCTCCCAAGTTTAATTACAATTTTATCTAAAATGTTGTCGTCTTTCTGCTGTATGTGTAGTCTTCACATGGGTGCTAAGATTGGAAGGCTAGCAAGCAACTTGTTTCGATGGTTCTTCGGTTTTGGACTTTTAGCAAAATCTATTTTTTCCTCCTAAACTATATGAATTTTTTTTATTACATTATATTAAGTCTCTATACTATTATTTATATAATTATGACAAATTTCATTGATATATTATTTATATTATAGAAGTTAAATTTATTATATAAATAATAATATAAAAATTTAATATATATATAAATAATAGTGTACGAACTCAATGTAATAAAATAAAAAAATAGAGATTTAATAGAAAAAATTATTATAATTTAGGAATTTAAAAATGATTTTTGCGTGAATTTTTTTAGAACAATAATTTGATGGACTTAAGGCTTCCTTATTTGACTGCCAAAGACAAAAGGTTCACTTGGACATGATCTCTTCAAATGTTGTATACTGGACATGGAAATGGAAATGGAGATGATGATATATTCTTTTTCCTTGTGGTTGAGAGGGATGGAGCGAATCCTCAACTCCATCAAATGTCTAGGATTTTTTTGACTTTTCAAATGTCATTTGGTTCTACTGCATGGGGACCAATGCTGCAATACGTAGAGAGTTTGGTGCGGCAAAGTCTCTAAGAATTATAAATGCCAACTTGAAAATATAGAGTTTCGAAACAAATAGTGACTTCCATGTTGCATGTATGTTAAAAGTTTTTGAACTTTCTTTAAAAAACTATATGGATTTTCAATGTTTGTTACTATTTGATGTGTATGTTTTGTTGAAATTTCCAAGTTTTAGTTTTTCCAACAAAATTTTGAAAAAACAAATTTCTTTTTGTCCAAAAAAACAATTTGAAAAAAAGTTGTTTTTATAGTTGATTTTTAATTATGTATTTTCAAAATTTTTACTCCATTCTAAAATTATAATTTTATTTTAATTTTCACTGTAAGAAATTACAATTAATATCATTATATTATATTATTTTTTAATACACCCTTTATTTAAATATTAGACAGCTCATACTATTTTATTAAAATTAAATAATTAAAGAAAAATATAGATTGATAATAATCTTAAATAATATAATTATGAAATAGTGTCACTGGATGTAAGTAAGTTACTTCCAATTAGCTAACATTACTATACTTTAACTACCTCATCAAAGAAAATATTCTCTTTCTCATCTTTCATTGTTCCCGCGTCTTCTTCCTTTGGTTTTCACTAGTTTTGGATTTTTTTTGGCTATTTTTAGACCCAAAAAATCATCCAAATACCAATTTGTTTTTATTTTGTGCATAAATCAAAATAGTGTGAGTTTTATCCCATTTATATATTTATTTTGATGATATTTTGGATCTTTTTGGTGTTGCTTGTTTAGCTTGAGGGAGAATTTTAGATATCAAGATTTGCTCAATTCTCAAGCTTAATATGTTGTTCAACTTTAATTTTAGGAATCTTAGCCTCCTTACAAATAGGAGTAGAACTGTGTGCATCCTTCTATCTTTTGGAACTGAGCACATATTAAGTTCATAAATGGTACCCGCATTTGGTTTGGGTTTTAAGCTGTTGTGCCTTTTAAGAATGGTTTTCTCATATTACTTGTTCTGTTAATCTTTAAATTTATTTGTAATAAATACATCTGATTGTATTATTGGCCATATTTCATGTAACATCCTTTTTTCCTTTTAATGAGATCTTTGTTGTTAAAAAAAATATATAAATTAGTATACTTTTACTGTTTTGGTAATACATAATGCTTATACAGTTAAAAAAAGGAAATTGAAATCAATATCTATTTAGATGGTGGTAAAGAGTTATTCTCATATGACCAATATTTTGAGTTTAATTTATAATGTATATAATTAGGGTTAAATAATATCCGCCCGCCTGAATTACAAAACCCGAATTGCCCCAAAAAATGAAGACTGGATCAGGTGAAGATAGTTTGAGAGGTAGGTCAGTTGATGGAGGTCCAAAAATATTAGATTTGGATGGCAATTCTATTTTAATGATAAGAAAACTGACCTGCCCAAATTTTCAATATTCAAACGACGTTGTTTTATAAGTAGGGGTTAATTAACCCTAAGCATATACATCGCATTCTTCTAACCCTAACAGACCTCTCATTTTCACCATCGTCTCTCCTTTTCTTCTAATTTCTTACCCTAACACTCTCTATTCTCTCTCTGTAACCTAGCCCCCGTCATCTTTCTTCAACCTTTTTATCCTTAATCCCAAGTCCTAGCAACCCTCGACCCACTACTCCTGCTGCATGCAAATGACTCCTTATTCTTAATAATAATTTGTGTGTTCTAAGATCATCACCTAATGATTTGTTCACCTATATTTTGTACTAATGATTTGAGATCTTTGTGATTATTTGAGAGATCCAAAATCAATAGGTCATTGATCTATCTGTGATATTAGGTTCTCTTAATGGATTTCAATTTCTTTGTGTAAGTGTCGTTCCATATTTCTGTTATTATTTTAAAATTTAAATCATAGATGTAATAAATATTGATTAAATACTTATTAAATCTAATGATGTGATAATTTTTTTCAAAACCTCATATTACAGTGATAATTAACATTGTTTTTCCTTTTGTTCTTGTATGTTTGTGTTGGAAGCTCTTTAAATACATAATAGATATCTTCGATCTAAATGAACGGTAGAAGCTTTAAAAAAAGATCTGCATTCTCCTTGAGATCTCTGTGTTCTAAATAAGTTAAGGAGGCTCAGAGCTTCGTCAGTTGAAGATTAAAACTAATGGTGAATAATATCGAACAATCTTTCTTTGTTTTTTTGAAAAAAAAATTTTTAATAACTGTTAGTGTTACAGAAGAATGATATAATTTTTTTTTTTTAGTAAAAAGTGTCTTATAATTTTTTTAATTTTTAATTGATTGATCTCTTGAAGAAGAACGATTCTTTTTTAATTAAAGTGATTTTTATGTTTTTCATATAAAAAAGCCTTGTAATTTTATATGTTTTTGTTGAAAAAATTAAAGTATTGTTTGTATTAATTGAAAAGAAATTTCCTTTATGTTTAATTACAAGTGAATTTATAGAAATGTTTGTATTTAAATTATTTGATTTTGTTTAATAAATTTTTCAATAGAATGATTCTGTGTGTTTCTGCAATGTCTTTAAAAAATTTTGTCTTTATTAATTTCTTTACACTACTTCTATTTATTAATTTCTTCTTTCAAATGATTCTGTGTTGCGCCTGCTTGCCTTTCTATAAGTTTTTTATTTATATTATTTGTTTATGTGTATTAATTTGTTCATTCAAATTAATTTGTGTTGTTGTCACTTGACATAACTTATATATAATTACTCTTTGGTGCCTTTTTCTTTGGTTTGTAGATGCAAAATGCTATGAGGATGATGAAGCTTCCACCTTATTCATGATTTGTTTAAATTTGAGATTACTAATGTTGTATTTATTTCGTGAACATTTTATTGCAGCCAATAATATGGTTGCCACGACCAAAATTCGGAAGTCGTAACCAACGTTAAAAAACGGAAATTCTAAAATTTTGGAAACCGTAGCAAGCCTAAACTACAACTTCATACCAAACAACAACACAAATTTACCTCAAAATTAAAAAATTTTATGATATAAGAAATTTCTTAAATAATATCTTAATAAAATATTTTTACAACGGACACGTACACAACCATTATCAACCTCATTATTAGAAACTACAACAAATACATACTACTATAAATACAAACTACTACTATAACGTCTAATAAAATACAAGGAAAATGTAGTTTAAAATTTATATAAATCAACCGGAGAAAAAATAGTCCAGCGAAAAGAACTATTATGAGAAGTCTGACAAGATAGGTCCTAAAAAATAATTGAGGGGGGTTAGACTTCACTGTCACGACCCAAAACAGGGGCCATGACCGGCGCTAGGGAACGGGAATTCTTTCGAATCCGGAACCCGTAGCAAGCCTAAAAATAAAATAAATCATGCAATAACAATAACTATATAATATATATGCAACGGAAATAAAAATCTTAAATATCACAATATCATTTTCATCACTGGATTTAAATAAAAATCTCATCCCATAGATACATAATCTCTTTAGTACAAATCCAGTTTCAATATAATACATCTCTTTTAAAATAAAATACATAAAATCCAATACTTTAATTCACGACTACTGCAGTGTCTAGATAAAATAAATAAGACTCAAGTAGACAGTTTACATAAAGAAGCCGGGGCGGAAGAAATCCGGCGTATCGACCTGCTACTGAGGTCTGAAGAAGTTGACTCTCCTGAAAAATAGTCAACGGAGGGGAGTCACACCTCTCTGAGTGAATTACTATAATATATATACATACACACTAAGTGATAATGCATACAATCAACAGTATATATATAATATGTATATATACAGGCAATTGCACGCAGATGCAATAAAATCATTTTATATATTTTATCTGAAAATCACAGTTTATGAAGGATCACATAGAACCCTAGAATATCGTAACCTCAGGATAATAGTGTTAAACAACACTCTGGCCATACATGCTCACTTATCCAAATATATTCACTTAATCCATTTAGACAGTAGACTGGCCCCGAGACACTAAGTCAACCGAGCTCCAGCAGTCTGACTGCCAGTGTGATTGGCCCCGAGACACTTGGTCAACCGAGCTCCAGCAATCGCACCCAAATCACATCTCACATATCGATAATCATAATCAATCAATATCCACAAATAAGTTAGTATTATAGCCTAATACTATAGGCGTACCGGTACGTACTCGGTCCTAGTGCTGCCCACTAGGTAGCACGTTCTATTGATATCCTTCATCATTAAATATAAAACATTCATTCACAAAAATAAATGATGCATGACGTTCAATAAAATACAACATAAACCATATATATACCGGAAATATACCAAAAGTAAACCAGGTATATTTCGAGTATATATATGTCAAATAAATCTAATCAAATCACAAATTAAATTAAAAATATATTTAAAAACATTTTAAATATATTTTATTAATAAAACATGTATATAATTTATTATATACCAAAATAAACCAAAAATATACTTAAATACAAATCACATTATTTATGCATTTTAATCAAAGTAAAACATATATTTCTAAATCATGCATCCTAAGCATGTATACATAGTACAGTAACTCACCTAGTGCGCTCCACGAGACAGGTTCGACGGGCCTGGTCCACTAGCCCTCGGTCTCGGCGCAACTAAACAAGAAATAAATAACCGATATCAGAATAAACCTAACAGAAATCCTAGAATTCAATCTAGAGTATTAAACACAGAATCAGAATTTAGGGTTCGACTGGATATCACGTTTTACGAGAATTCTACCGAAAATCCGACAGAACCTCCCCTGTAAAACGGACATCTCTCTACTCAAAAGAGTAGAGCTGACCCTGCAAAGAAATACACTTCGAAAATAAACACCACATCTCATTCACAACCCCTCGGTCGGACTCCAGACTACAGTCTACCGACCGGGGTCCACAACACAGAAATATTCCAGATATACCAAAAATATCCTTAAATCACAGAAATACATTTCATAGGTGGAAATTACATAATTAACCTTAAAACACCGTAAAAACCGATAAAAACTCATTTTATTTGAAAAACCGTATATTATATATATATAATTGAAAATAATTCACGAGAAATAGTTTTAATTAGTTAAAAATACCAAATAATTTGTAGAAATCATTTTTATACCTTAAATAACTATTAAAACCAATTAAATTACATTTTTAGCCAATTTAGGGTAAAATTACCAAAATACCCCTATATATATATATACTTAAATTACTTCAAAAATTCACCAAAAATCATACAATTATCCAAAATTAATTTTATCAACATATTTATCAATAATATTAATAATTAAACTCAATTATCCAATTAATTTCAAATAAAAACACATTTAACCTAATTTTCTCAAATTCACATAAACTTTAATAATTCAAAATAAATACTTAGAAATTCATAAAAATTCCAAATAAATTCCTATAATTCATTTCAACACCTAATTTAACCATAAACTCCAATTTCACAATTTAAATAATTAATTTCCGAAAATTAGAAAATAATATTAAAATATTCAAAAATACCCAAAAATCCAAACAATCTCCAAAAATTCTACAAAAATTCATACATGTATATTAAGCTACTAGGATCAGCATTTGTGAAGGGAGTTTTCATGAATCAATCGATTCGAAGCTCAAAAAAATCAAAAACCCTAATAGGCCGAAATAGAAAAATCAAAACCTAACCAATTCTAGACCAATTCAGCTCAAACCAAAGCTATAATAACACTCACCGGACCTCAAGGAGAAGAAAGAGACCGGCGGTGTCGAAAATGGTGGCCGGAATCGGCGTGATCGACGGTGGATCGATTTTCGGCTTCTCCGGCCAAAATCGACTTCCAGACGCCAGAAACGGCCTCCTCAGGCGGCGGAATTGGTCGGGGAAGACGGTGGCACACTGGACGGCACACCCACGGTGAAGAAACGGCGTGACAGACGCCCAGACGGCAAGGGAATCGGTCGGGAGGAAGAAGAAGACTCGGGGGCAAAATGATAATTTTACAAACTTTTGTAATTTTGACAAATATATGTATATATATATACTTTATACTATTTATTAAAATAATATTAAATTACACACATCAAATATACACCACACACATAAAATTTAATATTTTAATAATTTATACTAAATAAAATTAATTAAATAACAATAAAACAAATAAATACTTAATAAAATGTTAGGGTAATAATAAACTCTAATTAAATAAATATACACACATAGTCTTTATTTAATAATTAAAAAATACGTATGAGTTCATGCAAGTCCGTAAATACATTTAAAATAATTAATAATACATTGTTTACGTGAAAATTTCCCCGAAAATGCAAGTCCCGGGAAAATTTTACGTAAAGCACTGAAAATAATACACAATAATTAAAATAGGTCTAAAATACATATCAACTCGTAAAAATATCATATAAAATACAGAAATCATTAACACTGCATATCCCGGTACTGTGTAAAATTATTTTAAAAACACGGGATATTACATTCACTAAGTGAATTATTATTATTATTATTATTATTATTATGTTATAACCTGATATTTTATAAATTATTAAATTAATTTTTGAGATATGCAATATTAATAAATATTTTATTAAATCATTACATTATGATTATTTTGTGTAATTTAATTAAATTCAAGTGTTAGTATTTATTTTATAATATTATGGTTTTAATATTAAATCAAGATTTAAAAATTTAATTTATTTTTATACATATTATTTAATAATATTATTATTGTTATTATTTATGAATAGTGTTAATTTAGAGTATTTAAAATATTTTAATATTTTGTGGTGGATTTAATTAGAAAAGTAAGTATTTAATTTAAAAATATTATTTTTATATTATTTTGTCTTTTTCTCTTTATTATTAAAAAAAGGATAAAAACCCAAAATTTCCCCTTTCCCCTCCTCTCTTTTCCTTCCTCTCTCCCCTGTCCTCTCCTTTCCCTTCTTCTTCTTTTCTGCATTTTGCAGAACGACCTACGCATGCCACAAGAACCCAGCACCCCACTCGTCATCGTTCCCTCTGCCCACCATTGCCACCATCCCCTCTTCCTTCTACTAGCGTCAACCCCTCTCCTCCCTTATTCTCTCTCGGCACTGTCACACTTGAAGGCTCGCCGGTGACAATTCCGGCAGTGACAGTAGGTGTGGTTGGTGTTGATTGGAAGCTTG
This sequence comes from Mallotus nudiflorus, assembly GCA_947683625.1. Classification (NCBI taxonomy): domain Eukaryota; kingdom Viridiplantae; phylum Streptophyta; class Magnoliopsida; order Malpighiales; family Euphorbiaceae; genus Mallotus; species Mallotus nudiflorus. The sequence continues at coordinate 596,275 of CANTUR010000505.1, forward strand.
TTCCTTGGCCTTCATTTTTCCCAAGGTAATTCATCATATTAACTTCAAATTGAGCTTCAATTTTGATGATTTGTATTTAATGTTCATAATGTAATTTGTTGATTTTGAGTTCAATTGATTTGAATTATGTGAAATTGACTTTAGATTAGTTAAATTGAAGGTGTAAGCTTTCCAAAAAAGTGTTTAAAATTGATTTTAGAGATAGTTGAATTTTGAGCATTACTCCAGTTCGGGTACTGTTCATGAAGACTGTCCTGACTCGGAAAATGCTTTTCATTTTTAATAAATTCTACTAGTTATTTTAAGCATGTTTTATTAAGAAAGTTTATTGAAATTATATTCGATTATTTATTACAAATTTTTGAAAGTTTATGTGAAAGTTGAATTTTTGAAAAAATTAGTACAAATTAGTACATTTTGTATTTTAATTGAAATTATTATTAATTAATATGTTTTGGATAATTTTGGAGTAATAAATTGTATTAAAATAATTTTTATGAATTATTTACTATTTTTAGCTAATTAATAATAATTTCTGAAAATATATTTAAATAATAATTTTATTTATTATTTATATAATTAAATGGATTTCAAGCTATTCTATTATATAATTGGGCAATTTAAATAATTAATTGTACTTTATTCTATTTAATTTTGAATATTTGAAAAAAATATTTTTATTAATATTATATAATTTTATTTGAGATTTTATTAATTAATTTGAAAATAAATATCTTAAATGTTTTTATTATTTAAATAAGTTGTATTGTGGTATTTTATTAATTTTTATGGATTTTAGTGATTTTTAATATTTATTATTGAATTATTGATTTTTGTGTATATTGGTTCTCAGTTGGACAAATTGTGTAGTTCCGGGGCTCAATCCGAGAAGTTGAGTATTTTGTGAATATTGAAATGTGTTTGCTTACAGGATCAACTTTACTTTTAGTAGAGAGACGTCCGTTTTACATAAAATACTCTACCAAATTTTTGGTAGAATTCTCATAAAACATGATATCAGGTCGATCATAAGTTTTTAATTTTTGTCGAGTCGTATCTTAAATTTAGTCGTTTTTTAGAATTCCTAAAAATATAAACTAGAATTTCAATTCTAATATTAATATTAATATTAATAATATTATTATTATTATTTATTTTTCTATAGTTGCTCCAAAATCAATGCCTATAGGACTATGCCAATCTAATTCTTTTAGAGGAGTGCACAACTGTAAATTATTATCATATGTATACATTGCATGTAAATTAATATTTTGAGCATTCCTATATGTTAATAAATATGAATTTAATTATGCTCATTTCATTAAATCATAATTATTATTATTGATATTCATATATATGATTTTCCATAGAAATACTGAGAATATTTATTTTTTATAATATATGCTATCATATTTTTATATTGAAATTTTATTATTTGATTTCAAAAGAAATATTTTGAAGTATAGTAGTAGAACATGCTACCTATTGGGCTACGCTAGGATTGTGTGCGTACCAATATGTTAGATGTTAGGGTTGTTTCTATGAAATTATTGATTTGATTATTTGATTATTGAGGTTTATAGTGAGTGAGTGGTGTGATTGTAGGAGCTCATTTGACCTAGTGTCTCGAGGCTATCACACCGATAGTTAGACTGCAGAAGCACAGTTGACTTAGTGTCTCGGGATTAGTCTACTGTTCAAAAATGGAAAAGAGAAATATTTTGGAATTAAGTGAGCCTATTGGCTGGTGAGGTTCAATGATCGAGGTTGCAGAATATTTTAGGGTTATGCTCCGATCCTTCACACAAAATTTCTTCTGCATTTATTATTGTATAAAAGTGGATTTTAATATCTGTATGAATGCATGTATATATTATTATTATTATTATTACACTAATACTTGATTGTATATAACTTTAGGTTGCATGTATATATATTTTAATAGTTCACGTAGTGAGATCTGACTCCCCTAAATTTTTTGTAGGATATTCTACTTCAAACTTCCCTAGTAGAACTATTCGTCGGACCCTTTCCTCTCCGGCTGATTTTTGTAAATATTGAATTGTTATTTTTCTTGTATTTTAGTAAACATTGTAGTAGTAGTGTTTATTCTTATAATATTGTGTTGTATTAGTTAAAGACTCTGTATTTGAATCATATATAAAGATGTTTTTATTATCTTAAGATATAAAGTTTATTTTATATTAATTTAAGTTTTAATTATGATGTATTTTTATGTATATTTGCATGAGTTTTTATTTTAAGACTTGTTACAGGTTCCATATTCAAAAAAATTCTCATTCCCTAGCTCTGGTCATGACTCCCCGATTTAGGTCGTGATAATATACATGCAACCTAAGCTTATAATCAATTAAGCATCAATATAGTATTTATATATTTTATATTTATATTTATGTAATTTATACACGTATTTCAAGCAGATAATTAAAAATAATTTTTATATCAACAGACCAATGGAAATTAAGTGGAGGATCAAAGCAAAACTCTAAAATTTTCGCAACCTCAATCATTGAACCTCACTAACCAACAAGCTCACTTAAATTCAAAAATATTCCTCTTTTCCATTTGACAATAGATTGGCCCGAGATACTAAGTCAATCAAGCTTCCACAATCTCACTGCTAACATGACTAGCCCCGAGACACTAAGTCAACTGAGCTTTCATAGTCACACCACTCTTTAACCACAAATCTCAATAATCAATTGTTCTATATCTCAAATTATATAATTTCATATTAATAAAAATTTTATAGCCTAACATCTAGCGTACTATTGCACAACAGTCATGGTCTAGCCCACTAGGTAGCACTTTCTACTAGTATCTTTAAAAAATAACATATCACGATTAGGTGTGTGCAAGAACCAATCGAACGAATTGACTGAATCAAACCAAACCATTATGAGTAATCGGTTCGATTGGTAAGTGCATATTTGGTTTGGTTTGGTTCTTACCTTATTAAAATACGATTTTTAGTTTGGTTTGGTTTGAGGGTTTTACTAACTAAAACCGACCAAAAATTGAAACTAATATATATATATATATATATATATATATATATATATATATATATATATATACACACACACACACACACTAAATCTAACCGACATCATTTTTCCCAAACTCTACCTATATAAACATCCTAAAACTAACCCTAATCCTCGTTTCTATCTCAATACACTCACCTACCGCCTCCTTTCTTCTTCTCTCTCAAACCTTCCTTCATAACTCTTCACTCTAGAACCTTAAACACCCTCTGCCTCGTCCTGGTTCTTATGTTACACCTTCTCTAGATTCAATGTAGTCATCATCTTTTTTCATTTCTCTATATCACAGTGAATCGAGTGACAAAAACCTTATCTGCTTGTTTTGTTTCTTCAAGTTTTCTATTGATTTCTTTTAATTTTTACACTCTTAGACTTTAAAACATTGACATCTCATGCTTCTTTATTGATATAATCATTCATGCGATGAGATCTAAAATGGTACAGTGAGTTAACTTCTTTTCTTTTGTGGGTTAATCGTATGTTTATATTTTTTTAACAAATATTTTTTAATTTAAAATAGTTTTTTTATGATATATTTTGAGTTAGATGTCACTAAGTTTGTGTATATCTAAATTTTTTGAATATCTACATACATTATTTGATTTGATTTGAAGAAAAAATTGTGGTTTTTTTTTTTAAAAAAATGATCGTTTGAGGA